>CM037874.1:30458799-30805803 GCA_021292105.1 Anadara kagoshimensis | reverse complement strand
ATCAGAGCTCATTTTTTATAACTCACATATTGGTTGTGACAAATCAGAGTCATTTTTATAACTCAATATTGGTTGTGACAAATCAGAGCTCATTTTTATAACTCTCAATATTGGTTTGACAATCAGAGCTCATTTTTATAACTCTCAATATTGGTTGTGACAAATCAGAGCTCATTTTTATAACTCTCAATATTGGTTGTGACAAATCAAGAGCTCATTTTTATAACTCAATATTGGTTGTGATAAATCAGAGCTCATTTTTACAACCTCAATATTGGTTTGTGACAAATCAGAGCTCATTTTTACAACTCTCAATACTGGTTGTGACAAATCAGAGCTCATTTTTATAACTCAATATTGGTTGTGACAAATCAGAGCTCATTTTTACAACACTCAATATTGGTTGTGACAAATCAGAGCTCATTTTTACAACTCTCAATACTGGTTGTGACAAATCAGAGCTCATTTTTACAACTCTCAATATTGGTTGTGACAAATCAGAGCTCATTTTTATAACTCTCAATATTCGTTGTGACAAATAAAGCTCATTTTTATAACTCTCAATATTGTTGTGACAAATCAGAGCTCATTTTTATAACTCTCAATATTGGTTGTGACAAATCAGTGCTCATTTTTATAACTCTCAATATTGGTTGTGACAAATCAGAGCTCATTTTTATAACTCTCCATATTGGTTGTGACAAATCAGAGCTCATTTTTATAACTCTCAATATTGGTTGTGACAAATCAGAGCTCATTTTTATAACTCAATATTGGTTGTGATAAATCAGAGCTCATTTTTATAACTCACAATATTGGTTTGACAAATCAGAGCTCATTTTTATAACTCAATATTGGTTGTGACAAATCAGAGCTCATTTTTATAACTATCAATTGGTTGTGACAAATCAGAGCTCATTTTTATAACTCTCAATATTGGTTGTGACAAATCAGAGCTCATTTTTATAACTCTCAATATTGGTTGTGACAAATCAGAGCTCATTTTTATAACTCTCAATATTGGTTGTGACAAATCAGAGCTCATTTTATAACTCTCAAATTGGTTGTGACAAATCAGAGCTCATTTTTATAACTCTCAATATTGGTTGTGACAAATCAGAGCTCATTTTTTATAACTCTCAATATTGGTTGTGACAAATCAGAGCTCATTTTTATAAACTCAATATTGGTTGTGACAAATCAGAGCTCATTTTTATAACTCTCAATATTGGTTGTGACAAATCAGAGCTTATTTCTATAACTCTCAATATTGGTTGTGACAAATCAGAGCTCATTTTTATAACTCTCAATATTGGTTGTGACAAATCAGAGCTCATTTTTTATAACTCTCAATATTGGTTGTGACAAATCAAGAGCTCATTTTTATAACTTAATATTGGTTGTGACAAATCAGAGCTCATTTTTATACTCTCATTATTGGTTGTGACAAATCAGAGCTCATTTTTATAACTCTCAATATTGGTTGTGACAAATCAGAGCTCATTTTTATAACTTCCATATTGGTTGTGACAAATCAGAGCTCATTTTTATAACTCTTAATATTGGTTGTGACAAATCAAGCTCATTTTTATAACTCAATATTGGTTGTGACAAATCAGAGCTCATTTTTATACTCACAATATTGGTTGTGACAAATCAGAGCTCATTTTTATAACTCAATATTGGTTTTGACAAATCAGAGCTCATTTTTATAACTGTCAATATTGGTTGTGACAAATCAGAGCTCATTTTTATAACTCTCAATATTGGTTGTGACAAATCAGAGCTCATTTTTATAACTCTCAATCTTGGTTGTGACAAATCAGAGCTCATTTTATAACTCTAATATTGGTTGTGACAAATCAGAGCTCATTTTTTTATAACTCTCAATATTGGTTGTGACAAATCAAGAGCTCATTTTATAACTCAATATTGGTTGTGGACAAATCAGAGCTCATTTTATAACTCTCAATATTGGTTGTGACAAATCAGAGCTCATTTTTATAACTCTCAATATGGTTGTGACAATCAGAGCTCATTTTTATAACTCTCCATATTGGTTGTGACAAATCAGAGCTCATTTTTATAACTCTCCAATTGGTTGTGACAAATCAGAGCTCATTTTTATAACTCAATATGGTTGTGACAAATCAGAGCTCATTTTATAACTCACAATATTGGTTGTGACAAATCAGAGCTCATTTTTATAACTCAATATTGGTTGTGACAAATCAGAGCTCATTTTTATAACTCTCAATATTGGTTGTGACAAATCAGAGCTCATTTTTATAACTCTCAATATTGGTTGTGACAAATCAGAGCTCATTTTTATAACTCTCAATCTTGGTTGTGACAAATCAGAGCTCATTTTTATAACTCTCAATATTGGTTGTGACAAATCAGAGCTCATTTTATAACTCTCAATATTGGTTGTGACAAATCAGAGCTCATTTTTATAACTCTCAATATTGGTTTGTGACAAATCAGAGCTCATTTTTATAACTCTCAATCTTGGTTGTGACAAATCAGAGCTCATTTTTATAACTCTCAATATTGGTTGTGTCAAATCAGAGCTCATTTTTATAACTCTCAATATTGGTTGTGACAAATCAGAGCTCATTTTTATAACCTCTCAATATTGGTTGGACAAATCAGAGCTCATTTTTATAACTCTCAATATTGGTTGTGACAAAATCAGAGCTCATTTTTATAACTCTCATATTGGTTGTGACAAATCGGAGCTCATTTTTATAACTCTCAATATTGGTTGTGACAAATCAGAGCTCATTTTTATAACTCAATATTGGTTGTGACAAATAAGAGCTCATTTTTATAACTTTCAATATTGGTTGTGACAAATCAGAGCTCATTTTTATAACTCTCAATATTGGTTGTGACAAATCAGAGCTCATTTTTATAACTCAATATTGGTTGTGACAAATCAGAGCTCATTTTATAACTCTCAATATTGGTTGTGACAAATCAGAGCTCATTTTTATAACTCTCAATACTGGTTGTGACAAATCAGAGCTCATTTTTACTACTCTCAATATTGGTTGTGACAAATCAGAGCTCATTTTTACAACTCTCAATATTGGTTGTGACAAATCAGAGCTCATTTTTACAACTCTCAATACTGGTTGTGACAAATCAGAGCTCATTTTTCAACTCTCAATATTGGTTTGTGACAAATCAGAGCTCATTTTTTATAACTCTCAATATTCGTTGTGAGAATAAGAGCTCATTTTTATAACTCTCCATATTGGTTGTGACAAATCAGAGCTCATTTTTATAACTCTCAATATTGGTTGTGACAAATCAGAGCTCATTTTTATACTCAATATTGGTTGTGATAAATCAGAGCTCATTTTTGTAACTCACAATATTGGTTGTGACAAATCAGAGCTCATTTTTATAACTCAATATTGGTTGTGACAAATCAGAGCTCATTTTTATAACTCTCAATATTGGTTGTGACAAATCAGAGCTCATTTTTATAACTCTCAATATTGGTTGTGACAAATCAGAGCTCATTTTTATAACTCTCAATCTTGGTTGTGACAAATCAGAGCTCATTTTTATAACTCTCAATATTGGTTGTGACAAATCAGAGCTCATTTTTATAACTCTCAATATTGGTTGTGACAAATCAGAGCTCATTTTTATAACTCTCAATATTGGTTGTGACAAATCAGAGCTCATTTTTATAACTCTCAATATTGGTTGTGACAAATCAGAGCTCATTTTTTATAACTCTCAATATTGGTTGTGACAAATCAGAGCTCATATTTATACTCAATATTGTTGTGACAAATCAGAGCTCATTTTATAACTCTCATATTGGTTGTGACAAATCAGAGCTTATTTCTATAACTCTCAATATTGGTTGTGACAAATCAGAGCTTATTTTTATAACTCTCAATATTGGTTGTGACAATCAGAGCTCTTTTTTTATAACTCTCAATATTGGTTGTGACAAATCAAGAGCTCATTTTTAAACTCAATATTGGTTGTGACAAATCAGAGCTCATTTTTATAACTCTCAATATTGGTTGTGACAAATCAGAGCTCATTTTTATAACTCTCAATATTGGTTGTGACAAATCAGAGCTCATTTTTATAACTCTCAATATTGGTTGTGACAAATCAGAGCTCATTTTATAACTCTCCATATTGGTTGTGACAAATCAGAGCTCATTTTTATAACTCTCAATATTGGTTGTGACAAATCAGAGCTCATTTTTATAACTCAATATTGGTTGTGACAAATCAGAGCTCATTTTTATAACTCACAATATTGGTTGTGACAAATCAGAGCTCATTTTTATAACTCTCAATATTGGTTGTGACAAATCAGAGCTCATTTTTATAACTCTCAATATTGGTTGTGACAAATCAGAGCTCATTTTTATAACTCTCAATATTGGTTGTGACAAATCAGAGCTCATTTTTAAACTCTCAATATTGGTTGTGACAAATCAGAGCTTATTTTTATAACTCTCAATATTGGTTGTGACAAATCAGAGCTTATTTTTATAACTCTCAATATTGGTTGTGACAAATCAGAGCTCATTTTTATAACTCAATATTGGTTGTGACAAATCAGAGCTCATTTTTATAACTCAATATTGGTTGTGACAAATCAGAGCTCATTTTTATAACTCAATATTGGTTGTGACAAATCAGAGCTCATTTTTATAACTCAATATTGGTTGTGACAAATCAGAGCTCATTTTTATAACTCTCAATATTGTTGTGACAAATCAGAGCTCATTTTTATAACTCTCAATATTGGTTGTGACAAATCAGAGCTCATTTTTATAACTCTCAATATTGGTTGTGACAAATCAGAAGCTCATTTTTATAACTCTCAATATTGGTTGTGACAAATCAGAGCTCATTTTTATAACTCTCAATATTGGTTGTGACAAATCAGAGCTCATTTTTATAACTCTCAATATTGGTTGTGACAAATCAGAGCTCATTTTTATAACTCAATATTGGTTGTGACAAATAAGAGCTCATTTTTATAACTCTCAATATTGGTTGTGACAAATCAGAGCTCATTTTTATAACTTTCAATATTGGTTGTGACAAATCAGAGCTCATTTTTATAACTCAATATTGGTTGTGGCAAATCAGAGCTCATTCTTATAACTCTCAATATTGGTTGTGACAAATCAGAGCTTATTTTATAACTCTCAATATTGGTTGTGACAAATCAGAGCTTATTTTTATAACTCTCAATATTGGTTGTGACAAATCAGAGCTCATTTTTATAACTCAATATTGGTTGTGACAAATCAGAGCTCATTTTTATAACTCAATATTGGTTGTGACAAATCAGAGCTCATTTTTATAACTCAATATTGGTTGTGACAAATCAGAGCTCATTTTTATAACTCAATATTGGTTGTGACAAATCAGAGCTCATTTTTATAACTCTCAATATTGGTTGTGACAAATCAGAGCTCATTTTTATAACTCTCAATATTGGTTGTGACAAATCAGAGCTCATTTTTATAACTCTCAATATGGTTGTGACAAATCAGAGCTCATTTTATAACTCTCAATATTGGTTGTGACAAATCAGAGCTCATTTTATAACTCTCAATATTGGTTGTGACAAATCAGAGCTCATTTTTATAACTCTCAATATTGGTTGTGACAAATCAGAGCTCATTTTTATAACTCTCAATATTGGTTGTGACAAATCAGAGCTCATTTTTATAACTCTCCATATTGGTTGTGACAAATCAGAGCTCATTTTTATAACTCTCCATATTGGTTGTGACAAATCAGAGCTCATTTTTATAACTCAATATTGGTTGTGACAAATCAGAGCTCATTTTTATAACTCACAATATTGGTTGTGACAAATCAGAGCTCATTTTATAACTCAATATTGGTTGTGACAAATCAGAGCTCATTTTTATAACTCTCAATCTTGGTTGTGACAAATCAGAGCTCATTTTATAACTCTCAATATTGGTTGTGACAAATCAGAGCTCATTTTTATAACTCTCAATCTTGGTTGTGACAAATCAGAGCTCATTTTTATAACTCTCAATATTGGTTGTGACAAATCAGAGCTCATTTTTATAACTCTCAATATTGGTTGTGACAAATCAGAGCTCATTTTTATAACTCTCAATATTGGTTGTGACAAATCAGAGCTCATTTTTATAACTCTCAATCTTGGTTGTGACAAATCAGAGCTCATTTTTATAACTCTCAATATTGGTTGTGACAAATCAGAGCTCATTTTTATAACTCTCAATATTGGTTGTGACAAATCAGAGCTCATTTTTATAACTCTCAATATTGGTTGTGACAAATCAGAGCTCATTTTTATAACTCTCAATATTGGTTGTGACAAATCAGAGCTCATTTTTATAACTCTCAATATTGGTTGTGACAAATCAGAGCTCATTTTTATAACTCTCAATATTGGTTGTGACAAATCAGAGCTCATTTTTATAACTCAATATTGGTTGTGACAAATCAGAGCTCATTTTTATAACTCTCAATATTGGTTGTGACAAATCAGAGCTCATTTTTATAACTCTCAATATTGGTTGTGACAAATCAGAGCTCATTTTTATAACTCTCAATATTGGTTGTGACAAATCAGAGCTCATTTTTATAACTCTCAATATTGGTTGTGACAAATCAGAGCTCATTTTTATAACTCTCAATATTGGTTGTGACAAATCAGAGCTCATTTTTATAACTCTTAATATTGGTTGTGACAAATCAGAGCTCATTTTTATAACTCTCAATATTGGTTGTGACAAATCAGAGCTCATTTTTATAACTCTCAATATTGGTTGTGACAAATCAGAGCTCATTTTTATAACTCTCAATATTGGTTGTGACAAATCAGAGCTCATTTTTATAACTCTCAATATTGGTTGTGACAAATCAGAGCTCATTTTTATAACTCTCAATATTGGTTGTGACAAATCAGAGCTCATTTTTATAACTCTCAATATTGGTTGTGACAAATCAGAGCTTATTTTTATAACTCTCAATATTGGTTGTGACAAATCAGAGCTCATTTTTATAACTCAATATTGGTTGTGACAAATCAGAGCTCATTTTTATAACTCAATATTGGTTGTGACAAATCAGAGCTCATTTTTATAACTCTCAATATTGGTTGTGACAAATCAGAGCTCATTTTTATAACTCTCAATATTGGTTGTGTCAAATCAGAGCTCATTTTTATAACTCTCAATATTGGTTGTGACAAATCAGAGCTCATTTTATAACTCTCAATATTGGTTGTGACAAATCAGAGCTCATTTTTATAACTCTCAATATTGGTTGTGACAAATCAGAGCTCATTTTTATAACTCTCAATATTGGTTGTGACAAATCAGAGCTCATTTTTATAACTCTCAATATTGGTTGTGACAAATCAGAGCTCATTTTTATAACTCAATATTGGTTGTGACAAATAAGAGCTCATTTTTATAACTCTCAATATTGGTTGTGACAAATCAGAGCTCATTTTTATAACTCTCAATATTGGTTGTGACAAATCAGAGCTCATTTTTATAACTCTCAATACTGGTTGTGACAAATCAGAGCTCATTTTTACAACTCTCAATATTGGTTGTGACAAATCAGAGCTCATTTTTATAACTCTCAATATTTGTTGTGAGAAATAAGAGCTCATTTTTATAACTCTCCATATTGGTTGTGACAAATCAGAGCTCATTTTTTATAACTCTCAATATTGGTTGTGACAAATCAGAGCTCATTTTTATAACTCAATAGGTTGTGATAAATCAGAGCTCATTTTTGTAACTCACAATATTGGTTGTGACAAATCAGAGCTCATTTTTATAACTCAATATTGGTTGTGACAAATCAGAGCTCATTTTTATAACTCTCAATATTGGTTGTGACAAATCAGAGCTCATTTTTATAACTCTCAATATTGGTTGTGACAAATCAGAGCTCATTTTTATAACTCTCAATCTTGGTTGTGACAAATCAGAGCTCATTTTTATAACTCTCAATATTGGTTGTGACAAATCAGAGCTCATTTTTATAACTCTCAATATTGGTTGTGACAAATCAGAGCTCATTTTTATAACTCTCAATATTGGTTGTGACAAATCAGAGCTCATTTTTATAACTCTCAATATTGGTTGTGACAAATCAGAGCTCATTTTTTATAACTCTCAATATTGGTTGTGACAAATCAGAGCTCATTTTTATAACTCAATATTGGTTGTGACAAATCAGAGCTCATTTTTATAACTCTCAATATTGGTTGTGACAAATCAGAGCTTATTTCTATAACTCTCAATATTGGTTGTGACAAATCAGAGCTTATTTTTATAACTCTCAATATTGGTTGTGACAAATCAGAGCTCATTTTTTATAACTCTCAATATTGGTTGTGACAAATCAAGAGCTCATTTTTATAACTCAATATTGGTTGTGACAAATCAGAGCTCATTTTTATAACTCTCAATATTGGTTGTGACAAATCAGAGCTCATTTTTATAACTCTCAATATTGGTTGTGACAAATCAGAGCTCATTTTTATAACTCTCAATATTGGTTGTGACAAATCAGAGCTCATTTTTATAACTCTCCATATTGGTTGTGACAAATCAGAGCTCATTTTTATAACTCTCAATATTGGTTGTGACAAATCAGAGCTCATTTTTATAACTCAATATTGGTTGTGACAAATCAGAGCTCATTTTTATAACTCACAATATTGGTTGTGACAAATCAGAGCTCATTTTTATAACTCTCAATATTGGTTGTGACAAATCAGAGCTCATTTTTATAACTCTCAATATTGGTTGTGACAAATCAGAGCTCATTTTTATAACTCTCAATATTGGTTGTGACAAATCAGAGCTCATTTTTATAACTCTCAATATTGGTTGTGACAAATCAGAGCTTATTTTTATAACTCTCAATATTGGTTGTGACAAATCAGAGCTTATTTTTATAACTCTCAATATTGGTTGTGACAAATCAGAGCTCATTTTTATAACTCAATATTGGTTGTGACAAATCAGAGCTCATTTTTATAACTCTCAATATTGGTTGTGACAAATCAGAGCTCATTTTTATAACTCAATATTGGTTGTGACAAATCAGAGCTCATTTTATAACTCTCAATATTGGTTGTGACAAATCAGAGCTCATTTTTATAACTCTCAATATTGGTTGTGACAAATCAGAGCTCATTTTTATAACTCTCAATATTGGTTGTGACAAATCAGAGCTCATTTTTATAACTCTCAATATTGGTTGTGACAAATCAGAGCTCATTTTTATAACTCTCAATATTGGTTGTGACAAATCAGAGCTCATTTTTATAACTCTCAATATTGGTTGTGACAAATCAGAGCTCATTTTTATAACTCAATATTGGTTGTGACAAATAAGAGCTCATTTTTATAACTCTCAATATTGGTTGTGACAAATCAGAGCTCATTTTTATAACTTTCAATATTGGTTGTGACAAATCAGAGCTCATTTTTATAACTCAATATTGGTTGTGACAAATCAGAGCTCATTCTTATAACTCTCAATATTGGTTGTGACAAATCAGAGCTTATTTTTATAACTCTCAATATTGGTTGTGACAAATCAGAGCTTATTTTTATAACTCTCAATATTGGTTGTGACAAATCAGAGCTCATTTTTATAACTCATATTGGTTGTGACAAATCAGAGCTCATTTTTATAACTCAATATTGGTTGTGACAAATCAGAGCTCATTTTTATAACTCAATATTGGTTGTGACAAATCAGAGCTCTTTTTATAACTCAATATTGGTTGTGACAAATCAGAGCTCATTTTTATAACTCTCAATATTGGTTGTGACAAATCAGAGCTCATTTTTATAACTCTCAATATTGGTTGTGACAAATCAGAGCTCATTTTTATAACTCTCAATATTGGTTGTGACAAATCAGAGCTCATTTTTATAACTCTCAATATTGGTTGTGACAAATCAGCTCATTTTTATAACTCTCAATATTGGTTGTGACAAATCAGAGCTCATTTTTATAACTCAATATTGGTTGTGACAAATAAGAGCTCATTTTTATAACTCTCAATATTGGTTGTGACAAATCAGAGCTCATTTTTATAACTTTCAATATTGGTTGTGACAAATCAGAGCTCATTTTTATAACTCTCAATATTGGTTGTGACAAATCAGAGCTATTTTTATAACTCTCAATATTGGTTGTGACAAATCAGAGCTTATTTTTATAACTCTCAATATTGGTTGTGACAAATCAGAGCTCATTTTTATAACTCAATATTGGTTGTGACAAATCAGAGCTCATTTTTATAACTCAATATTGGTTGTGACAAATCAGAGCTCATTTTTATAACTCAATATTGGTTGTGACAAATCAGAGCTCATTTTTATAACTCAATATTGGTTGTGACAAATCAGAGCTCATTTTTATAACTCTCAATATTGGTTGTGACAAATCAGAGCTCATTTTTATAACTCTCAATATTGGTTGTGACAAATCAGAGCTCATTTTTATAACTCTCAATATTGGTTGTGACAAATCAGAGCTCATTTTTATAACTCTCAATATTGGTTGTGACAAATCAGAGCTCATTTTTATAACTCTCAATATTGGTTGTGACAAATCAGAGCTCATTTTTATAACTCAATATGGTTGTGACAAATAAGAGCTCATTTTTATAACTCTCAATATTGGTTGTGACAAATCAGAGCTCATTTTTATAACTTTCAATATTGGTTGTGACAAATCAGAGCTCATTTTTATAACTCAATATTGGTTGTGACAAATCAGAGCTCATTCTTATAACTCTCAATATTGGTTGTGACAAATCAGAGCTCATTTTTATAACTCTCAATATTGGTTGTGACAAATCAGAGCTCATTTTTACAACTCTCAATATTGGTTGTGACAAATCAGAGCTCATTTTTATAACTCTCAATATTGGTTGTGACAAATCAGAGCTCATTTTTATAACTCTTAATATTGGTTGTGACAAATCAGAGCTCATTTTTATAACTCAATATTGGTTGTGACAAATCAGAGCTCATTTTTATAACTCTCAATATTGGTTGTGACAAATCAGAGCTCATTTTATAACTCTCCATATTGGTTGTGACAAATCAGAGCTCATTTTTATAACTCTCAATATTGGTTGTGACAAATCAGAGCTCATTTTTATAACTCTCAATATTGGTTGTGACAAATCAGAGCTCATTTTTATAACTCTCAATATTGGTTGTGACAAATCAGAGCTCATTTTTATAACTCTCAATATTGGTTGTGACAAATCAGAGCTCATTTTTATAACTCTCAATATTCATTGTGACAAATCAGAGCTCATTTTTATAACTCTCAATATTCATTGTGACAAATAAGAGTGTTTGATCAATTCTTTCACCAGACAGAAATAACTCGACATTTAAGAATAATTTCACATCCAATTTTATAGAGCATTACAGTATTTCCTTGGTAAACTGATACATCCCTACCGCCACAACAAATCAATATCTTGTAACGACAATCTTCTTATTTGTAAATTCAATTTACACAATTTCTCCAACGACTACAGAAATCTATCCAATCTGAACAGCCAAATGAGTCTAAAAACCCTAATGAAAAAAATTTATCCTGTGAAAATAAGGCCTAATCAGAGTAATGAACCAAAAATAGCAATCTATCCTAATAGGGTCCCTTTATATAGCTCATCTGTTTCCTTCTAAATTTGTTTTATCAATATATCCATCAGTTGTCTAAAAGATCCCATGAAAAAGCTATTCTGTAAAGCCTGTGTCAAACTGTCCCGAAACTGAACTGGTAATGACCATAGGAAAAAGGAATTTTGAATTTTGCTTGAAAATAGTCCAAAATTGGTCAACAGCCAGTATGAATTTTAGTTGACCTCATTATTCTTAAAATTTTGAAAGACTTGTCTAAACACCTTATTTGGCCTAAAATTTCAAAGAAAATTTTAATAAAATCAGCTTCAAATAATATCTTAATTGCATAATCCATAAAAATGGGTCAATGAAAAATTTCTTTGAAAAAAACCTTTATTATGTGTTAATGGTTCTATATATACCCGGCATTTTCTATGTATGAATTTTGAACTAAATCTATTATAGCTATATATATCTAGTTTTTTCGATGCAAAATTTTTTTTGTAAAATCTGTGACCTATATTGAATACCTACTAGTATACATCTATTTTCCATATATCAAAATTGAATTAAATCTGTAATAGCTATGTACTGTATGGGCGGGTAATTTCAATGGGTGCTAATTTGACATATTTAGTAGTTATTTCTATAGCGCCAATATTAAAATCGCGAGAAAAGTTTGAGTTGTATAGTTTAGTAATAAAAAGTTTTTTATTTCCATCTTTCTTGTTTCTCTACAGATGTTGAAGTCACAACGGTTCACCCGAATTGTTCACCAAATTTAAACTCATCCTTCTTTTTTACCAAAATCGCCAACATTTAAGACCACCAAATTAACCTGCCATATGATATGAGGTTTTTCATTTATAATAATACACATTGCTAGTCAGTTGTGCTAAAAATGTTCATTTATATCAGAAAAATCAACCCAAATCCGACTGTGGAAAATCAGACAACATTCCCTTAAGACAAGGGTGCATGAAAGTGGTTAGTACTTTATATACAGGTCAGACCAATTTCAGCTAATGGCTGACTAGCAATATAGATAGAAAATTTTATGCTTGACATGGCATCAATATCTCAAAAACAATTCTGTCATTTCAAAGTCAATTACCCTAGAATTAAGAATGTTATCTGGAATTAATAAAGTTCACTAATCACCAGCAAGCAACGCAATTACCCATAAGCTTTACATGATTCAGAAATAGTGCAAAGGAAAAAATCAAATTACTGTAAATTCAGAAATTTTACCAAGGTACAAGTTTGAAATATCACTATGTCTAAATAGAATGCCAAAATCAACATTTCTTGAACATTTAAATGTAAGTGTTATAAACATTCACATGATATTGTGTCAATCATTTTTGTTAATTGTCATGTTTGCACCATTATTTCATTGCAAACATACCGGTAGTCAATCCGTTGTTATAAAGTAGAACCTAAATCAGTCCAAGAAATTCAACAAACTGAAAATCCAGTGCAGTAGCTCAGTTGGTAAAGTGTTTGTTCCATATTTGTGGGAGGGCATGGGTAAGAACCCAGACCAGGTCTGACCCAAGACTTGAAAGTAGGTAGTGATTATTCTTTTACCGAGCACTTGGCAATTCAAAATGAAAGTCACTGTTTTTTTTTATGTAAACTTGACAATAAACGAAGTTTTGGTCACGATAAAGAATCCTACTGTCAGGCATGGGGCGAATTACATTGCAATGTAATGCATTACATTACAATTACTTTGACAAAAGTAGCATTATATTACAATTGCAATTACATGTATTTTGGAAAGTAATGCATTAGATTACAATAACTTTACCAAAGTAATACATTATATTACACATTACATTTCATAAATTTTATATGAAAAAGAATTCAAACATATAAATGCGAGATGTTTCCGATTCAGAATTTGAAATTGAAATTTTGGATTCTTTTTCTATACAGTTCTTATGTTTTGATTTTCAACTGTTGAAAACAGGAGTATATATAGTCAATAAGTGCATGTATAGATGCATTGCTTTGGGTCATTCAACTGATATTTCTGCTGTTTACCAGTAGGTTTTACAAAATTTGTCAAAGTTGATTGTTCATCTAGTGTCAGGCTTTTTATTATCCAAATATACATTTCTGTTTTTACTCTAAAAATTAAGGAGAAAAAAAACCAACAGAGATGCTGTAAGGAATTTTTTCATTTATATGTTTTTATTTTTTATTTGTTTTATTCACTGAATGTTTATTAATTACCATTAAATCAAAACAGTAAAAGGAGTTGATAGGTATACAAACTAATTAGTGGTATTGTCAGGTGTAAATTATAAACAATACTTAACAAATAACTTCTTTAATCATTAAAGATAGGTTACCTTAATAGCATATAAAAGGATTACAAAAAAAAAAAAAAAAAAAAAAAAAAAAAAAAAAAAAAAAAAACAATTTCTGGTAAAAATTAGATTGTTTTCATCACAGGTTATCAGTTGAAGCAAAATTACAAATTATTGTAGTTACTGAAACTTATTTTTAGATAGGTTGCAAATTTTGATGTGATCTTTAGACTTCCCGATATAACTAAAAACAGCATTTGCATTTTGCATTAAAATGTATTTTTATCCTTTACATTTGTTGGAAATTCAAAAAGATCTAAGTAAACTAACTTTATAGCATTTTATATAGTTTTAGTATTAAGGTTGAATGAAATAAATCATTAGTTTGACAACAGTTCAAAGTAACAATTTTTCTAGACACCCATTTTCATATTTTATATTAGGGATAAAAGTAGCCTGTAGGTACTTACTAGCCCTGAATTGTAATGGTAATAATATCTAACATTTAATACAGAGAAGTAATGCTATGTAATGCCATGTAATGCTTAAATTACATGCATTTTTGTCTATGTAATGCATTACATTACAATTACATGTAATGCAAAAATTAGGGCATTACGCATTACATGCATTACTTGGGAAAAATGTAATGCATTACAGAGCATTACAATTACAAATTAGCATTATCACATGCCTGCCTACTGTATAATGCCATCAGTGCAATGCACAGGCAACATTTCTGCACCTTCGCCTATACTGGCAACGTCTCGATATAAGTGAAATATTCTTGACTGGGACATTAAACATCATTACTCAACTCAACTCAAGTCATCGAATTGAAGGTTTATAGCTACTCATGGATTTTATCCATGATAAGTACAATTATTCAACATGATTCCAATAAAGATATACTCATACAATTTGAATATAATGAAATCAATATATATTGCAATGCAGTTTAGTAATTCTGCAATATATTGTACCAGTAATACAAGTTTTGACATATGCTTTAACCTCTAACTGATTTTTTTTTACTGTATTCATTTTTATTTATTGTACTTATTTGCTTTTTTAAGGTTTGAATTACATAAGATTATTTCATCCCTGAAGCACCAATTATTGTCTGATTACTTATCCTGGAGACATATTCCAGGGTTAGCTCTGGCTCTCAAAAAGTTTGAGCCAAAACATTAGCCAATCTTAAAATTTAAGTCAATTTTTACCAAGTATGTTAAAGAGCCATTAAAGCTAAGAAACTAAAAGGGGAAAAATGGCTCAAATGTAGTTCTTGTTATCTGCTATATAGATTATCTTGATTATCAATAACTTATAACATTTGTTTTCCTATTTCTTTGTGTGAAAAGAAAATCAGTGATTTTCATTTGACTCATAATGACACTGATAAAATGTTTGGAGCAAAAATATTGGCCATAAGCTATTTTTGTAGCCAGAAATAATACAAATTAGCAATTGACTAAATTGGCAATTGGCAGAGATATCCCTGATATTGTAGTCATCTTCTTTAAAACTGTGTACATAATCGTATTTGTACATGGAATACAAATGGAAGTTTGACAACATTATGGAGACATATCCCAGTCAAATACTGTAAAACTATGTTACATAACTAAATTGTCAATCCAATACACATTGAAAATTAAATTATGACATTCCCTGAACGAGCAAATCAAACTTTAATCATGGATAGAGCAGACAGATGATTGAAGCACATTGCCATATAAATACATTTTGAAATACAGTCAACCTGCCTTAAAGGCCATCTCTTTAAGGGCCATCTGCTTTTAAAGGCCAGTGATATTCTATCCAAATTGCTCTTTATTCATATAATTTGAACCTGTATAGAAGGGCCACCTGCCAGTAAAGGTAACTTTTAAAGGTTCCCTTTGGGCATGGAGGGCAATCACTCAATTGTTGTCTAGTTTTGCAAGAATATTTCTGGCATCTTCAGATCAAGAAAATAGGTAACTCTCTGAACATAGAGCAACACAGAGTACTTCTTACTCAATAGTGACAGTCTTCATAGTGTAAGCATATTAATTTTTGACAATGTACCGGTACTAATTTCAGAAATTTTTGGAAAGATGCAATACATGTACCTCTAATTGAATCAAATGCCAAATAAAATATGATCGTAATGCAAGAACGTGAAAGTAGATCAAATTTTGTTATGGAGCAGATGTGAAATCCACTGCAGAAATTCTAACAGGTGGTTTCTGATGTCAAAAATGACATGTGATGGATGATACACAACAGATATCATACAACTGAAATAAGTCACTTGTGGATCGAATATCGAATCAAAGTACTAAAAGTACTGAAAGACAATCTACCGTAATCCTTCTATGTATTCGGACGAATTTTAATAATTTCATTTTCAAGTGTCCGGGAACTTAGAGGAAATATGAAAATTATACACTTGGAAAAATGGGGGTGTCCGAATATTTAGAGTTGTCCGATATTTAGGAGCCGATAATATGTCTCGCTGCCCTCCCGGTAATGCAAGACACTATCAACGACGATACGCACATGGATATCATCTATAATATCAATTTTCAAATAAAGTTCATGTTGAAATTACCTTTAGTGTTGTTTATTTCACAAAAAAGTCGTTTTTTTGAAGTGTTTGTTGACCAATAATCATGATCCAATGTGTAATACACATCGAAGGACGCCATTTTTTGTAAGCAAATCGCGTGATTTTTGTCAGTAGTTTCCACCGTTTGAGGTTCACCGTTACCCCACTTCGTCTACTGTCACTGTCTACGGTCAAAATTTTTATAATTAATAATGGTCAAGAATATTTTTTAGTCAAGAAATTCCACATTTTGTACAATTAAGAACCAGGACATGTTTGAATGGGGTTCGCCGTGATCAATATAGCTTTTGTTTAAAAATCTATGTTATCACTCACAGAACACAATAGTTTACAAATACATTGTTTTAACTCACGTTTCAAACAATTTTAATCTTAGGAAAAACAATAAATACATCGTAATGTCCATCTTCCCGTTTTTAGACAAATGAAAGTATCAGAGGATCGGGAATTCCCATAGTTGACATGCACTGAATCAGAAGGGATTCCACAAGTTTCTCATCCAATGAAATTCATTGATAACGTCACTTCCTGAAAAAATGTCTTTGATGTTGGATTTGTGTGCCGACAGAACTTCTGGTCTCGTACGATGTTTCTTACCCACGATTTTTAATTTCAATCAACTTTCACTTCAAAGAATATTAAAACACTTAATACAGGTATGGCTATATTCAGCTTACATTAAAAACGTAAATACATCGTAAAATACTTGTCCTCAAAGTTACAATCATGACTCCATCACGCAAATACACAACGCAACAAACACATAAAAATAACAAATTTTAATGTAAATTAACAACAAACAACAACATTTCTTCATGTTTTAATTCAATATTAAGTAGGGGATAAGCAATATGTATTGCTTGTTACCGGGTGAATTCCAACAAAATCGCGTCCGGATTTAGAGGCAAAAAAATGCCGTCCGAAATTAGAGGAAATTTGAAAATTATTGAAATTTCAAAATTCGGGTGTCCGAAAACATAGAGGGTCCGAATATATAGAAGGATTACGGTACTAGAAAGAAGCGAAACAAAATACTGGGCAATAAGGAAAATGACGATGAAAGAACCATATTGAAGTGTACTCTGAATGACGACACTGTCACTTCCACAGGTTTTTTTTTTTTGGCTAAATTCATGTCATGATTATGGTAGTCTGATACATAAGTGAGATAGACTTGGTGACAATTTTCATTTCAGATAAGGTTTTAAGGATGTATATATTGTACTTCAATCTGAGGAGCCAAAAATTTCCTTGTTTCTTTTTTTTGTTGTTTCATTGATCAAATCAATAATGAAGAATTTTTGTAAAAATTGTGCTTTTCAATATTTTTTTACAAAGAAGATCAAATTTCGCTTTTTTGTCAGATAAATTATGTTAACATGCATATCAAAGAATTTTGAAAAGTTAAGATATTGGATGTACATTAATTTTGTAAATTGTATTTTTTGTAGACCTATCCCCATTTTTCTCTATACTTTGCCCGACACCATAAGTCTTTTTCAGTTATAGAACTTAAAAATTACAATTATTTTTTAAAAAGTACTCATCATAAATATGATCCAATTAATCTGTGTGAATTTATACTGATAATTGTTAAATTCATTAACTACCACTGTTGCATATTTTAAAAAATTATTTTCAAACAAGATTTCAACAAGACTGGAATATCAGAATACATTCTTAAAATACTACACACAATTAATTACTTACCTGATTGCCCTGCAGTAAGTCAGCTGACACTCTTTATTTTCTGTATTTTTCAGTAACGTAACTATTTTCGCTATAGCCTCGGTCTGATGTAAATCTTCACAAGCTGATGGGGATAATGCCAGGTTAGCTAGCGTTCTACATGATCTGTTCTGTATACTCTCAGTTTTACACTCACAAAAATACTCAGCTGTAAATTAAAGTTATTACCATAAGTCAGGGCTCTCTGTCACCCTTATGTGAATGAGGCCAAGGCCCTTGCAATTGTGAATAAAGCATCATAATGGCCAAAATTGTGAAAAAGAAAACTCCAAATATACTGGTTGTAAAGCTGAAATTTCCAACCATAAAATTTTGAATTGTGAATGAAGCAGAATATCGGCCCTAAAAATAACCCAGCAAGAGCCCTGTAAGTCAACCCTGTCTATAAAGGCCACCAAAAGGAACCAGTAAAATTGACCTTTACTGGCAGGTGCCCCTTCTATAAAGGTTCAACTAACATGCATAAAGAGCAATTTGGATAAAATTTAAATGGCCTTTAAAAAAGAGGTGGCTCTTCTTAGAGATGGTTTTTAAGGCAGATTTGACTGTACAGCAATCTTCCCAGTGCCCCTCACTGCCTATGTTCTGGTCCCATTTGGGACAGAACCTAGTGTGAGAAAGTTTGTCAGTTCCCTTGCCAATATCAATGGTTAATTTCTCTGGGCACTCTGGGTTCCTTTACCATTCTTGAACTTAATGTTTCAAAATAAGGGAAAAAATCCTGACAGGTACATAAACTCAATAAAAAAGGATTTTACAGTTCTAAGTCAGTGATTTTTCTTTAGCTTTCAAGATGTTCAAGCTCAAACTAGCAAACTGGGGTGGGGATTCACCAGTGATACCCATGATGCTTACCCAGTCAAAACTATTATTTCTAATGGATATGAAATATGTTTATGTTACATGTAGTCAAAATAACATCATTTTACTTACAGGAAAACATTGAATAGTCATTATGTGATTCCATATTGTTCCACTTACTGTAAACCAACTTTTATTTGTGTGCGATTAACTTCTGCGTGCTTTGCAAGGACAAAATGATCGGGAAAGTTAATCTTTGCAAACTTGTTTCCGAAAACATTTTTATTTATACCAAATATTTAGCTAAAGTCCATATCGCAAAAATTAATGGTCGCGAATAAAAGATGGTTTACAGTAGATGTTATGTGATTGAATCATGTGGTATATCACCAGTGAATCTAAAACAAAAGGATGACATGGGAAAATGGAGAATGGAAAATAGCTCATCATTGTTTTGACAAATTTGACTTCACAGTATATTATCAGAACTCCAATAGTAATAAAATTTGGATGAAGATAACGCTAAGAAATTGCTGTATAATGAAGATGAGCACTCATGAGTGGCAGGTTTGCAAACATTGAACTACTTTATACATGCCGGTGATGTGGAGTGGAACGGAGTAATGATGGCCAATGCAATGTGGACAGAGATACGACCACAATAGTCTCATATACCAGTAATCCTTTGGCTCAAGTCAGCTAAAATTTCATTTCAGTTCTTATGTATATAGTTCATTCATAAAATAGAATGCCAGTGCCTTACCTATTATAGGAATCCCTCTATTCTGCTGTACCTGAAAAAATAATTATGAATGAAAAAATTAAAATTTTTAACTTTTACCATGCTGGCTTAAAGCAACTCATCCTGGCTCCTGGTAAAAGAAATATTATTCTCCCCTACTTCACCAAGTTATTCCATTGGTTGCTAGGTGCAAGATATCTCTTTTCTCCCATCTCTAAATATGAAAGATCGAAGTATCTAGTGTAGGAAAGCCATGAGGAATATTTCTGTCTTGCATCACGTGGTTTAGTTGTCTTTCATCACACGATTTTCAGTGACGTAACAATCAAAGAACAATTAAATGACGTCATTCTATCAGGACGTGACGTTGTCTTGCGGGAAAATGACACCTGAGTCTCAAAATTTTAGAAATTTTCATTGCATTTCAAATGTTTATTCTGAGAGATTAGAATAAATAGCTTTGTTTTCTAGTTTATACATTTTGTATAGACCATGTTCAGGTACATTCTGTCAGATGGTAATATTTATTTTTATGTAAAACTTCAAATAACAAAGTTAGATTTTAGAAGATGGCGTCGATGTCGATGTAACTTCTTTTGAAGCCAAAAATTGTCATCAAAATGGGAGAAAAAGAATCAATTATGAGTTTATCCATGTAGGATAGGGAAATCTCACCCGAGGGATTGAATATTTCTGTCAGAGACTCGGCAAGCCTCATCTCTGACTTAAATATTCAACCCCTCAGGTGAGATTTCCCTATCCTACATGGATACTCATAATAGATTCTATTAGTCTTATACCCCCTTGTGTAAGACAAGCTACACACGTTGTTTGGCTTGTTGTGCTAACATAATCATTTTATGCAAGAACGTCAACAAAAGTTGATGATGTTGTTTTCAAAAAACAAGAATGGTGGCATGAAAACTAACATTTGATGCAAATATTTGTTTACAAATTGCGTTTTTATGTTGCAAATGTATGAGAAAAAGAATCCTACACCAATAACAGTGTAAGACAGAGATATCTCAAACTCAGATGAATATTTTCAATGTCCATAAATCTCTAAAGCTTGTTCTGGACAAGAAAATATTAATTCTTGTTTGAGACATCTATGTCTTACCCTGTTACCGGTGTAAGATTCTACTACTCATAATTCAGAAATTTAACTTGTCACACAGCCTGCAAGTTTTTCTAATTGATTTGATTATTTATCCCATATTTTGATACTACTAGTGATTTTGTTATATATTTATTCAAAACTACCTTCTGCCTTTTAGATTGAGAAAATCCTGAAATAAATAGCAAACAAGGTATCACAAGCGATACTAATCCTGTCAGCACCTGGCAATAGAACTGGTATTTCACTCAAATAAACAAAGGGCAATAACTGTCAAAATGGGTTTGCCAGTAACAAAACATGAACTCATCCGAGACATTACTATGAAAAACCCTTGCATCAAGTTTTATTGAATTCTGCTTAGAAATAAAGTTTTTAGACAACTGACAAGGAATGTGTAACATATGTACCTACGTACAAATCTTATATCCCCTCCAGACTTTGTTTGCAAGGGAATAACTGCATCCCAACATGTTTAGATTACCTATGGTCCTCATTGCAAAAATGATGTTTTGTGACAATGTTGGTCAAGAAAGTCCATGTACTGGGCAACTAAATTCAATTTGTACTAACTACTTTCTAATGTACAACTGTTGTTTTTTGGGAACATATATTGTTAAATTGGGAAAATTTAGATGTTTTTCCCCATGGGAAACTACCTATATTTGGTAGTAATTCTAGGCAAACAAAAAACACTAACTACCTTAATATGCTTATCTTAAGTGTCTTGTTTAGTGATAGTAGTAGGCTGGCCAGGTGGCTAATAAGTCCAACTGGTAGAGTTTGAGAGTTTCCTGGGATCTAGTATCAGCTTTGCCACCCCTTTCCATTCCTGTTAGATTTATGGGCTTGTCTTGGGAACTGGTCTGCCAACAGGATGGTCCCAGGGTGTAACTTGTGGTTTCTATTCAAGGTAGTATGATTGGAAAAAAAACATAGCACTGTCGTGCTGTTGTACAGCGTAGTTGGGAAAATGGTGTTGTGGCAAGACAGAATATAACCGAAAATTCGGGGGGGGGGGGGTCGATCTATGCATAGTCCGACGGATGTTTTTTTTTTTTTTTTTTTGGAAAAAGAAACAATGTACCAAACCATGTATTGCTGAATTAACTGGTAGAAAATAATAATTTCATAAATATATGAAAAAGACAATCAGTAATTAAAATTTCATAAAGTCGTATCGTCGACCGTCCTAAAATCGAGAGCGTCCCAAGATTCGAGGCCATTTTTGTTTTCAGTTATTATACGCGAGTATCGTCTCTGCAGTGACGATTTCATGCATTAAAGACAAAATTTAGGTATTTACTGTGAAACTATCCAGAAAAATCAGTTGTCTATTTTTCAGCTCTCAAATTATTGTTGCGTTAGCAAATTTAGTTCGTTTTCTATTAGAGTGTAGAAACACGGACATTCAATATAGTCCAGTAAATCTAGCCCAAAATAGGGGGTGACCCAGGACAAATTGCCAGAAAAACGAAACCACTTTCATATGTTTAAGTTAGACCTGCCACATGATATATCAAAAATGTAGAAAAATATATTTGGTGGAACATGGTAAAATATGCAAATTAAGGTAGCCATTACTAAAATTTCTGTTTTTGCCTATACTGACAAAAGTAATAGAGCTAGACTTATGAAAATGATATCCATACCCATGTTTTCATGGTCAAGGAATCATATGAGACCAATCTTAGGGATTTGTGATGATTACATCATAATGAATTCAATATGGTTGCCGTGGTAAGCACGAAAAAACTGAAAATCGCAGTAACTTTTACAGAATCCCACCAAAGACAGCAAACTTGGTGTCTATGTGAATGATTATTGAGCTTTCACATGTAGTAGTTATGAGGACTCTCCACAAAATGATGATTAAAAACCAGGACAGATGTTATAAGTCCAAACTGGAGAGTGGTACTAGGTGTTCCGGATGAGAGTAAATGTAACCCTGCCTAATGCACGACACCCGCCTCTGTCATATAGAAGAAATGCCTAAACTGTTTAACCATCATGTTTATTCAGAAGGTCGGGTTAAAAAACCAAGCTTTCATTCTAATATACCAAACTTTGCTTTGTTTTTTAACCCGACCTTCTGAATAAACATGATGGTTAAACGGTTTAGAGGCGGGTGTCGTGCATGAGGCAGGGTTACATTTACTCTCGTCCGGAACACCTAGTACCACTCTCCAGTTTGGACTTATAACATCTGTCCTGGTTTTTAATCATCATTTTGTGGTGAGTCCTCATAACTACTACATGTGAAAGTTTGAGCTCATTCTTTACTTATTTTAACACACTTCTGATCAGTTTCTCTATTTTGCAGGATGCTTGACTGTGTGTTCTGTGGCAAGCCAATTCACAATGGTGAGGCGCTGACAAAGCTGACGCAAAAGGGATGTGATGGAATTGCAAGGGCCTGTGTTGAACGGAATGAAACTGTTGCTGTGGCACCTGGACAACAAATACATACATTGTGTCGCAATAATTTCATCAATCCAAATTGCATACAAAGAGACAAACGTAAGCTTGACGAAGAGGACAATCAATCGAATGACAATCGTTTTAGTCTCCGTTCAGCAACTCCAACCCATTCTATCAAGGACCATTGCGTATTCTGTGGTGTAGGCGATAGATACAATGGGAGGAAGACAGACTATAAACTCATTTCAGTGCGAACAAAAATATATTCCAAAAGTATCATGGAATGTTGTGATAAACGCAATGACTCATGGTCTGAGACAGTGAAAGCAAGATTAGTTGTTGCTGGAGAAGACCTTTTTGCAGCTGAGGGTGTCTATCACAAGGCTTGTGACTCGAACTTTAGAAAGGGCAATCAGATACCACAGTTCCTCAGCTGTACAGAAAATGAGTACGGCACCAGTGCAAAAAAAATAAAAGTTGGATGCCCAGGGGATTCAGAAAAAGAATCTGCTTTCCTTAAAGCTGTTGAAAATTTAGAAGCAAATGATGTAGAACAGACAACTGTCAACGATATAATCACAAAGATGGCAGAACTATTAGGACCCAATTGTGAACCGTATACGTTTAAACATACGAAAAAAATGCTTCAGAAACACTTTGGTGACAGCATTTTGATAACTGAGATTAATGGTACTGAAAATGTTGTGACATTCAGGCGTAAGGCACAATCTATACTCAACAATTTCTATCAGCAATCAAGGCAGCTTGACTGTGAGTTAGAAAAGTTACGAATGGTAGAGGCAGCCGCCAACTTAATTAAGAGCGACATAAAGTCAATCATTCAGTCCAAGGAGTTATATCCGAGTACACTTGAGATGGCTTCAACTGAGAAGACTCTGTCATATCTACCAAATTCATTGAAACGTTTTCTTGATGTCCTATTTGTTGGAAAGGAGAAGAATTTAAAGATAAGCTCAGTTGGTCAAGCAATGATGCAGGCAACCCGCCCTAGGGTTATCACTGCTCCACTCCAGCTAGGCCTGGGTGTTCAGTTACATCATCACTTTGCTTCTAGATTTCTGTTAGATACCCTGTACCAGCATGGATTTACATCCTCCTACTCCGAGGTACTTAAATATGAACGATGTGCAGCTGTAAGCGCAGGCATTGACATTCCAGGTTTTCTTCAAGGTCACTTTATGCAGTATGTGGCAGATAATGTCGACCACAACATCAGAACACTTGATGGCAGTGGAACTTTCCACGGAATGGGAATTATCACCGCGATCACTCCCAAAATTGACCATGCATCAGTAATCAAACGTATAAGTATGTCTGCAGAGGACATTGCAAAGGTTGGGAGGATACGTATACATCAATTCTCTCCAATGAATGAAGGCTTGGCTACATTGAAGTATGAGAAACTGAAGGGAGATGATGAAATGCTAGGAGACAGGCTCATGGACATAGACCTGTTATGGAAAGTGTCATTCTGTGCGAAACCTCGCCGACCTGGATGGTCCGGGATGATGCAGCTGATAACTCATGGTGAGCATCCAGGACAGGCATCTACTATGTTTTTGCCCATGATAGACTTAAACCCAAGTGATATGAATTGTGTCTATTCTACCCTCATCTTTGTTTCTGACCATGCACATCGATATGGAGTGACACCCATAATAACGTTTGACCAACCTCTCTGGTGGAAAGCCATGACAATAGTGGAAAGTGAAGATCCAAGCACACAGCTACATTCAGTTATAATCCGTCTTGGAGGTTTTCACACTTTAATGAGTTTTCTCGGGAGCATAGGACACTTGATGGCCGGAACTGGACTCCAAGAATTGCTGGAAATGATCTTTGCTTCCAATACCGTTACACACATTATGAGTGGAAAGGCTGTTGCAAGGGCTGTACGTGGTCACCTGTTGCTTGACACTGCTTTGAACACAGCTTTGATTGCAAAAACATTCGGCCTTCAGCTAAATGGCACCTCTGCTACAGAAGATCACGACGATGAGGATAGCTCAACGGTCATGGAGTTTCAGGATGATAACACCTTTGAGGATATAGATCCTTTATCGGTTTCAGTTCTTAATGGTGCGGAAATCCCTCTCCCTGAAATTCAGGAACTTGGAATTTTAGTTGATGAACTTCTAGAAGGACAAATGGTACCATCTGAGATAAGTTCATCACCAGCATTCCATTCTGTCAAGGAAAGATTACTGAATGCACTAAATGCAGTAGAACATAAAACAGGGAAACTGTGGGTTATGTATATGAAATTGATTGACATTGTTCGGAACTTCCTGAGGTCCGAACGAACAGGTGACTGGAAGTTGCATCTTGCAACCTTGCAAAATATGTTGCCTTATTTTGCTGCCTCTGGACATAACTTGTACACAAAGTCGGTGTACCTATATCTGCAGAAAATGTGGAAGCTGGAGGATTCCAATCCAGATATCTACTCCAACTTCATGGACGGTTTGCACGTCGTGCGAAGGTCGGATCGTTATTGGGCAGGACTGTCCCCAGATTTGGTTATAGAACAAGTTCTCATGAGAAGCCTTAAAACAACGGGTGGTTTGACGAGAGGACGGGGTATGACAGAAACACAGCGACTGGTATGGTGTCTGTCCAGACCTATTTGCGCAGAGGTCAATGATGCCATGCAGCAACTGACTTCAGTTAAGTATGCAACAAGTGAGCAGCATAAAGATCTGTCAAAGGCACGTCAGGCAAAGGACATAGCCGATACCAACAAACTCGTTTCAATACTGGCAGAAAGGAATCCATTTGAAGAAAGTATGTCATTGCAAAATATTGTGACAGGGGTAGCTACTAGAGAGGACGTTAATGTAGAGTTAGCCAAGGAAGTTGGACAGAAAATTCTTGAGGATATGACAGGAAATATTGTTAATCAATATGTATTTCGGAAACGAAATCAGGTTATAACACCAGAATCAAAGTCAACTATCAAAATTGATGGGGAGAAAGTGAACATCGATCCCCAGCTACTGTTTCAGAGACTGGTGATCGCCGGAACACAGGCTACAGATCTGCTGGATGCCTTTCAGTATGAACTATGCTCTTATCCACCAGCTCTGTTTGAGACCAGGCACGTTCAGCTTAAAGCCAACAAACCAGCCCTTGCAAAAGCTATTTGGGATTTGATCCCACAGGATGATCGTCCGGACAAACCTTCCAATTGCCAATATGTACTCGATGGTGGTGCCCTACTTCACAGGATTCCATGGCAAATTGGAGACACCTATAAGTCGATCCTTCAAAGGTACACGTCATATGTGAAGAAACGTTATGGAAAGGCAGTCATCGTTTTTGATGGTTACACCAGTGGGCCATCAACGAAAGATAGTACCCATCAAAGACGCCTAGGAACGCGCCAAGGAAGAGCAGTCAATTTTCAAACACAGATGTCGCTCAAGATCAAGAAAGAGGAATTCCTATCAAATGATGAAAACAAGCAACGTTTCATTAATTTGCTTGGTGATTCCCTTGAAGCTGCTGGTTGTGAAGTTCACCACGCAAAAGATGATGCTGATCTACTTATTGTCCAGACCGCAATAAAGGTTGTGTCGCAGTGTAATGTTATTCTCGTTGGAGATGATACAGATCTTCTTGTCCTTCTATGTTATCATACTAAGAATGTGAAGTATAATATGTTCTGGAGGCCGGAGCCTAAAAAGGGAAAAAAGGAGCAACTTCTGAACATTGGACATGTATGTCAGAAACTTGGAGATGATCTTTGCAATAGCATTCTTTTTGTCCATGCGTTCCTTGGCTGTGATACAACTTCACGTGTCTTTGGTTATGGAAAGGGTGTGGCACTGAAGTTGGCACAGGACAGTGAATACTTTTGTGACCTTGCTAAGGTGTTTGGCAACTATGATTCCAGCGAGGATGAAATAATTCAGGCAGGGGAGAAAGCTATGCTTTGTGTGTACAAGGCAAAACCAGATGGCAATCTGGATTCACTGAGACACCACAGGTTTCAAGAATTAGTTGCCACTAGCAAAAAAGTTATTCACCCCAAATCATTGCCACCAACTTCAGGGGCAGTAAAGTACCACAGTTTCCGTGTTTTCCACCAAGTTCAGGCGTGGAAGGGTAACAGCCTGAATGCTGAAAATTGGGGGTGGAAGATCATCGAAGGAAAAATGTTCCCCCTTATGACTGATTTGGACGTTGCTCCAAAATCACTATTGGAAGTGGTAAGATGCAAATGCAAGACAGGGTGCGGAAAACGTTGTGGGTGCAGACGACTGGGTCTTGACTGTACACCAGCCTGCAGTGAATGCAGGGGGATCTGTGAGAACATGAACTTGGAGAACACTGACGAGACTTCAGATGATGATCGTGATATCTTGGGCATGTGAACCTACATTTAAGGAGAATTAACTGGCATGCCTTGGTTTCAATTTCAACAAACTGACACCTGCATTATAGATAAATAGACTGATTTACCATGAAAACCTATAAATAGACACCAAGATTGTTGTCTTCGGTAGGATACTGTCGAAGTTATTGCGATTTTCAGTTTTTGCGTACCAACCATGGCAGCCATATTGAATTCATTATGATGTAATCATGACAGCTCCCTGAAATTAGTCTCAAATGATTCTTCGACCATGAAAACATGGGTATAGACACCATTTTCATAATTCTAGCTCTATTACTTTTGGCAATATAATCAAAAACAGATATTTCGACAATGGCTACCTTGAATTGCATATTTCACCATGTTCCACCAAATATATATTTCTACATTTTTGATATTTCTTTTAGCATGATAATTAAAAGTCATTGCAAGTAATTTCATTTTTCTGGCAATTTGTCCTAGGTCAAATGGTAGATTTACTGGACTAATACCCGATCATTTTGTCATTTCGGAAAGAGAGAAAGTAGAGTTTTGCAGATCCTACCGTCGCTATGAGGGGGTACATTCTAGCGGTTGTATGTAACTGGATCATTTGCTGTTAATCTGGGTTTTAATTAACTGCTGATTATCACTCACAATATTCCCGTTTCATGTTAATGGTGAAGTATTTAAAATCCACATGTGGTAATTTGCACACAACACTGTACGAATTATCTCCCTTTCACGAAAGTGAAATCTAATCGATAAACAGTTTTAAAATATGACACAATTGTCTCAACATCAAAATACGTTATCATACCCTTCAAAAAAAATTTAAATTTCCGTAGATTTCACGAAGAATTAATTAAATCAACATGCCGTTGCTGTTCATTTCATAAAAAGTTATGATTTTACATCGTAGGACGCAAACTTCTCGGACTACTTTTATTGTAAACATGAGATCAGTTCGCCAAATTGCAGAAATTATTAGAATTTAGATGCATCCCGTCGCAATATTTTACTAGATTCCGAAATGTATTCAGAAAATTTATTCCAAATGTGCATATGTAACCAAATGCATTACCCGTCTCAGAATACATATCTCACGATAAAACAGATATACTTCTTTCACGCTCATTTACCAGGCGCACTATTTCCAGGTGTACTCATATCTTATAATTTCATGGCAAAGAAGCTCGATATCTTGGAAGAAAGCGATAGCAAAGTACGCGTTCACTATCGTGAAACGCTGTACAATAAGGGAGGATGGGAAAGGCTAGACATGACATGTGGTTGATTCAACTCTTTGGAAAAGCATCCCCTAGAATTGAGAAGATCAGGGGTTCAAGTCCTGGTCTGTTCACTGTGTTGTTTTATTTTCTCTTACAACAGTAAGCCTTGAAAAACCTGAAATATGTAATAGGTGACCAATAGTACCACATAACATATGGACTGAACATTATTTGCAATGTTTGTTGCATGTTTAAATAATACTTGTAACTTGTTTTTATGGGAAAAGACCAACATTATTATGATCATGTCATTTCTTATCCAAAGAACGTAATAGTTCAGCACACATCTATTCATCACGTTGCATGGTGGTGTTACAGTAACCAAACCAGGAATTGAAACTGGGACCTACCAGATACTCGGGATGAACTACCTACTGAGTCTTTCATCAAGCCTGGTTTGCCACATTCCTCCTTTCCTTTTTTTTTGATTCAACTCTAGTGAATCGAAACCACCAGGTTTCACCCTGGGACCAAAATGTTAATTGGTCACTTCCTGGGTCGGACAAGTCCACAAATGTAACAGGAAAGGGGAATAATACAGACGCAAAAACGTGACTCAAATCTGGAACCTTCCCAATACTAGCGGGATGTTCTACCCATTGAGCAACCTGGCCACCTATCAAGCCTGGTCTACCACAGTGGCAATTCTCACCAATCAGTGACACAGCACCCTCATAAAGTTAGGTTTATAAAGGTATCTTACATTTTCTCTTGCTCCATCATTCATGCACAGATTCCCAAGTATACTGAATATGATATCGACGGTTCCTTTTACATGGCAGCTACTTTTACCAATAAGCTGAAGGAGTTTGGGGATTGC
This sequence comes from Anadara kagoshimensis, assembly GCA_021292105.1. NCBI lineage: Eukaryota > Metazoa > Mollusca > Bivalvia > Arcoida > Arcidae > Anadara > Anadara kagoshimensis. The sequence continues at coordinate 30,775,858 of CM037874.1, read as the reverse complement.
TCCCTCCGTTACAAGAAATTCTATCCCTCCTTTTGATTTTATGATGTTAGTTCTTATCTGGACGAGAGCGTTATAAATTTGTCTGGCTGAAAAACCGCTCAATTTTTCGATAATCTTTCTCTTGGAATCACTCATCATGACACAAAATCACACCATTTGGATGGCATTAATTTATACACTGGTTAAATAATATGTTTACGCTCTGTCAGCAAATCACCAATCACTAGTCGGAAGTATAGTCACATGTGTAGTATCCTTCCTGAAAACGGAAAGGACAGTTCCGACAACCGGAATACAACACCTGATGGGACTATTCACCTGGATCTATCTTGTTCCCTTGAGAACCTGGAGATTAGATAGTGTTAGGCTACATTGCATACCTAACAATAACATCCAAATAAAGTGCTCAAAACATCGTTTTACGATGTGGGATATCACTGAAGTAGATCTAGTTGTGTTTTCGTTGATGGATATGTAGTTGTTTTTGTTGTTGTTGCTGAATATGTAGTTATATGCGTTTCTTGCTAAATATGTAGTTATGCGTTTCTTGCTGGATATGTAGTTATGTTTTTGTTGCTGAATATTTTGTCGCTTAATATGTTCAACGATTGCCTTTTTGTTACTGAATGTTGTTGCTTTTTTGTCGCTGAATATGTTCAACGGTTGCCTTTTTGTTGCTGAATGTTGTTGCCTTTTTATTGCTGAATATGCAGTTGCCTTTGTATTGCTGAATATGTAGTTGCCTTTTTGCAGTTTTGTTGCCGAATATGCAGTTGCCATTTTGTTGCTGAATACTAAGTATGCAGTTGCCTTTTTGTTGCTGAATATGCAGTTGCCTTTTTGTTCAGTGCTGAATTTGTTGTTGCCTTTATTGCTGAATACGCTGTTAAGTTTTTGTTGTTTATATATTAAGTTGTGATTTTTGTTTATCAATATCAACAAGTTGTATACATAACCAGCTGATAACCATAACATTGAGTGGTCTGTTATGTTTGTATGCTACATTGCGGGAAAGTGTACTACTACTGTTTCGGGAGTTTAGATAGTCGTTTATTCGTTAATTGTATAACATTTTGTTTTTAATATTATTATACATGTTGAGTTTTAAATATAAAATCCCATTTAAATGCAAAAAATAACTATTCTGCAACAATCTGGTTATGCTCTACATACCGAAAAATAGTTTTTTTCAAACACTGCACATATACCCTTACCCTCCTTCACCTGTGCTTTGTATGCAAATTATAAATTATGAGCATTACATGAAGGGTAGTCATACTTATGTATGAATAAAATTTCGAAAATGCACACCCGAAAGAGAACTTCGTTTTTACCCGTGTGATAATAATTAGTATGCAGGTCAACTAGCTGTGATTTACACCCTATCTGAAGAGCATTAGGTATATACAACACACTGATTTTTCTGTGTTGCGAAAAAGAACAAATGTTTTAGTATATAGGTAAACAACATTAACCTTTCATTAGGAATATTCATACAGGATGGTCCACCCAGGAAATGGGTAGTGTTAAGATCAAAGTTAATACATACACAGTGCACAGGTTTACTGTATGAGGTGAGTATATCTCATGATGTATACAGAATAAACACCTGTGTTCCCTATAGAAATGCAGTCGTCCATGATAAATATTTAAATTAAAGGTCAAACGGACAGGTCAATGTTGTTTGCCTTATACACCCGTTTTGTAACAAATTTCAAGTCTGTAAACCTCGAAGATTAACAGAAATATCAAAATAAATACCAAGATTACAATACTTGATTTTGTAGACAAAGTTCCATGAAACAATAGTAGCAATCTAAAGGTTGTCATTATTGCGCGCTAGTTCAAAACAATCATAAATATCTATGTACTTGCGACAATTCGCACACCACTTGAACTATGTTGCGTTTTATAAGAAATATTTCTCGTCTCGATTAACTGATGTAATATAAACCAAAAAGCTCGCTAGCATATTGCGGATCTTATGGAAAAATCCATTTGTAACATTTAAAATTCAGGGAAAACGCGTTTTTACGAATAAACGTCAACTTACTCGAATCCATGTCCGTGGGAATACTTTTTCATATGCATTATAGCATGTCATGCGGTGCGCTGGTATTTTCACTGTTTATCATTTCACAATATTGTTGATAAGCATATGATGTCTCTGTATCAAAAATTATTCTGGATACAGTTCCATGTTCCTTTCCTTGTCAATGTCCATTTTACGTGTGGCTAGTTATCTAGTTTGCCATAGGGTGCTTACCATTCCGGAGCACTCGGTATTACTTCTCTGGTAGAGGTTGACATGTTTAACTTAATTTGAAATTTGTGGTTTGGCATGGATTGGTATGTTTGTTTTTGATTATTACAATTGAAAAACCTGGAATGGTGATAATCATCTCCTCGGCTAGCAACTTCTGAATTAATATCCAGGTATTACATGTATTAACTTAAAGTAAACTTAAAAACAAAATGTATTATTTAAGATACAAGTAAATACTTTAATGCTGACAAGATATCCGCAATGGGGGTTGAGGTTTACGGGGTAGATAAAAAGTTAATAAGTTAAGTAACAGTCTTAACTATAGTCAGAAGAAGGTGGTAGTGGGTTGTTTGTGTCTTAGAATTAAAGATAATCTCACATAAAAAAAAAACAATTAAAACCCTCAATTAACTGAAGACGAATTACCCCTCTATCTATCGATAAATTATGAAATAATGTATAATAAATAAATCACTTGTTTCACAAACTGCATTAATGTTAGCTGGACCACTACTTGAAAAGTATAAACACATAACCAAACACCAATTTCTGATAAACCATTCTCTGGAATTCATTATCAGCGAGGGTGATGCTAGATCTTTCTATTTGAATGTAACACTAGCATTTCCCAATTAAATGCATCTGGGATAGACAAAACTCTTCAATGTGCACGTGCAAGCTGCTAGTTTTAGTTCTACGAAAATGCCTTAGACAATTTGTTTTGTATTGCCCAAGTTAAGAGATTAGAACCAGTCCGATATGACCAAATGCGCGGAATATTAAGAGGAGATTGGAGTAATAGCGTTTTACGATCCAGCCTAGAACACTTCTTCTTGCACCCCAGATAGAAAAATACGTAAAAAGAGGGATGCAAGATATCTCCATCTTGTATCCCCTTGTGCAAGATAGCCTGCATGCTGGGTTTTTTTTTTTTTTTGAAAATCTTTATCAACAAAATAAAAAGTGTTTTCGATAAGTTGAAATTGCTCTTTAATTGAAAAATTGTACTTTCTGATGCAAGAAATAGAATCAATCACTACTTGGATTGCCAGATAAGGAAATCTCAAATCTCGTTCTAATATACATTTGTATTTGGTCCAGAACTCAGCAAGAACTGGACCAAATATATTAGAACTCGGGTTGAGACTTCCATATCTGGCACCACAGGTTGTGATAGATTCTATTAATCATATCGAGACTCCCAGTTCTTGGATGGGTGAAGAAACTTGTCAATGGTATCTGGAGAAAACTGCTTACTTGCAGTAACTACTTTTGAAACTGGTCCGAGATACGATACGCTATGATACACTTTCGACCATCGAGGCCCGCATATGTTGAAGATGTTGAAGTAGAACAGTGACGTTGCAGACTTGATTTTCCGATGTATACCGAATCGTCAAAGTATTATTCTTGTGAAATTAGTCTTTCATATATCTTAAGCCAAAGGTCTCAACTTTACCGTGCATCTTAATAAAAGGTATTATCGCTTTTGGAACAGTATCTTGGTATGGTATGAGTGTTTTATAATAACAGAAGCCGCTAAGCATTGTAGCGTTAGGTGTTGCACATCACATATCTGATAGCCCTCTGATTTCATCAACGACAAAACTGTTTGATTTCTGCTATTCAAAGAGTCCATGTGTGTACCCCGTTCAACTAGAAACTTAACAACCTCATTCTGGTCAGGTAAACTCTCTCCAAACAAACTCCCGTGACACATCAAAACTGTGTGTAAAGGCGTGTTTCGTTTGTCGTCTGTAGCATTCACGGATGCACCGCAGTCCAAAAGTAACTTAATCAGATTAGTGGTGCTCTGTGGTTCTGCTAACTCGAAACCAATCGATTTCCAGTCATAATTTAGCAAAGTGTGTAACAAAGTCACATTATTGAGACCTCTGGGGTCAATTTTGACAAGTCTGCACACTTCTCTATAAAAATCAGACCTACTACTTTCTCCAATGATTATGTTTGACAAGGTGATCAACACGCCCACGGTGTCGACCATCAGCCTATCATAAACTTGCAACTCGTCACGTGACCATTTTTGAAGACACTGGCTGGCAAATTGGATATGACACACTAAATTCTTAAACAAATCGAATATTCTGCAGTTCTGGATCTCATCAGAAGAAAGAGAAAATATATGTTTTATAAGTTGTTGATATGCTAGTATGCAGTCAAAACAAAATGGCGGGATCTTATACAAGACTTCCTCGTAGATATAGTGTAATATTTCACTACCATTCCGGTAATCCTTTCGATCCATTACAATTTGGTATAAAAGTCGTAAAGTGGAAGCTGTCTTCTGATGGTGTCCACCCAGTATTCTTTGATATATCAGAAATGCTTGTTTTACAATTGTTTCCCGGTCACGTGATCGCGACATTAGGTCGTCTGCAGTTCTTGCTTCAGTTCCTAAATTTAAGATCTCAGACAGCTTTGTTACTTCGTTGATGTTCCATTCTTTTGCACACTGCACACTTGTTGCCTTGTCCAACATCTTTAAAGCGTGTTTGACGTCATTTTTGGTAAGACTTTCGGCTTCAAGAAGACAATAGCCATTTACTACTGACGTAACAGGAAGGTTGGTATTTTTAATCAGGTAATCCATGATCTCCGTACGATTACAAACAGCCGATAGATGGAACGCATCGATGCCATTTTTATCTCTCAGATTAACGTCTGCTCCAAATGAAATAAGCATTTTGACTGATTCTAGATAGGACTGTTGTACAGCATGATGAAGTGCAGTCTTTTGGTCTTTATCTTGTGCGTTGACTTCTATCCCCTTCTCTAACAGATATTTACAAATATCAGTCTTCCCTACTGCAACCATCAGACATGTCCTGTTGAAATCATCCAGAGCTTTCAAATTCGCCCCACAATCAACAAGGTGTTTGACAATATTTAAATCTGCATTTTGACAAGCTGTGTGTAAAATGGTCGACCCTGGGACGTACACAGAATTAAGTCGTGTCCCCCATGATGTGAAACAATATACGGCTTTAAATTTGTTGTTCTTGACGGCAAACGTCAAAGGTGCCATTTTTCCCGCGTGAGGGAAATATATCATCTCTTGCAGGTGAAGGTCAAAGTGCACGATCAATTCTATCAACCTTTTTATGTCGTCTGTTAAACAAGCTTCGGCAATAGACGACCCGAGTTCGTGATGTTTCTGGTGCCCAGTTTTAAACGGCCGTGGGGGATGCAAAACTTCCTTTGATAATTCTTCCATGCATCTCTGAAATGGAATGAACATTGTTTAACATATGTAGATACAGGTTGTGGATGAATATAATGTTCTTGACAACTTATCGACCATTACCGATAATGGTTCTGGCAAATGAAATCAAAAATGAAGTACGTTCAGTTTTATCTGCACTGACAATATCCTATCGAAAATATGACAGCGTGTCGCCGCCGGTATAATCGCAAGCAAACCTCGTGCTTAGTATTGGTCACATTATTATCTATAATACTATGAATACGTGCTTTGGTAGTATGAATATCGATATTCAAAATTATGATGTAACTCACATTGTCCAATTTCGGGTAGATTTTCAAATAAGGAGTCTTGTTACTTTAAAGTAGTTGTTTCACAAGCTGGTGAAACCGGCTGGCATATTAGTTTGAGCACAAAGTATGTTATCAACCAATGTCTTTAAAAACAAACAGTCACTATTTTGCACCTGTTATCACTTGAAATTAATTCATGCTGCATGGAAATATACAAATTATTATTATTTACTACCAGCGTATCTATAGATCAAATACTCTCTCTCTCTCTCTCTCTCTCTCTCTCAGTAAATTTAATAGAATTATAAATACCGCAATACTTAGGAGCCAATTAACATTTTCCACATTTTCAGCCATGTTTTCTCTTGATGTTTATTTTTGAATTGTTTCCTGTTATTTAAAAGATAAATAAAGAGTTAACATGATGTATTGGACAACATCTTACACGCTTGGACAACCTCACTATAAACCACTCATTTAATATCAATTATCACTGTCCCTAAACATGGCGTTTCTGTAACAAAACCAATGCCAAAATGGAGAAAATAGTTACCTGGCTTTATGATTTATCTATGAAGATTATGACAGTGTCATGTACCACTTTTTTAATTTAACCATAAAATACATGGTATATGACAACGGCAGCTTCAAATTGCCTTCAGGACATTCCTGGAACAGTCCAAACTACCAACATTTGAAACATAGCTACTCTGTAAACTCTCTGCATTGTTAATGGTCAATGTTCTAGAACTATTTACATAATCTGGTTTATGTTTTAACATGTTCTTACTCTTTCAGATAACAAACAATAATATACCATAGGTAAAATTTACACCAGGCCTTTTCGATATTTCTCCGCAAAACTTGGAATGAACTGTTTAAACCACATCCGATAAATCATCGGATCAATTCAAAACATTTGCAAAAGTTCAATAATTATAAAATCACGGAATGGCAACCCATGTCAGTTTTCTGCTTGCAACACACATGGTCTCTTGTTTAATGGCTTTACCGTGTTTATATTATATACTGATTAGTTGATATTTCATTTATGTGTCATCCTTTTCGTTTATGTTTTATAGCCTTTTTGACAAGCAGCTTAAAGTGTTTGTCAAAACTTCCACCTTCTTGACAAGCAGCTTAAAGTGTTGGTCATACCTTCCACCTTCTTGACAAGCAGCTTAAAGTGTTGGTTATAACTTTAACCTTCCCGACAAGCAACTTAACGTGTTTGTCATAACTTCCACCTTCTTGACAAGCAGCTTAAAGTGTTGGTCATAACGTCCACCTTCTTAACACACAGCTAAATGTGTTTGTCATAACTTCCACCTTCTTGACAAGCAGCTTAAAGTGGTGGTCATAACTTTAACCTTCCCGACAAGCAACTTAACGTTTTTGTCATAACTTCCACCTTCCTGACCACAGGTACCCGGGGAATGGATTTTAAGCATTTAATAAAAAAATTAGCGTATCTTAAAATGTTTTAATGCTTAAAATCCATTCTCAAGGTACATGTGTTCCTGACAACCAGCTTAACGTGTTTGTCATAACTTTCACCTTCCTGACAAGCAGCTTAAAAGTGTTTGTCATAACTTCCACCTTCTTGACAAGCAGCTTAAAAGTGTTTGTCATAACTTCCACCTTCCTAACACGAAGCTAAATGTGTTTGTCATAATTTCCACCTTCTTGACAAGCAGCTTAACGTGTTTGTCATAATTTCCACCTTCTTGACAACCAGCTTAAAAGTGTTTGCCATAACTGCCACCTTGACAAGCAGCTAAATGTGTTTGTCATAATTCCCACCTTCTTGACAAGCAGCTAAATGTGTTTGCCATAACTTCCACCTTGACAAGCAGCTAAATGTGTTTGTCATAATTTCTACCTTCTTAACAAGCAGCTTAAAAGTGTTTGTCATAACTTCCACCTTCTTGACAAGCAGCTAAATGTGTTTGTCATAACTTCCACCTTCTTGACAAGCATCTTAAAATGTTTGTCATAACTTCCACTTTTCTTAACAAGCAGCTTAACGTGTTTGTCATAATTTCCACCTTCTTGAAAACCAGCTTAACGTGTTTGTCATAATTTCCACCTTCTTGACACACAGCTAAAAGTGTTTGTCATAACTTCCACCTTCCTGACAAGAAGCTTAATATAACGTGTTTGTCATAATTTCCACCTTCTTGAAAACCAGCTTAAAAGTGTTTGTCATAACTTCCACTTTTCTTGGCAAGCAGCTTTAAGTGTTGCACATAACTTCCACCTTCTTGACAATCAGCTTTAAATGTTGCTCATAACTTCCACCTTCTAGACATGCAGTTTAAAGTGTTGGGACTGTGGGGAAACGGTGGTGTAGTGGTCTGGGTAGCTCAGTTGGCTGGTTGGTTGCTAGAGCACTCATCCATACAGCAATATAGTGCTAGATGTCCCGGGTTCGATCTCCGTTCCGACTCTGCATTTTTCTCCTTCCTGTTACATATACAGTACAATGTGCAGCCCGAGTGTGTTTACAATTATCGATGCCAAATCAAATAGCAACAAACGGTTGCCCACTAACCAAGGTCTGTTGAAACCGAGTGGTAGGGCATTTCATTCAAAACGGTTTCTGTCGAACAGAGTGAACCCCTAGCCTCGTTGTTACTGATTCAAGGGTGTATAATACTTACCAGTGGTCTTCAGTGACAATATAAAGTTAACATTGTTGGTACCAGTTTACGCCAGTCCTGTTTTTTTAACAACTTCTGGCTACTGTTTACAAAATTTATATTTCCGGTATAAAATTTATGCATACAGGGGAAACAACTCTCACGACAAACGATGCTATTTTAATGGACATTAGAAACGCATCTGTTTAAACCCCGATTATTTGATTTCCTGGTCATTCTGGTGCTTGATTGTATTGTACCAGTAGTTGTAGTTGTCAGATTATGCGATAATTATTTAATGTCTACCTCTTCTGAGGTGACCGAAGTTTAATTCTCATCCGCATCGCATCCGATTTACCTTTTACAATGAAATACTTTCTTCCGTCTACTGCTTTTTGCCATGTGCGTGTCAGGTGTTTGACATTCACCGCTAAATGGGTTGTTCATCGAATAACTTTAATAACTGATAACAATAGAAGTGTTTAAGTTTTCACACTAATTAAGTAATTCGAACTGGATCTAGCCTACCATATCCAATATCGTATGATGTAACATTTGGCAGAAGAATATACTCGTTTTATCATGACCGACACAAATTTTAAAGTGGCTCTGTTAGCTGGCGGTGCGGCTGGGACATCTGTAGATGTTCTTCTGTTTCCTTTAGACACCATAAAGACTCGATTACAAAGTCATGAAGGATTCTGGAAGACTGGTGGATTTAGAGGGATATATTCAGGACTTCTATCGGTGACACTGGGGTCTGCTCCAACAGCAGCTATGTTTTTCTGTACATATGAACTAGTTAAAAATGTAGCTCATCACAGGATAGATGCCGTGTATACTCCAGCTGTCCACATGATTGCTGCATCCCTAGGTGAAGTGACTGCATGCCTTATTAGAGTACCTGTAGAAGTAATCAAACAGCGAGCTCAAGCTTCTCAGCAATTATCATCATATAGTATTTTACGACAAACGCTATCCACGGATGGATTTAGAGGGCTATATAGAGGATATTTTAGTACGGTTATTAGAGAAATTCCATTTTCTTTTATCCAGTTTCCATTGTGGGAATATTTTAAATCCAGCTGGGCAGAGCGGCAGCATGGGCACATCCATCCATGGCAGTCATCAATTTGTGGTGCAGTGGCAGGCTGTATAGCTTCTGGCTTAACAACCCCACTTGATGTGGCAAAAACAAGGATCATGCTTGCTAAGACTGGGACAAGTTTAGCTTCAGGTAGCATCGTCAATGCTTTAAAAATAATTTTTGCTGAAAGGGGAATTAAAGGTCTCTTTGCTGGCTTTGTACCTAGAATGACTTGGATTTCTATTGGTGGTGCTGTGTTTTTAGGTGTATATGATAAAGTGAAGGTCATGTTAAGCGGAATGTTTCATGTACCAGTTTCTATTGATTAAAATGATTTTATGGAATGATTATAATTATTCTTCATTAGTTTATTATTGATTTAACATATGGACTTAATAATATATTATACATCGTAACATGTAATTAACTGCTATGTTTGCTGTTAAGGAATCTATATTTTATCCATATTTTAACCTGGTTTGAATGGCATGTTCAGAAATACCTGCAAATGAATTTTATTTCCTTAAGTTCTCAGGTTGACGTGTTACCCTGTTGAAGCAGTTGTTACTGACAATAAAACTTAAAAGTATTATGGTCTATCTGCTAATTATAAAGATATAATAACTGCAGTTTTAAGATTACCTTTTTTTTTAAAAAAAAAGGCTTGTTGTTGTTGATTGTTGCTTAACGCCACATCAGCAATTTTTCAGCTATTCACAACAAGAACTACTTTATTAATCTCTGAACATGTTCATGTAATGATGTATGCATGTGAAGTGCGAGTGTGTTTTATGGTTTGCCTTGTGCTAGCACTTACTCAAGGCGACTTTAAGGTGCTAGCTCACTGAATCAGTATGCCACAGATGAGCATACCACTCCCCCAGTCACATGTGAAACAGTAATGGCAAATGGCAAGGAAAATTCAATTTCCCACATGTGGCCTGAGCGGGACTCGAACTCACAGCTGTTAGAGACCCTGGATTTGTAGACTGACTTCTAATCCATTAGGCCACCAATGCCACAAAAAAGGCTTGTACATAATGTACAAATATACATCTTCACTACCAATTTCAGCGAGGTCACATTAAAAGCTAAGTTTTATATACTAAGTATTCATACATTAATTATGAAGTTTATATTTATTTGTTTTCCTTCCTTATTATCTTTCTATACACATATAATTTATGAAGATATATGATTTAACTTATATACAATTTACATAAATCAAATAAACAGTGGAAATTTTAAAACACTTCATGCAGGTGGTCGTCGGTCTAATGTCCTGTGTAGTACATGTATAGTTAGAGAAGAATAAAATACTGTAAAATGGCAAATGTTCAGGGGTTGGGGGGAGGGGGGGGGGGGTCGCAATCATTTCTCAACTAGGCTATTCCTTAACTTAAATCTGGCAAATATGATACTGTAATAATTTTGTTAATTTTAAGATATTCAGGAATTCGAGGTACCATGTTGAAGATCAGTTAAGGCTTATTACAGCTATGATTTATTTTTGTCAAAAATTTATTTACAGTACCATTAAATGTTGCAAAAATTTAACAGATTTAAGGAAAATCTTTGTTAAGGAGTGATTGTGAAACTGGGGCCCGGTGATTTTACTATTTTGTTGGTTTAGTACCTTAGTAAATGTCCCCAAATAGGCAAATACCAAATATATACCACTGAAAAAAAATTACGTACCAAGTCCCCTAATGGGATTTATTTTCACAATGCACCAATTTTTTTCCCAACAAAAATTTTCAAATTGCCATACAAAATTAAGCCACAAAAGGATGTCTAAGAAAAATATAAGGAAATGACCCATAGGAAAAATTTTTGCATGTCAAAATTTACATTAATAGTATTTATCTATAGAATGAAGTATGTTCTAAAGTGTCATGTAAATAAAGATATCTCTGGTAACGAAAAAGTATTATTATATGTATATGAAAACTGTGATTTAAAGCAAAAGTGACTATTTCCATACATTTGACTACATATATTGCTATTTCATAATGATGGCAGGCCTGCCCAAGAACAAAACCGATATTAAAATGTAGGTACAATGTATTTAATTTAGTTTTCACTTACTTTAAGATTATCCACGGGCATGCCTGCCATCATGGTAAAAAATTGAAAAACGTTTAAAAATTAAACCATTATCCTTGTCCGTCACTCATATATTATAGTGTATAAAAAACATTCGTAAGCTTCGGTAGCTCAGTGGTAGAGCATTGGACTGCTAATTTATCACGAAATGTTTTTCTTTTTATGTGTGGGTTCGAATCCCAAACATTGCAAGGGATATTGTTTTTATTTTTTCTAATTTTTGTATCTTCAAAAACATAATCTAAATTATATTTAACTCAATTGTAAATGAATAAGTAATCAATACTTTTTTGTTAAAAGTTAATGTCTAAGTAACATGAGTAAGTTGTACACAAGCATCAATGTTAATATATATAACAAGACAAAGCAAAGTGAAAGTCTCGTATATAACATGCCATCTCAACAACGTGCTTCTTGTTGTATACTGGTATATGTTACAAAAGAGTGCCATGGTTGTAGGTTTGGTTGCAATCCAAAACAACAAATTGAAAATGCTTCTTTGGCATCGGTAAATGGTCAAAAATAATACACTTTCGATTGAAAGAAATTACAAGAATTTATTCATGGTGCAGTCACTTTTTATTAGGGATTTAAACTGAAATATTATCACCGATAAAGTGACAGGAAACACTATTTTATAATATAACAGTGGTCTCATACAGGTAAAATTTTAAAGCTATACCAGGAATATGCCTGTGGGTCGATCGCTCTCAAAAATCGTAGACATCCTTTAATGTGAGGAATACTTTCAACTAATTGCCAGGACCTTCTGGATGATAAAACAGTGACTCAGGATTCTCAGTAAACAAGTTGTGGGTTCAACCCCCTGCTGGAGCTGACTAAGACTAGCATTATATACCTGTAAATGGTGATTGCTTTTTCACTAATTAACCAAATGCCATTTAGAGATGAATGATATTGGTCTTTTATATTTAATTTAAAACCGATATCCTCTAGATGCTACAGTAGTCATTAAACAAGTAGATAACCACTATTCGGTAATCAAAGCACATTGGTAGGTTGCATGTTGTTTTACAACACACATCATCAATTTTTCAATTACCATTTTTTATTAGAAATTACAACTTCATATGGTGCACATTTGTGCAAATGTTTGCAGTGTTCATTCTAGGATTTTCAGAGGAGGCCATTTCCAATTTTTTTCATTTTCAATTTTTTCCTATAAAATAATATCAATAGTTTTTTTGTTTTTATGTAATGTTAAAAGTAAGGGCTCAACATTTGGGGTCGTTTAGCAAAATAGGATAAGCAAATCAAGACTCAATATCCTCATTGCCCCTTTCTAGAATGAACACTGCACTTGCAAACATTTCTTAAAACATAAACTTGTTTTCGATGAGTCACAATACTTTTTATAGCAAAGAAAGTAAATTTCAGTCTATTCAAGATTAATCATATAACAATAATGTGCTTGTAGCAGTTGAGGTCTGGGACAACTCAGTTGAATTAAGGAAAAAAGCAACATTGGATTCGATATTGTTCATTAGTGTTTATTAACAAGTACATGTACATTTAATAATAAACCCTTATTAGGCATGGATATAAAAACAATATTTACCTGTCCACTTGACCTTTAATTTCAATATTTATTATAAACGAGTCTATTTATATATAGGGAATGCACATGTTTAGTTCATCTGCATAGTAAGAAACACTTAACATGAACACTGTTTATCTATTAACTGTGAATCCTAATACAATGTACTACCTTTGTATTGGATGGACCCTCCTATATAGATATTCCTTATTATAGGTCAAGTGGACAGGTCAAAGTTGTTTGCCTACAACTTAACACCTATAAACACCATAATTCCTCTATATAAAATACTCTGTTTATATGTATTTCACTTTACATAAGGAAGTAATAAACAACATTAAGGTGACTGGTATTTTACAGGTAAGTTTTTTTACTGTCAAACTGCTGCACAAACATCCAACTATTCCTTCCTGGAACGTGGGATCCAAAGAATATATTTTTGATAATGGTGAAGAAGATTTATTGCATATAAAACCAAACTTGAAAATATTCCTATTTCCAAATATAGTTGTTAGTGTTTATTCTTCAATGTTCTCTGTGTGTGTTATAATTTCTCCAATATGCTACTACCTCAAATACCACCTAAAAAGAAAATAGAAAACAAAACTATTAAATAAATGAAGAAACCAAAAGAATAGAGTAGAAGTAATGGTGTCATGAGGCCCCTTGTTCCCCTGGGAATCAAGAGGCATAAGTCGATGGCATCACAGGTGACAATCACATGGCAATGTTGATCACACATACACAATCACATGCCAATGTTGATCACACATACACAATAACATGCCAATGTTGATCGCACATACACAACCATATGGCAAGTTGATCACACATACACAATCACATGGCAATTTTGTGACTGGGGGAGTGGTACCCTTGTCTGTGGCATACTGACTCTGAGCTAGAATGTTTAAGTCATCCTGAGTGCGCGTTAATATAAGACAGACCATACACAAACTTGTTCATATATTGATCCATAGAGCTTAATTAAATAGTTCTCATCATAAATTGCTGAAAAAGTGCTGATGTGTCGTTAAGCAACATTCAACCAACCTGTAGTTTTTGGAAACACTTCAACAATGTTTTGATCAGAATTCTAATTTAAAACATTGTCAAAGAGTTCCATTCCCCTCATTACATACAAATGAATATACACAACCTCCTTTATACTTCCCAAATTAATAACTGTTGTTCTATCACTGATACCGGTAAGTGAGAAATAAAAAGTTAATAATGATAAAATTTTATTTGCTTATAATCTCAAAAACTACCAAACCTTGAAATTAAAACTTTTTAACTCAGATGAGGTGAACTACTAAGATGGTTCACTGTCTGTTGTCTGCCGTGCCTAAACTTTACATTTTATTCGTCTCCTATCCAAAACTACAAGGTCAAATTACATAAAACTGACTATTGTGCCTTGATGAAGGACTGAGATTAGTTATAATAAGTAAATTGCTAAAATTACTATATTTGTCAATATATCTTAAAAACTATAAACTTTTTGTATAGGCATACATGTATATATTGGAATATTGTAGGTATTCATATAACAATCATTTAGTATACAGATAAAGGTCATGGGTTCAAAGGTCAAGGTCACAGGCATAACAATACTTAAATAATTAATTATCTGGAAAAATGATACACTTTTTGTATAGGCATGTCTATTAGAAAATATTGACAATGTGATCATTTTGGTATATAGACAAAGGTCAAGGTCACAGATGCATAAGAATACTGAAATAGTTAATTATCTGGAAAATTATAACCCTTTGTTTATAAGCATGTACAGTATATTAGTAAGTAGGATTTTTACTGAACAATCATTTTGATACATGGATGAAGGTCATGAGGTCAAGGTCTCAGTTGTAAAAGAATACTGAAATGATTCATTTTTGTATATCCTTGCATTTTGCCCTTGACTAGATGTTTCCTACAATGAATGTCATTGAACTTCTGCATAGGACATTTTCTCAGGTGAGAGTTAAGGCCCCTGACTGGGCCTCTTGTATAATTTCCATATCAACAGACATACTTACTTCAACTAAAATAAGCAGTATGATCATAATTTCCAGATTTACATGATGTCTATCATTTAACTTGTCATTTACCAAATCCATCAGTTCAACACAGTAATTCAATTTGGAATTCATAACCTGGAATAAACAATTGTTAATACATAGTACTGAATGTCACTTGTATTCAGACATAACTACAGTCCAACCTGCGGCATGGGACTTCATACTGAACTTGCATACAAAATTTCAAGTGGCTGTGTTCAAAAGTTGCTGATCAGTTTTTATTTCAGACGGAAGGACAGAGGTAAACAAGCATACACCCCCCACCCTTTGAAGCCTGGGTATAATAAAATATTTACAGTAATGTTGCAGTCAATATTAAGTCACTTATATGCAGACAGGATCAGCTATAGCTACAGGTAGAGCATACATATCCCATTAATGACAATAGGCCTGGGGATATTTTCCATGCTACACCTAACTTGATAGGGACATTTGTTTATTAGGTCTCTTCTGAAACATCACATGGCTTTCAATTTTAGAATTCCTTGCATCTATAAAGGTGTGATTTGTTTTCTTAAATTCTTGTCATACCAATTAAGGGAAAGCCACAAGCATGAAGAGTAACCTGTGTTTTGTGCCCCATTCCAGATTCTTGTATCAAAGCTGTCAGTTCTAAGACGATTAAGGAAACTTTAGTTGCTTGAGAAAACTTTCAGTAAACATGTCCACACGCTTTCTCACACTTGGATATGTCTGGATTGGAATGGGTTTCGCCGCCATACCACGTGATCAATACCTCTTAACGTTTGTGCGGAACATTTTGGAAAACGTCAACATCACAAATTCCCGGAATAACGTCGTTTGTACAGGAAAACGTCATATTGTGACATTTCATGTCCATTGGAAACAAGCGTTTCACAGACACGTTAGAAGGTATCATGTGGTACAGTGGCGAACTCCATTGGGACCTGGGAAGTGACAGACACTGTGATCCATAAGTGCACCCTTAGTCAAGACCAATAACATTAGTAACAATTCTACAGCTCTAGGCTCGGGACAGACTAAATTTTAACATTACTAAATGTTTACTTAAGTCTATTATGAAGTCTTTTGGATGAAAGAGGAGTATTTTACACATTCCAAGTCATGATTCTTATATACAGACTGTTAGTACTGGAATAGGGGAAGAAAACCAAGAAAACAACCATATTCCTGGCCAATGCATTAATGTATACAGAACACTGGTTACTGAATACTAGGTTTCTAGGCAGGTGGCAATTGTATAAAGGTTCATATAACATGTATAAAAAGTGATGAGAATGAAATTTTACTTGTCCTTAAAAACAAGTGCCTCTTATATAGTGGTAGCCTTTAAGGCAGGTTTGACTGTAATTGTGCCCTTTATTTTGCAGTAGCCTTTAAGGCAGGTTTGACTGTAATTGTGCCCTTTATTTTGCAGTAGCCTTTAAGGCAGGTTTGACTGTAATTGTGCCCTTTATTTTGCAGTAGCCTTTAAGGCAGGTTTGACTGTAATTGTGCCCTTTATTTTGCAGTAGCCTTTAAGGCAGGTTTGACTGTAATTGAGCCCTTTATTTTGCAGTAGCCTTTAAGGCAGGTTTGACTGTAATTGTGCCCTTTATTTGGCAGTAGCCTTTAAGGCAGGTTTGACTGTAATTGAACCCTTTATTTTGCAGTAGCCTTTAAGGCAGGTTTGACTGTAATTGAGCCCTTTATTTTGCAGTAGCCTTTAAGGCAGGTTTGACTGTAATTGTGCCCTTTATTTGGCAGTAGCCTTTAAGGCAGGTTTGACTGTAATTGAGCCCTTTATTTTGCAGTAGCCTTTAAGGCAGGTTTGACTGTAATTGTGCCCTTTATTTGGCAGTAGCCTTTAAGGCAGGTTTGACTGTAATTGTGCCCTTTATTTGGCAGTAGCCTTTAAGGCAGGTTTGACTGTAATTGTGCCCTTTATTTGGCAGTAGCCTTTAAGGCAGGTTTGACTGTAATTGTACCCTTTATTTGGCAGTAGCCTTTAAGGCAGGTTTGACTGTAATTGTGCCCTTTATTTGGCAGTAGCCTTTAAGGCAGGTTTGACTGTAATTGTGCCCTTTATTTGGCAGTAGCCTTTAAGGCAGGTTTGACTGTAATTGAGCCCTTTATTTGGCAGTAGCCTTTAAGGCAGGTTTGACTGTAATTGTGCCCTTTATTTGGCAGTAGCCTTTAAGGCAGGTTTGACTGTAATTGTGCCCTTTATTTGGCAGTAGCCTTTAAGGCAGGTTTGACTGTAATTGTGCCCTTTATTTGGCAGTAGCCTTTAAGGCAGGTTTGACTGTAATTGAGCCCTTTATTTGGCAGTAGCCTTTAAGGCAGGTTTGACTGTAATTGTGCCCTTTATTTTGCAGTAGCCTTTAAGGCAGGTTTGACTGTAATTGTGCCCTTTATTTGGCAGTAGCCTTTAAGGCAGGTTTGACTGTAATTGTGCCCTTTATTTGGCAGTAGCCTTTAAGGCAGGTTTGACTGTAATTGTGCCCTTTATTTTGCAGTAGCCTTTAAGGCAGGTTTGACTGTAATTGTGCCCTTTATTTTGCAGTAGCCTTTAAGGCAGGTTTGACTGTAATTGTGCCCTTTATTTGGCAGTAGCCTTTAAGGCAGGTTTGACTGTAATTGAGCCCTTTATTTGGCAGTAGCCTTTAAGGCAGGTTTGACTGTAATTGTGCCCTTTATTTGGCAGTAGCCTTTAAGGCAGGTTTGACTGTAATTGTGCCCTTTATTTGGCAGTAGCCTTTAAGGCAGGTTTGACTGTAATTGTGCCCTTTATTTTGCAGTAGCCTTTAAGGCAGGTTTGACTGTAATTGTGCCCTTTATTTTGCAGTAGCCTTTAAGGCAGGTTTGACTGTAATTGTGCCCTTTATTTTGCAGTAGCCTTTAAGGCAGGTTTGACTGTAATTGTGCCCTTTATTTTGCAGTAGCCTTTAAGGCAGGTTTGACTGTAATTGTGCCCTTTATTTGGCAGTAGCCTTTAAGGCAGGTTTGACTGTAATTGAGCCCTTTATTTGGCAGTAGCCTTTAAGGCAGGTTTGACTGTAATTGTGCCCTTTATTTGGCAGTAGCCTTTAAGGCCGGTTTGACTGTAATTGTGCCCTTTATTTGGCAGTAGCCTTTAAGGCCGGTTTGACTGTAATTGTGCCCTTTATTTGGCAGTAGCCTTTAAGGCAGGTTTGACTGTAATTGTGCCCTTTATTTGGCAGTAGCCTTTAAGGCAGGTTTGACTGTACAAGGCAGGTTTGACTGTAATTGTGCCCTTTATTTGGCAGTAGCCTTTAAGGCAGGTTTGACTGTATTTGTTACTCTTCTATAGCGGTAGCCTTTAAGGCAGGTTTGACTGTAATTGTGCCCTGTAACAACCCACTTTTAAAAAATTACGCACTTTGAAAAAAATTTTCAAATCGTGTTAAATTCGGGACAAGCTCAACGCACTTTGAAAAATTTTTTCAAAGTGCGTTAAAAAACTGTTCATCTCAACGCACTTTGAAAAAATATTTTTTTATTTCAAACAGCGTTAAAAAACACCTGTGACAACCCACTTTGAAAAAATTACGCACTTTGAAAAATTTCTTCTCAACCATAAAACATCTTTGATTTCAACAATTTTCTTGGAGCTCTTCTTTACAGGAGACCCGATAATAACCAGAGAGAGAGAGAGAAGAGAGAGAGATCGAGAGATCTTGAGATTTTATTAAAAGAAAACGAATTGCCAACTTGTCGACCTTTGTCAATTTGGTATGTGTGTGTGTGTGTGTGTGTGTGTGTGTGTGTGTATGTGTGTGTGTGGTGTGTGCTAGCACATTCTAGTAATATAAACAGGTCTGGAATACATGAGAACCCTTGATAGTTAAGCAGTCAGGACGTCGGAACAATGGCAATTATAGCTGATATAACTGCAATTGATGTAGCAGGCAAAATTAATAATGCGCTTTACTACATGAAAAGTAGGAGGTTTGGCGCGTGTGGGACCCCTATACCGTAGTAACTACCACAAATGTAGTAACTTTTACAAACTGATATGTAATGAAAAAGTGTCACATATGTAGTATCGAACCACAAATGTAGTAAGTTTGGTCACAAATGTAGTAAATGTTTTTCACAAATGTAGTAAAATTTTTCCACAAATGCACAACTAAAAATGATAAAGTGCATTTTTTTCACAATTGGTAATATCTCGGCTATTCATGGTTCATGTATATGTGAACAGTCATTTTCAGCTGTGACAAGGCTACTACAAGGGAGTTCCGAGATGAATTTCACGTCCCCAGGATATTTATTAGTCGCCTCTTCGAAGATATAATTTTTGATTTGTTATTGGTCACCCCCGCCCCATCTTCGATGGGTTGAATTTTATTTATTTGTTATGACATGTTTAATGATGTACTTTCTGTCACGGAAGATAATTTCCGTGTGTGAGAGATCGTTCGAACCCCGGCAGGATCTCACCAAGACTTCTTGAAAATGATATTGTGAAATGAAAGCCATTGGGTAATTTGGATAAGACCTTACAACCGATGCCCTATGTCGACGCAGATGTACACGATAAAGTGCACTCCTTAACCCTAAATTTCAAATTCCAAACAGGAAACATCTCTCATCTATATATGAAATGTAATGTGTAATATAATGCATTACTTTAGTAAAGTAATTGTAATATAATGCATTACTTTCCAAAATGCAAGTAATTGTAATTGTAATATAATGCTAGTTTTGCCAAAGTAATTGTAATGTAATGCATTACATGTACATTGCAATGTAATTCGCCCCATGTCTGACATATAGGGTCTCACAGCCCGCCATAAACTGGTTAACCACACCACCCCTTTATATCGAATGTAGGTCCAAGTCGTACCATGATGGCAACAGGTCTTACATTTTTATTGTATTGTCTATTGTTGTTGGTGACATCTTTAACACCAATTAAATATTTGTGTTTCCTCTCTTGAACATACAACTACTACCATACTACGCATTTGAGCAGGAGATACTACTCCCGGAGCACCTGATCTCACTTCCATGTCTGTCTGGAGATCTGCGCTTCTTTTCTTACACATATTTGCAAGCTATTTAGTTTCGCGAGAAAGAAATACACATTGGTATTGTTTGTGTGGATTTATGTGTTCAATGGCCAAACTTATATATATTCCATTTTCAAATTTGAACTAAATCGGACAACAAATAAGACTAAAACGGCCGATTATGCGTTTATAGTAACGGCGGGTATCTTTGACATGGCGCAGGAACGCCAACAAAACTTTTAATCTTTACAAACCATGGGCCTTTCACACCAAATTTGGTTCAAATTGGCCCAGTGGTTTCATTGTAAATATACATGATTTACGGTCAGGATATATATGGTATAGGTGCTACATATCGCAAAGATAGGTGTTTTCTCAAAATGTCCCCCTTGTAACCCCCTCCTCCTCACCCTGACACCCTAGGCTGCTAACCACATTTTGAAACTGGTTTTCACATTCTGCAACATACAAACGCTAACCCTGCTATTAGTTATGTTGGTTAAAACTTGTGTTGGCCGTTGTAGATCATTCAATCACAAATGAAAATATGCGTTGAACGAAGTGAAATAAATTTAAATGTACCTCATTAACGCAGTTTGGTTTTTTTTCCAATTCGCGTTGAACTTGTCCCGCATTCAACACAGTTTGAAAAACAATTCAAAGTGCGTAATTTTTTCAAAGTGGGTCGAATTTTATATGTACCTCATTAACGCACTTTGAAGTAATTTTTAAAGTGCGTTGAGCTGAACCATTTTTTAACGCACTTTGAAAAAAAATTTTAAAGTGCGTTGAGCTTGTCCCAAATTTGACGCGATATGAAAAATTTTTTCAAAGTGCGTAATTTTTTCAAAGTGGGTTGCTACAGTGCCCTTTATTTGGCAGTAGCCTTTAAGGCAGGTTTGACTGTATTTGTGCCCCTTCTATAGCGGTAGCCTTTAAGGCAGGTTTGACTGTAATTGTGCCCCTCATACATTTGTATAGTGGTAATTTTTAAGGCAGGTTTAACTGTATTTTAGATATCTTACTCTAGTTCTACTTCTGACTTCCAGAAAAGTATAGCATTTTTGATACAATTTCTCAAGGTTTTCTCTGTCCCAGTAAAAGTCTGGCGTATCCAGTAAATCTGATGTCAAGTTCACTGAATGCCTGAAAAAAATCAAATAACAGGCCTTAGGATTGCAAGGATATCATGAAAAGAATGAAAAGTATGAAAAGTATTTCTGACCAAAACTTTTGCACAGTGCAATATTTAGGGCATTTATCACTTGACTTACTGTAACACACTTTATTTTTGCGACATGGTAGTTTCACCAAATTTCTATCAAAGTTATTTCGCTGCATGAAATTTTTTGCTGTATCCCATTGCAAGCCCCTTATTTAAAATCGTAGGTATGTAAGTAAAACAGTCTCGTGTGCAAATCCAGGTGTACTCACTTGTCAATTATGTATTTTGTTTGAGCAATTGTATTTCACGCATATTAATTTTTTACTTTTAAAACTTGTGACTTGTATGAAAATAAAATGCACACGAAAATTTTATGTTTTACAGTATCGTGTCTTAGCCGTTTTTATGCAAAGCAAAATTGAAGTATCGCTGGCAACGCCCACAATGTTCCAACAAATGGATGGATGCTTGATTTACACGCAAAAAGAAATAAAACTCGGACTTAATTGCGCCATTTAATGACATCACTGACACTAGTACGCTACTTTGGTACCGTGATGGCAGCTTGTGTCAGAACTTTGGGGGCGTGGTCGGTGATACATCAATTGATTAAATACATGCATCATTAATACTGGTATCTAGGTATCAATTGGTGTTGCCACTATAATTGTGTACCAACAAAGCGCATCTTATTTAGTAAAGCCAATTGTGACTCAGGATATGTTTTTTTTTAAATCTACCCTAAAGGACCTGTAACACATGTAAGTCATCTAAAAGGAACACTAGCAGATCATAGCATCAAATCCCACTAGGACAGATCTTAAGCTAAAGCTGCAGTTGGTACAGTGCTTGCTCCATAAGTGGGAGGTCGTGGGTTCGATCCCTGGCCGGGTCTGACCCAAGACTTGAAAGTGGGTAGTGTCTGTTCTTTTGCTAAGCACTCGCCATTACGAAATAAAAGTCATGGTTCTTTTGGATAGGAACTTAAAATAAACAAGAGGCCCATGGGCCTTAACGCTCACCTGAGGAAGAGTACATATCTTATGCAGAGGTTCAATGGTCAATGACATTAATAAAAGAGAACATCAAAATTTTCAGCAGTAAGGGCCAATAATATGCAAGTATTTTTGCAAATTAATTATAATAATTATATAAGTATGCTATATATAACATATTTAAAGTCTAGCTACAATATATTATTTATAAACAGCTAAAACATCTGTATATTAAAATGTGCATTAGGCCAATACCTACAATATTCCAATATACATGCCTATACAAAGAGTTTATAGTTTTTGAGATAATTAACCATTTAAGTATTCGTTTGCATCTATGACCTTGACCTTTGAACCTATGACCTTCATTCATATATCAAAATGATTGTTGTGCAAATGCCTACAATATTCCGATATACATGCCTATACAAAAAAATTATAGTTTTTGAGATAATTAACCATTTAAGTATTCGTTCGCGTCTATGACCTTGACCTTTGAACCTATGACCTTCATTCATATATCAAAATGATTGCTGTGCAAATGCCTACAATATTCCAATATACATGCCTATACAAAAAGTTTATAGTTTTTGAGATAATTTACCATTTAAATATTCCTTCACAGCTATGACCTTGACCTTTGAACCTATGACCTTAATCTATATATCAAAATGATCGTTAAGCCAATACCTACAATATTCCAATATACATGCCTATACAAAAAGTTTATAGTTTTTGAGATAATTAACCATTTAAGTATTCATTCGCGTCTATGACCTTGACCTTTGAACCTATGACCTTCATTCATATATCAAAATGACCGATAGGCCAATACCTACAATATTCTAATATACATGCCTATACAAAATGTTTATAGTTTCTGAGATAATTAACCATTTAAGTATTAGTTTGCATCTATGACCTTGACCTTTTAACCTATGACCTTCATTCATATATCAAAATGATTGTTGTGCAAATGCCTATAATATTCTAATTTACATGCCTATACAAAAAGTTTAT
Organism: Anadara kagoshimensis; assembly: GCA_021292105.1. NCBI lineage: Eukaryota > Metazoa > Mollusca > Bivalvia > Arcoida > Arcidae > Anadara > Anadara kagoshimensis. The sequence goes on along the minus strand of CM037874.1, from coordinate 30,752,419 downwards.
AGTTTTTGAGATAATTTACCATTTAAATATTCGTTCACAGCTATGACCTTGACTTTGAACCTATGACCTTCATTCATATATCAAAATGATCGTTAAGCCAATACCTACAATATTCCAATATACATGCCTATACAAAAAGTTTATAGTTTTTGAGATAATTAACCATTTAAGTATTCATTCGCGTCTATGACCTTGACCTTTGAACCTATGACCTTCAGTCATATATCAAAATGATCGTTAAGCCAATACGTACCTTATTCCAATATACATGCCTATACAAAAAGTTTATAGTTTTTGAGATAATTAACCATTTAAGTATTCATTTGCATCAATGATCTTGACCTTTGAACCTATGACCTTCATTTATATATCAAAATGACCGATAGGCCAATACCTACAATATTCTAATATACATGCCTATACAAAAAGTTTACAGTTTTTGAGATAATTAACCATTTAAATATTTGTTCGCAGCTATGACCTTGACCTTTGAACCTATAACCTTCATTCATATATCAAAATGATCGTTAGGCCAATACCTACAATATTCCAATATACATGCCTATACAAAAAGTTTATAGTTTTTGAGATAATTAACCATTTCAGTACTTGTTTACATCTGTGACCTTGACCTTTGAACCAATGACCTTTATTCATATATCAAAATGACCATTGTGCCATTACCTACAATATTCTGATATACATGCCTATACAAAAAATTAATAGTTTTGCAGATAATTAACTATTTTGGTATTCTTGGACATCTGTGACCTTGACCTTTGAACCCATGACCTTGATCTATGCATCAAAATGATCGTCATGTCAATACCTACAAATAACTGAAAATCCTATGCCATTATCACAAAAAATGTTTAAAAAATAGCATTTTTTATTAAAGGTCAAAAACTGGGACATGACCTTGACCTTCGACCTTGACATCAATTGGAAGAAAATTGCAAGACAAGGTCAACAGTGAAAACTCCATACAATTATCTTCAGCCGTTATGAAGTTATAACAACAAATGTCTCATTTTAAAAATTATGTAATTTTACGCAAAAAACTAATTTTCATGAAAAACACAATTTTAATGTTCCCAGGTATGCTGAATCCAAATATCCAATCAAAATTTGCCTGCACCTTTTGGTTTCAGAGAAGAAGATTTTTTTGTCTTTTTGCTATTTTTAGTAACAGCGGCCATCTTGTTGGGCGTGGCCAAACCCCGAACACAATTTTGAAAGGCTGTTACCCAGGCATGATAATCACCATGTTTCATCAAATATGGCCCAGTAGTTTTGGAGGAGAAGATTAAAATGTAAAGTTTACGCACGACGGACGACGGACGACTGACGGTGATAGATTGCAATAGCTCATCTGAGCCTTTGGCTCAGGTGAGCTAAAAACGCGTTACCTATTTTTTGTCTAATTTTCATGAAAAACAATTTTAATGTTCCCAGGTATGCTGAATCCAAATATCCAATCAAAATTTGCCTGCACCTTTTGGTTTCAGAGAAGAAGATTTTTTTGTCTTTTTGCTATTTTTAGTAACAGCGGCCATCTTGTTGGGCGTGGCCAAACCCCGAACACAATTTTGAAAGGCTGTAACCCAGGCATGATAATCACCAAGTTTCATCAAATATGGCCCAGTAGTTTTGGAGAAGAAGATTAAAATGTAAAGTTTACGCACGACGCACGACGGACGACGGACGGTGATAGATTGCAATAGCTCATCTGAGCCTTTGGCTCAGGTGAGCTAACGAGGTTCCGTGTCACAGTGGGCTTGGCACGCTAAAGAACCCTGCTGTGTAATGCCATCAGCCCATCACACAGGCAAAATTTCTGCATCTTCGCCTACAGCTGGCAACGTCTCAATATAAGTGAAATATTCTTGACTGGGACGTTAAACACCATTACTCAACTCAACTCATTCTGGACAGTATATCTCTGTCTTACACTGTTACCGGTGTAAAATTTTATCAATCACACACATGTGTGATACAAAGTTCCATATCACATAGCTAAAACATAAATATATTGGTATAGTGGGATTAATGGATATGTGATAAATGTATTTATCGAACAAATTGCATGTATGCACCTACCTTAGTTGAAAGAGATGTCCTAATTTTTGTAAAGCTTTTGCTTTGGATAATCTTACTTTCTTTCCATTTTGAAGGTTCTGAAAAAATGATGTTTTTACAAAATTATTAAAACACTTTTAAAGGCTATAAAAAGATACATGTAATTTGCAGCTTCACAATAGGTGTAGAAGGTAATAATGAGTTCTGTCAGGTTGGTTAAATGACTGGTGTATTAACACCTTTCTGCAGACAAGCTTATACCTTGTATAAAGAACGGAAAGGGGGAAGATGGAGGGGTATCAAAAGTAAATTGATGTTTTATGAATACATGTATGGGGAGGGGGAAGATGGAAGAGTATCATAAGTAAATTGATGTTTTATGAATACATGTACGGGGAGGGGAAGATGGAGGGGTATCATAAGTAAATTGATGTTTTATGAATATATGTACAGGGAGGGGGAAGATGGAGGGGTATCATAAGTAAATTGATATTTTATGAATACATGTACGGGGAGGGGGAAGATGGAGGGGTATCATAAGTAAATTGATATTTTATGAATACATGTATGGGGAGGGGGAAGATGGAGGGGTATCAAAAGTAAATTGATGTTATATGAATACATGTACGGGGAGGGGGAAGATGGAGGGGTATCATAAGTAAATTGATATTTTATGAATACATGTACGGGGAGGGGGAAGATGGAGGGGTATCATAAGTAAATTGATGTTATATGAATACATGTATGGGAGGGGGAAGATGGAGGGGTATCACAAGTAAATTGATGTTTTATGAATACATGTACGGGGAGGGGGAAGATGGAGGGGTATCATAAGTAAATTGATGTTATATGAATACATGTACAAGTTTTAAGTTTCATCCTTTCAAGTCACTCTTGACTGAAGTAAAACTGCGGCCCACTCCACTGGAAAGGTGAGCGAGACAAAAAAAGGTTTTAAATCCCAGTAAAAATTATTTCACTTCATCAACAACTTGAAATGAATTCTCAGGAATGTAAAGACAATGTACTTTTGAAATCGACTATTGTGATGAACAGCGATTCAGGGTAATTTTTGTTAAGCAAGTGATAGAATTCTTGCCTAAAGCCCCATCAGCATTATAACAGCTATTTTGGCACCACACCTACTATAAAGAATGAACATCATTTTAAGGTCTTTTTGGCAGGTCCCACATTAGGTTTTGAAAAGCCAGTATCATTTTTGGCAGGTCCCACATTATGTTTTGAAAGTTCAATATCCATGTGCAGTTTTGTTATAAGAGAATACTCTGAAAATGGGGTCCTTGTAATTGAAAATGACAGGTCAATCAGACTTTTTCAGCTTCAATTTTAAGGGTCCCAATGTAAAATCAAAAGGTCCCAAACCTTGGGCCCCTGACACTGATACTGTTCTTACATTCCTGTTAATAGTATTTTTACTTTTTTATATCAAGTCAGTCATTTTGGGAATCATGGAAGAAACTGGAGTGCCCAGAGACAAACTTAAGATTCTACCAGACTGGGACCCAAATCTAGGTAATGAAAGGCACAGTGATGGTCAGTCAGATTTTAGACCACTGGACCACACCATGCAGCTTCAAGGAATATTAAGTAATTACCCTTGCAATGTCATCATTTTCATCAATAAACTTATCTAATGCAGCTTCCCACATATTCAATTGTGCTAAAAATAAAGAAATACAATGTATTAGCAATTTAAATACAAAAATATTTCTAAAACCAACATTTATCTATTAGTGACTAGAATAGACCACCTTATTAATGAGCATTTTATTTTTACACTTCATGCATGAGCAATTGTCATTTTCATGTTTCTTTAAGTAGGCCATTGTGACCTAGTTTTTATACTACTGTAATTTTTTTTTAAATGATCAAGTTTGGTTTATAGAAACAATTTTGTATGTGTCTGGTGTTGCATTATTAATATATCATAGAAACAAATGTTCATAAATCAAAAACAAACATACTAATCTATGTCTGAATCAAAATCAAGAAGCAAAGTAGAAACTTTGGAACTGACAAGTTAGGTTAGACATGTGAACTTCCACCAGGGAAGTGAGACCGGTTGCACCGAAAGGGTAAGCACCTTCTGTTTAGCTAGCTACATCCGCCATGTTAAAAGTTAAGTTAAAGTCTGTCCCGAGCCATTAGGCCCATCAGGCCGGAGCTTATCCTGGTTTCCGTGGCGTTAAGCGACTGAGAGTACCAGACTCTCCCCTGAATGGGACGCCGGTCCATCGCAGGGTTAACCCCCAGCATTTTGCTGGTACTCATTTATTTTTCAGCTGAGTGAACTGGAACAACGTGAAATTAAGTGTCTTGCTCAAGGACACAACACATCGCCCGGTCCAGGGATCGAACCCACGACCTTCGAATCATGAGTCCAACGCCTTAACCACTAGGCCACGCGCTTCCACTACATCCGCCATGAGTGTAATCAAAATTAAGTGAAAGGAACATGAAACAACAGGATGTCAAATATATCCAGGCCACCCCTGGACACAAAGACAGCAAACTTATTATCAATACTGTGATGACGTCCATCAAACTTTTTGAGGGCTTTGATAAGCCTAGGCTTGCAATATCCATGGGTTAACAATTTATTTGCAAGCAGCCTACTTCATAGTACAAAAATGAGAAATAGCAGATTATTTATTTCTCTTTATTTACAAGCCCTTGGTGCTATTATAGATCACAATGCCTTTCACCGCCTAGTTTTGAATCCCAATCGGGACAGATTCTAGTGTGAGAAAGTTGTCAGGTCAGTTCACTTCCTGAAGGTTGGTGGTTTGCTCTTGGCACTCTTGTTTCCTCCACCATCCCTGAACTGACCACCTCAATAGAAGTGAAAGGATCTTGACTGCGACTCAAAACTGTTACTCTATTCTACTCATTTCAAAAAAAAAAACAAGAGGGCCATGAGGCCCTGGCGCTCACCTGAGAATAAGTTGAATTATACACATTTTTCCAATAATGTCATGAATAGAGGATTAACAGAATTCATTATAAGTAATGAACTTGACCTAGCTTTTGTCCTGAACATTGTTCTTGACAAATTATACGAAGATTGGACAGAAAACATGGACTCTAACGTGTTAGCAAGGTTTTCTATGATTTGACCTAGTGACCTACTTATTGATCCAACATGACCCATATACGAACTTGACCTTGCTTTGGTCATGAACATCGTTCTGGACAAATTATATGAAGATTGGACAAAAAATATGGACTCTAGAGTGTTAACAAGGTTTTTGTTTAATTTGACCTAATGACCTACTTATTGACCCAACATTATCGATATATGAACGTTACTTTGCTTTGGTCATGAACATCATTCTGGACAAATTATATGAAGATTGGACAAAAAGTATGGACTCTAGAGTGTTAACAATGTTTTTCTTTGATTTGACCTAGTAACCTACTTATTGACCCAAAATTAACGATATATGAACTTGACCTTGCATTGGTCATGAACATTGTTCTGGACAAATTATATGAAGATTGGACAAAAAATATGGACTCTAGAGTGTTAACAAGGTTTATCTATTATTTGACCTAGTGACCTACTTATTGACCCAACATGATTGGTATATGTCCTTGACTTTGCTATGGTCATGATCATCGTTCTAGACAAATTATATAAAGATTGGACAAAAAATATGGACTCTAGAGTGTTAACGAGGTTTTTCTATGATTTGACCTAGTGACCTACTTATTGACCCAACATAACCCATATACTAACTTGACCTTGCTTTGGTCATGAACATCGTTCTGGACAAATTATATGAAGATTGGACAAAAACTATGGACTCTATAGTGTTAACAAGGTTTTTCTATGATTTGGTCTAGTGACCTACTTATTGACCCAACATGACCCATATACGAACTTGACCTTGCTTTGGTCATGAACGTTGTTCTGGACAAATTATATGAAGATTGGACAAAAACTATGGACTCTATAGTGTTAACAAGGTTTTACTTTGATTTGACCTAGTGACCTACTTATTGACCCAACATGATCGGTATATGTCCTTGACTTTGCTATGGTCATGATCACCGTTCTAGACAAATTATATAAAGATTGGACAAAAAATATGGACTCTAGAGTGTTAACAAGGTTTTTCTTTGACCTAGTGACCTATTTATTGACCCAACATTAATGATATACGAACTTGACCTTGCTTTGGTCATGAACATCGTTCTGGACAAATTATATGAAGATTGGACAAAAAATATGGACTCTATAACGTTAACAAGGTTTTTCTATGATTTGACCTAGTGACCTACTTATTGACCCAACATAACCCATATACAAACTTGACCTTGCTTTGGTCATGAACATCGTTCTGGACAAATTATATGAAGATTGGACAAAAACTATGGACTCTATAGTGTTAACAAGGTTTTTCTATGATTTAGCCTAGTGACCTACTTATTGACCCAACATGACCCATATACGAACTTGACCTTGCTTTGGTCATGAACATTGTTCTGGACAAATTATATGAAGATTAAACAAAACATATGGACTCTAGAGTGTTAACAAGGTTTTTTTATGATTTAGCCTAGTGACCTACTTATGGATCCAACATGACCCATATAAGAAATTGACCTTTGTTTGGTCATGAACATCATTCTGGACAAATTATATGAAGATTGGACAAAAACTATGGACTCTATAGTGTTAACAAGGTTTTTCTATGATTTGGTCTAGTGACCTACTTATTGACCCAACATGACCCATATACGAACTTGACCTTGTTTTGGTCATGAACATTGTTCTGGACAAATTATATGAAGATTGGACAAAAACTATGGACTCTATAGTGTTAACAAGGTTTTTCTATGATTTGGCCTAGTGACCTACTTATTGACCCAACATGACCCATATACGAACTTGACCTTGCTTTGGTCATGAACATTGTTCTGGACAAATTATATGAAGATGGACAAAAAAAATTGACTCTATAGTGTTAACAAGGTTTTTTCTATTATTGGTCTAGTGACCTACTTATTGACCCAACATGACCCATATACGAACTTGACCTTGCTTTGGTCATGAACATCGTTCTGGACAAATTATATGAAGATTGGACAAAAACTATGGACTCTTTAGTGTTATCAAGGTTTTTCTATGATTTGGTCTAGTGACCTACTTATTGACCCAACATGACCCATATACGAACTTGACCTTGCTTTGGTCATGAACATCGTTCTGGACAAATTATATGAAGATTGGACAAAAACTATGGACTCTATAGTGTTAACAAGGTTTTCTTTGATTTGACCTAGTGACCTACTTATTGACCCAAAATTAACGATATATGAACTTGACCTTGCTTTGGTCATGAACATTGTTCTGGACAAATTATATGAAGATTGGACAAAAAATATGGACTCTATAGCGTTAACAAGGTTTTTCTATGATTTGACCTAGTGACCTACTTATTGACCCAACATAAGCCATAAACGAACTTGACCTTGCTTCGGTCATGAACATCGTTCTGGACAAATTATATGAAGATTGGACAAAAAATATGGACTCTATAGCGTTAACAAGGTTTTTCTATGATTTGACCTAGTGACCTACTTATTGACCCAACATAACCCATATACGAACTTGACCTTGCTTTGGTCATGAACGTTGTTCTGGACAAATTATATGAAGATTGGACAAAAAATATGGACTCTAGAGTGTTAACAAGGTTTTTCTATGATTTGGCCTAGTGACCTACTTATTGATCCAACATGACCCATATACGAACTTGACCTTGCTTTGGTCATGAACATTGTTCTGGACAAATATATGAAGATTGGACAAAAAATATGGACTCTAGAGTGTTAACAAGATTTTTCTTGATTTGACCTAGTGACCTACTTATTGATCCAACATGACCCATATACGAACTTGACCTTGCTTTGGTCATGAACGTTGTTCTGGACAAATTATATGAAGATTGGACAAAAAATATGGACTCTAGAGTGTTAACAAGGTTTTTCTATAATTTGGCCTAGTGACCTACTTATTGATCCAACATGACCCATATACGAACTTGACCTTGCTTTGGTCATGAACGTTGTTCTGGACAAATTATATGAAGATTGGACAAAAAATATGGACTCTAGAGTGTTAACAAGGTTTTTCTTTGATTTGACCTAGTGACCTACTTATTGATCCAACACATTCCATATATGAACTTGACTTAGCTTTTGACCTGAACAATGTTCTGGACAAGTTTGATGAAGATATAACAAAAACTGTGGCCTCTAGAGTGTTAACAATGAAAAGTTGACGCACGACGCACGTCGCACGAGGCACGACGCACGACGGACAAAGACTGATCACAATAGCTCACTTGAGCACTTTGTGCTCAGGTGAGCTAAAAAGACCAGCCTATTAGGCCATATAAAATTAATTCCCAGATTTTCATTTTTTTTTCAAAATTGGGTCGAGGGAGGGGAGGAGGGGGGTGCAAATTTTATTTTTTATTTTCAAATTCAAAAGAAATAACAGTAATGACAACAGACAGAAACTGCCTGAAAGAAACTTTATCAAAGAACACAATAAAAATAAACTAGAACTGTAGAGCTGTCTCTTGAGAGCCAAATACCCCCGCTCCCAACATTTAAAGTTTTCCTGCAACCTTGATCTTTCCGATATGACTTTGGTTCAAGGTCATGACGACCTTGACCTTTCCCATATGACTTTGGTTCAATGTCATGACAAACCTTTGGACCATGAAGATTATTCATGTGAAGTTTCATGAGAGTCGTCCAAAGCATTAATGAGATATGGCCCAGACACGATTTTACATTGACAGACTGACAGACAGACAGACATGGTGATTCCTATATACCCCCCTCAAACTACATGTAGTTTGCGGGGGGTATAACAAATACAAAATTCTGGGGCAGGCCTATAAAGTGGGGCGGGATGGGATGAAAATCTAGGAATTAATTTTATATGGATTAATAACAACAAGCATTAACTTTGACCTACCTGATTGTGACAATGCATGTGAAAAAGAATACTTCTCTAAAACATTCTCCTCCTCCGGAACTGTATTGTTTAACTGAATAACTCCCTTCAAAAGATCAGAGTCATGTCTGAAATGTAGAAGTCATTAGTTAATTTTATCATGTGATTGAAAATCTCCCTTCATTTAACACAAGTTTAAATTAGCACCAAAAATAAATGCAAAAAGCCAAATCGAGTCTGTAGTATTCAACTTTCACTTTTTATCCACTTGACTTTTAAATTTTCCAACACCATGACTTTCGACATCCATACCAGATTTTAACGATAGATACTAAAGAAAAATTCTATCCATGTTTCAATGACAAGCATTTGGCACAGGACCAGAACATTTGGTTTCTAAGGTATTCAACTTCATGTACATTTTAGCAGTAAAACACTTTCTTCAGAAATTTAAGACATAATGACATCATAATTTCTATAGATTTGGCAGTTTTTTGGGAAACATAAGCTGAACCCTGTGGCAAATAAATGATCTGGTTCTGAGATTGATGGGCTCATTTAAATTTTGAGATTTGTCAGGGCCTGTAATATGATCTAATATTAGTCTAACAAGTCACTGGCTTATAAGACTGGTCTAAGTTTCTGCAGCTATCATTATACAGACATGTTGAAAACTCAGCGAAATTTCCGCTAATGACTATTGTACACAAATGGGGTTCGCTGCTTTACCACGTAATACCCTCTAACGTTTGTGCGGAAAACTTATTTCCAATGGATATGGAATAACATAAGATGATGTTTTCCCGCGAAAATGGCGTACTTCCGGGAATCTGTGATGTAACGTTAAGAGGTATTGATCACATGGTACAGTGGCCAACCCCATTAAAACTTACGCAGATTCTTTGAATGAAAGCCACTCCAATTCTTTATGAATTTCCTGGATTTCAAAACTATATTTACCATGCCTCTTCAATAAAGTCAACACATTATCTCTCTGCAAAAAAGTACAGTTACTGTTTAAAAATTATAGGGCAGACATGGCAATCTTAACAGAATCATAAAAGTTTTGTTTTGTACATGCTGTAACTTGACCTTTGCATTACAGCATACATCTTCTGAATATCACAAACATTCATTTCAAGTTTCGTCAAATTCCTTGATACCCTTTAGAGTTAGAATTAATCATGGAAATGCTAAAACAAACAATTTCTGCATGCAGTGACCTTCACCTCCGTACATTGTGCTATACACGTCACGAAACATGACAAGTTTCATTAAAATTCTTTGCATTACATGTATTAAAGAATTATGGAAAAGACAGGGCAGACATCATATCATAACATATAAGAAATCTGTGAGCTACTGATAACTTAGTACACTCTCGCTTTTAGCTTCAACCATTGACCGTAAGTGTCATAAATAAACTTAGTCAGTAAACAGGAAATAGACGTCTGGCAGACTTGAAATCTATACTTATGGTTTTGGGACCTCATACTGAACTTGCATACAAAATTTCAAGTAGCTGTGTTTAGTAGTTGCTGAGAAAACTGTTACGGAAATGTTTTTTCGGAGGGAAGGGCAGAGGTAAACCAGTATACCCCCTTCTTCTTTGAAGCAAGTGTATAAATATCCATGTACATGGGCAAAGAGAGAAGAGAGAAGAGAGAGAGAGAGAGAGAGATGTGGTCATTATAACAAGACAAATATTTAAATAGGAGCTGTCCCAGGAAATATTATATAAGTCACAAATGTACCTCATTTTCAGTTACTTCCCAAAACACAACTGATCCTTCCCTGTAAAAAAACGGTAAAATAAGTTCATTAAATACAATGTATACTAAAGACAACTCTGTAACATGGTATAGAATAATAGAATATATTCAGTACTCCAAGTATGTGACCCTTTAAATTTGGTTGTCAGGTGATCACTATTTTACAAATTTGGTGATCACTACTTTACAAATTTCTAGTGCCAATTTCAGACTATGGGTCATAATTACAGAAGATATTATCTGAAAACCATCCACCAATCAGATCGCAGTATGGTAATTTTGACACATCAGATGACATGTCAAAATAAATTGTAGTATGTGTAAATAAAAAACATACTGACCAAGATTCATTAAAATCCTAACAAATTAAATCAAAACTATAGAAGTCATTATCTAGAAACCATGCAATGATGCTATGTATGAAATTTTAACTTTTTAGATTTTCAGTTCATGGCAAAAAAAGATTTAAATATTTTTATTTTTATTCTATATCACTTAAAAAAATGTATAGGATCTTCATTTGTTTATGCTACAAATCAAACTTTAAGATGGCATTTAGACCAGTTAGTTCTAGTGCTGTTATTATATATCTGCATCATGATTATCGTCCTCAAAATTTCTGCGACAGACAATATCGAAAAAAAATGTTAAAATCGCAATTCTGTGAATTACTTTTACAAATCGAAAAATATTGTTATAATTTCAGCAGATAATACCCCTGATATAAAAAGTATCAAATTTTAAGTGTCTATACCTGACATTTAAAGCACAAATTTGTGTTCCGGTGTAAGATCATCGATGCATCATGCACTACACTGCAATTTATTTGATATACCGGTAGATAAAAAGAAAGTGTTGGTGATATTGGTTATTCTGGTAAATAATTTTATAACTTAACATACAAATAATGTGATAATATCGCAATGATATCCCAGAACATACACCATATTGCTATGCCATTTTAATCCACAATTACAGCTCTAATTAGTTAATGACAATAAGAAAACAGATCTTTAAAAAATGTATTTATGACCTTGAATGATGGACAAGGTCAACAAATTTTTCAAACTTAGCACCACATTTCAATATTTCTGCTGAAATGTACATGTATACAAGTTTGTTTTACCTGAAAAAGAATATGTCTCTGGCATTTCCATCTGCAATGTATTTAGGGGTAACATGTATGACATCTGTCAAATCTGTAACAAATCAGAATTATCATATTAAACAACCTAATAAAAAACCAGAATGTTCCAAAATCATAATAAAGTAAAATCTTGTCATAATGCCCCATGATAACTTTGCCACCTCACTTATCGCCACACTATTTTGAAGTCCCAAAATCCAGTTTGTTTATGTTTTTCTTTATCCGCCTCCCCAAATTTATCGCCAAACCCCTTTATAATGCCAAAATTTGACTGAACAAATGGTAGCAACAAATTGAGGTTGACCTGTATTGGTATTACAAGCAAAGCATAATTTGTCCTCGCATTCATTCCATCAAAGATGTAAAACATGACACATTGACACTTTCTTAACATCAAGGGTATAGACGGACATGATGATTCTAATATACCCCCCTCAAACCAGATAAAGAGAAACGCTGGAGGTGGATCGGCCATGTCCTTAGAATGGAAATATCAGATATACCAAGGGTACCCTTAAGATGGACTCCACCAGGAAAGAGAAACAGAGGAAGACCCAAGGAGACATTGCGGAGAACAGTTGAGAAAGAGATGAAGGAGCAGGGATGGACTTGGGGCATAGTACAGCAGATGGCACCTGACAGACAGAGATGGAGGTCCTCGGTAAAGGCCTTATGTGCCCCAGGCACGAAGAGGACTAAGTAAGTAAACTAGTTTGCAGGGGGATAGAAAATTACATGTATTTATTATGTCTTACCGAATGGTAAATTTGTGATATTGTATAGACCTTGATCAACCAGTTCATATTTCAGACTTTCAAAGTCATATTCCTCAGCAGTACTATAAGCTATGACTTCTCTATTTCCAGTCTGCAAGTAAAATTATAATTCTCCATAAAAATTCAAATTTCAAAACATGTTGAATTAGAAATGAAAATGAAATTGAATTTTATTTATTTATTTTACACAATATAACAAAAAGAAGAAAATTGTGTTGCTAATACAATGCACAATACCCAAATGGGTCTCAACCCTATGCTAAACTATAAACATCTCTAGTATTTATTTTCAGTGAACTTAGTTATGAGTTTAAGTAAAGGTTATTTCACTTATATTGAGGATATTTTTTATTTTTAAATTTTAATGCAATAATATAATTTAAAAGTTATTCATAACCATATCAAGTAACAACATTATTGCGTGAAAATGCATTTCTAATTTTATGCAATGCAATTACATCATTTAATGGTCATCTTAATCTGTATTATGTCATACATGTATCTTTGTTCATTTTTCAAGTAAACATTCATTCCTGATGGACACAACTTGTCCGAAAGTTGAGAATGTTTTAGTGTTAAAGGTTTTTATTGTTTGTAATAAGAGACTAAAGTATATATATATGTGAATATGTAGCTGAGTTGGTAGAGCATCAGACTCAAGATCCAAGGGTTGTGAGTTTGAATCCCAATTGAGGGCATGATGTTATTCAAAGCCAGTTACTATACAACTGTCATTGGTACCAGTGTCAGGATAAAGGACTGATGGAGCAGCAACCTCTACAACTGCTGTCTCATTGAGGTATCACCCAAAAAGTTGCCCCGATTGTGTGATAGTACATGGCAGACATATGCATGATATACACTGGCTGTCAATCATGGTTAAATTGGGATAACCTGGCTTAATCTGGCTAACATTTCACAACAGTGCAAAGATTAAAATGTGCCCATAAAATCCGAAAGCTTAATAAAGGTGTCTTATAAAGTAAAGTAAATATATTAATTACCAGTTCTGTGTGCTTTGATTTTGGCCTTGGTCGTTTTTTTATCACTGTTTGTGTCTGGGCAGTATTTGTTGTGTGACCATGACTCAAATGACGACAAAATTTTGATTTAACTGGAACCTTCAACGGTCTAATTTCTGCATTTCTATGACAACTAGAACTGAAATAACGACTTTGTTGATGACAGAATGGTGTTAATTTCTGTAATAATATGTTTCCTTGGCATTGAGTTGAAACAACTCTTTGTTGAGACGTTGTCAGTCGGTGTGTTTCAGGATTCTTAAATCTATTACAAGACCTAATATTTTGTATATATTTACAGTTAAACTGAAATAGTGTCATAGAACCACTAGAGCCAAACTGAAGTCTATTCATTGTAATATTTAAAACATCTGTATGAAATGACTTAGGTTTGTTGATGTTGAATATAGTGAGTCTAAAAGGTAAAAATGTTGACATGATTCGTCCGATTTTGATACAACCCATTTCAATGTTGTGTCTATACTCCTATATGTGATATCCTACAAAAAATAATAATACAGCAAAGTTTAATAAACATACAATTAAATGAAGCAAGTTAGTGACTGATTTGGCCAGTCTACCACGTGATCAATATCCCTTAACATTTGAGCGGAACATGTTAGAAAACATCAGGCTGACCAATTCAACAGATAAATCTGCTTTTGAGGGATTTGTACCATAAACACGGATAAATGGACACATAAAATGAAAAGGTCAAATTAGACGGATATTTCCCATTTTAACAGGTTTTTTTTTATTAAAAGTACTAAAAGTTCAGACTTTTTGTATAGAAATTGTACCAAAATCACACACTTAACGATAAAAAAGAACCTAAATGACGACAAAAAATTACACTAAAAAATTTGATTGGTCAGCCTTTAACATTTATCTGACAGCTTCCCTAAATAACCTCGTTTCTATGATCTGATGTGGTGATTCATCATCCAATGGAAATAATTGTTGAGCAAAACGTTAGGTATCATATGGTACAGTGGCATCCACTGTGGTTTAATCTACGTCAAGATATACCACTGGACATCGCAGAAATTTATAAATACATGTGTGTACTTATAAATCTACTTATGATCATGAACATCTATTGTGTCATATACAGTACAGACTGCTACCACTTTTGAAGTACTACAAGTTAATTACCACCATCCAAAAATGAAATGTGGGAAATCTAACAGCTGTGGAGGACTTGTCTATGGAACACCATGTTGCAGCAGTGACATTCAATACAGTGTTTCTGTACTAAATGTCGCTAGTTCCAGTGCCCCACCCCAGCCGGAGTCTATCATTCAATTTATTGCAAACATAATTTCAAGATATGGTTATCATTTTTATTATTTTTTACCCTACAAGAATGCCCTTTATTCCCAGGAATATGTTATACTGTAACTAGTTGATCATATTAAGGTCTAAATTGCAATTAGAATGAGAATCAATTTGACTACAAGGTACAATTTGACTACAAGGTATTGGTCCGTTGGGCATTTTCGATCAATTGTGCAAATTTCGAATAGTGAGCATTCATGATCAAATTTTCAGGGTAGTACCATCTATTTTTAACAATGTATATATTATATAGCACGTTTTTTGTTCACTGTTTTAGTGTATAAAAACCAAGATGTTTTCTAAAAAGTGGTTAAGTGGAGAAAAATCTAGAGCTAGACCGGATCGCATTGGCTCTCAAATCATACGCAAGTGTTCCAACAAATGATCTAAACATTTGGCTACATTACTATGATTTTTTTTTAGTATTCCAAAGTCCCAATAAGCAGGTGCTTGCGAGGTCAAATATCATCTGCCATAGTAACTCGTAATTATGTAGGTCCACCCATACACAAGCGTGCACACACACACATACACACACCAAATAATATTAAGGTAGATTGGTAAAATATGCTAAGCTTACAAACTTTTTACACTTTACATTACATCAGCTGTAACTGTACCATGATGTAAAACTTACCCATGACCCTGAAATGCAAAACAATATACAAATTGGAAACGGTATCATATTCATGTTCCGGAAAACGGGCACCTGTCACCTGTCAGTCCACAGAATTTGAATACACACACACACACACACACACACAACACACACACACACACACACACACACACACACACACACACTATATTGTTTTAACATGAAAATGACAACGTTCACATTACCTACATATATTTTCTATTTTAGTTACAGCACGACCTCAAGTTAACTACAAACATATCTCCGTTGATTCATTGCGAATGGTTGGTTGGTTGAATTTTGCTTAACGTCGCATCAGCAATTTTTCAGCTATTCGCGACGAGAACTATTTAATTAATCTCTATGGATTAATCTATGAACAATTGTGTGTATGCATGTGAAGTGCGAGTATGTTGTATGGTCAGCCTTGTACTAGCGCGCACTCAGGGCGACTTTACCGTGCTAGCTCACAGAGTCAGTACGCCGCAGACAAGCATACCATTCCCCCAGTCCATTAAACTGATACCAGGTGAATCAGTAAAGGCCAACGGTAAGGAAAATTCACTTTCCCACATGTGGTCCGAACGGGACTCGAACTCACAGCGGTGAGAGACCCTGGATTTGAAGACTGACGTCTTATCCATTTGGCCACCGCGCCCTCATTGCGAATGGAAAATCCATTTAATCCATTCCAAATCACAATCTAAAGCAACTGTATAACTTTTAAACTGGCAAATTTAGTAAAACACCAGGGAAGTGAGGCCGGGTGCTCTGGAAGGGAAGCACCTACCAGCTAAGATCCATTAATCCACGTCCAAATCACAATCCAAAGCAAGTTAAAACTTTGACACGTGAACTTCCACCAGGGAAGTGAGGCCGGGTGCTCTGGAAGGGAAGCACCTACCAGCTAAGATCCATTAATCCACGTCCAAATCACAATCCAAAGCAAGTTAAAACTTTGACACGTGAACTTCCACCAGGGAAGTGAGGTCGGTTGCTCTGGAAGGGCAAGCACCTACCAGCTAAATCCATTAATCCACGTCCAAATCACAATCCAAAGCAAGTTAAAACTTTGACACGTGAACTTCCACCAGGGAAGTGAGGCCGGGTGCTGTGGAAGGGAAGAACCTACCAGCTAAAATCCATTAATCCATGTCCAAATCACAATCCAAAGCAAGTTAAAACTTTGACACGTGAACTTCCACCAGGGGTGTGAGGCCGGGTGCTCTGGAAGGGAAGCACCTACCAGCTAAAATCCATCAATTCACGTCCAAATCACAATCCAAAGCAAGTTAAAACTTTGACACGTGAACTTCCACCAGGGAAGTGAGGCCGGGTGCTCTGGAAGGGAAGCACCTCCCAGCTAAAATCCATTAATCCACGTCCAAATCACAATCCAAAGCAAGTTAAAACTTTGACAGGTGAACTTCCACCAGGGAAGTGAGGCCGGGTGCTCTGGAAGGGAAGCACCTACCAGCTAAAATCCATTAATCCACGTCCAAATCACAATCCAAAGCAAGTTAAAACTTTGACACGTGAACTTCCACCAGGGAAGTGAGGCCGGGTGCTCTGGAAGGGAAGCACCTACCAGCTAAAATCCATTAATCCACGTCCAAATCACAATCCAAAGCAAGTTAAAACTTTGACACGTGAACTTCCACCAGGGAAGTGAGGCCGGGTGCTCTGGAAGGGAAGCACCTACCAGCTAAGATCCATTAATCCACGTCCAAATCACAATCCAAAGCAAGTTAAAACTTTGACACGTGAACTTCCACCAGGGAAGTGAGGCCGGGTGCTCTGGAAGGGAAGCACCTACCAGCTAAAATCCATTAACCCATGTCCAAATCACAATCCAAAGCAAGTTAAAACTTTGACGTGAACTTCCACCAGGGAAGTGAGGTCGGTTGCTCTGGAAGGGCAAGCACCTACCGCCACGTCACGGTGTAATCAAACTCATTGAGAATGAAAGGATCACGGAACTATGGGAAGCCAATCAACAATATTGTGATTATAAAAACTTTTTTTCAAGAGGACCCTGATAAGCGGAGGCTTGTAATATCCCTGCAAACTATTTATTTGTAAGCATTTTAACTATGTTGAATTTTATTCCTCTGCATAGGTATATACCTTCTTACTGGAAAACAGATGCCGTGATAATTCGAATATTTATGATAATCAAACCAGTACGTATTTCGCTTGATGCCCTATCAAAACTCTTTTAATGACTTTTCCGACATTTTTCAAGCTGAAAAAACTAAACTTCTCTTAACTATTTGTACAAAGCTTTTCCCCCGTCTTTTAATTTAAGACAATACACACGTATTTGCGATTAAATTTATCAGTAATATACACATGACAAGTTAATTGAACATACCTTACTCTAAATACCCCAATGTAACTTTAATTGATGAGGTCCAGTTGGTATATTAGCATGACGGCATTGTAATTTTTTAAAATCTTTTTAGAAGAACTGGCCATAGTAAAAAAAATCTAAACAAAATATAAATTGGACAGGTCAGAGCTTTTGAAAAATTTTAATTTATAGTTTAACGGAACAATATTCAAATGAAAGTAATATTTAATTAAAATCATGCACAATAAATTAATTGAAATAAAGTAGATCCACTGAATTTCCACAATATTTAGCTAGTAGACACTAGTACCACACAGGTCACTTTGAACCACACTACTACACTAGATGTCATTTTGCCAGCTACCAGTTCAAATTCGCGTGATTTAAATTTTTTTTGTCTTAGTTTAGAATTGAGTCTGTCTCAAGCCTATAGCCCAATGGCGTTCAGGACTCTCCCTTGAACGGACATCAGTCCACTGCTAAGTTAACCTCCATTCATTTGATTTGACCACTGGCTGGCTAGATTTGAGAGAGATAAATGTTTTTCTCAAAGACACACTACACAGTCCTGCTGAGGGTCGAGCCCACGATCACTGGTATATGAGTACGTGACCTTAAGTTCAATAACTTGACCTGCATCTCCCCAAGAGTTTTATAATAATTATTTATTGATCTTATGTGTTTACCGTTTGTTCTATTCAGAGAATTTCATGTGTGTTTAAGAGTGGCATACACCCGACCAGGTCTGACCCAAGACCTGAAAGTGGGTAGTGGTTGTTTTTTCGTCGAGCAATCGACATTACGAAATGAAAGTCACGATTCTTTCGGATAGGAACTTAAAATAAACGAGGTCCTGTGTCACGGTAAGCGTGGCACGATAAAAAAAATCCTGTTGTATAATTCAATCAGTGCAATGCACAGGCAAACTTTCTGCACCTTCGCCTACAGCAGGCGATGCCTCGATATAAGTGAAATATTCTTGAATCTGACGTTAAACACCATAACTCAACTCAATAATAGCATGCTGTTAGGCTTGATCTAGTTCCGTGCACACAGGCAGGTTATTATTGCCATGGCGAATCTGCTTGCCAAGTACAAGTAACTTGTCATATTGATTTGGTATTGTATCATGGCAGATTAATACTCTATCACAAAGAATTAGTGATACGTCATCATGGTAAATTTCCAATCTATGTGGCTATTGTTCAAAAGGGAGCGAACGAAAAGAATGATGTCTCCAAAATTACCCTGAGTATTTTTGACGTCCTATAGTTCCACGATCCTTTCATTTTCTCAATTTCTATTACACCGGTGGTGGTATAGCTAGCTAAATAAGAGGTGCTTACTCTTTCAGAGCACACAACCTCACTTCCGTGGTGGAAGTTAACGTGTTTAACTTAATTTGCCAGTGTTCAACGTTTTTACTTCGCTTTGGGTTATGATTTTGACATGAATTGGCATGTTTGTGTTTGATTACAACAACACATTTCGAAAATTATTCTATTGTATTAATCTTTTCCGAAATCCAAATGGCACTTTCGTTTCGTCGATATTGGTATTCTTGTCGCCCTGTATCACTTGAATTCGCTTCCCTAGGCCCTATTTGCACCGCCCGCTTGTCGTCAAGTCCATGCTAGCCTATACTCTTTTTCTTTATCAAAGATTTTATTTCTTTTAATTCCTCAAGTCTGTTTTTATCTTTCCTTCAAATTAATAGACTACATTATGGACGCATCAGACGGGGAGTTATTACAGTCAAATTACGTATAGTGAAATGTATTGTGCGGTTAAGAATAAGGCCGCATAAGACATAATGCCGTTATACACAGGGGGTCGCTATGACAGTCCATATTGTATTTGATAAAAAACAGCAAAGTGACATTTAATCAAACACAAACATACAAGTCCATGTTAAAATTACAATCCTAAAATCAAAGTTAAACTTTGGCAAATTCAGCAAAGACATGAACACCTGTTAGGGAAGTAAGGCCGGACACTCCGGAAGTTAGCTACCCTCCCCTCGCCACATGTGAAGTCTAGGCTCACAATATCCTGGAGTCAATAATGTATTGAAATCAGCTTCATTGCATACAATCACCATAATGGTGAATTTTCTGTTTATCACCCTGGAAACATTTTTACTTTACCCACCCAACATTGAAACTCCAAAACTTGTTTCTTGAAAAGCTTCCTCGCACGATTGCAACCCCTTGTGAACGTTTTGAAAAAGAGCCGATTGACGTCATTGCTGACTCAAGAATTTGCATTTCATGTTTTGACGCAACTTCCGCCATCATAGATTTCAGAAGGAATGGACCATGGTTATCCTTCTGAATGAACTAGTTACACCTTAACTTCCTAAAATCTGATCCAAGATTGCTGTAATTTAATATATATCGTTAGATAAATTACTTCAGACTGGGTGGTCGAACCTCTATCCATTCCCAGTCGTAAAGAATGCTACTTTATGCTACATTGGAGGTGTCAAAATATTCCAAAAAGGATAATTAAATTACTTAAATTTAGAGACAAAAACAAAATACATATACTTCATTTTGGTATTCTGTAGAAGCAGTCTTTTGAAAATAACATATGATATGATTGTGGTTTAGACATGGATTAGTATCTTTGCTTGTGATGATAAATGTTTTGCACTTAAGGAACTGGAATATAATTATTCACGTGTGAATTAAAAGATGATCTATATATGTAAAGGTATAAATCATTAATTTGTTTAATTAACTTAATACCAAATATGGATATCAGTTACAGACATATATTTTATAGGTTACACTCAAACAAAAGACGGATTGTAGGGTGACACGAGGTTATTATAATCCCGTTATTCCGCTTTACCAACCAAATGCTATTTCGGTTACCTATTTGGAATTTATGGGACAAATACACAATAGATTCCGTATTTGAAATGTTTTCAAAGTTGTTCCTTCCACAAAGTAATAATGTTAGAGACAAATTAAGTAGAAAAAAATCTGTTTATAAATTACAAAGGACAAAAAAGTAGTTAGAAGTTGGAATCATATGCTTTTACTTGGTAATAGTGAATTGGACGAAAAAAAAGACGTACGGAATGCTTGTTTTAAATTGGTGTCATGTGCTACTTTCGAATTGTTATGAAATAATGCAGTTTAAAAGTAACATATGACAATGTGATAATGCTGGTTTTGATAGAAACTAGCACCCGGCCTCGTTCCCTGGTGTAAGTTCACGTGTCCAACCAAACTTGCCAGTTCCAAAGTTTTTACTTTGCTTCTGGATTGTGATTCGGACATGGATTAGTATGTTTGTTTTTTATTACAATATGGAACGGAAAGAAAGACACGTATAACCCACGCCTTACAATGGAATAAATTAAGTTTTCTTTGACAACATTTTCTTGGGAATAGTGAATTAATCAAAAATAGACAAATACCCTGTCTTACGATTGAAAACAGTAAAAGGTATCAAAGTGCGTGGACTTAGCAATAACGAATGGAATCTGTAACATAGGGTAAAGGCTAAATAGTGGATCATAATTTCCATAAAATACAAAACATAAAATCCACAGCACATTAAAATGTACTTAGCCGACGCATTAGACCGCCCAATCTCAAACTATTAATCGAGACCACCGATTCTGAACTCCCTGCCTTCGAGATGGAATTTTTTCCGATTTTATTGGAGTTATAAGCATCAGACCGTTCTGTCACAAAACACTCAATGAGATCACTGATATAAAACTCCCTAATCTTTAGAGTAGGTTTAATATCTATTAAGTCTATATCATGTCTTTCACTGTGAACATACATGTAATTTCATTTTAAAATGATGGAATCAAGCAACTTTCAACAATACTGTGAAAAATAATTTTCGATATATTTTAGAATGAGTGGAAGTGAAACAAAAGTTCAAGACCATATACCAAAATGGGACATATCCTGAACTTGAAGATATTAAGTTTAAAAATTCAAGAACAGTAGTTAAATGAAGTAATTTTGCTTACGCCCCACACCTTTCAATTTTATCGAGACAGTTCTGAGATGTCACAGGAACCCTAAGTACTTGGAGAAGCATCGACCTTCTCACACTAGAACCTAACCGAGTCGGATTCAAATCTACCAGGCGAGAATCGATGTGATCGGTAAGCGGGGGCTTTAGACCACTTAGCTACGGAGGCCCCATAAAGTGCGAATATCGCACAGAATTAAGACCCGACTCCAGTTTCACGATCATTTTAACTTAGATTTTTCCCATAACTTTAATCAGAAACATTTTCAATTTTTTATAATTTTGTTAATTTTTAAGATATTCAGGTATTTAAGGTGTCATTTTGAAGATCGCTTTAAGCTGATAGCAATTGTCGTGAATGTTAATTTGCATTTCTGAAAGATTGTCAAAATTTGTTAAATTTAAGATGTAATTGTGAAACTAGAGCCAGGCTCGGTTTCACAATCATTTCTAAACTAAGATTTTCCTTAACTTGAAGTCAGCTAATTTTGACCATCTTTTTCTGAATTACAAATTACTATTTTGACAAAAAACCAAATACAAATATTTTAAGCATGACAAATTGACATCTTCAATAACTAAATATCTTAAAAACTAACTAAATAACCACAATATCAAATTTGTTTAAGATTTAAGTTTATGAAAATCTTAGTTAAGGAATGATTGTGAAACTAGGGCCAGGTAATCTGGATGTGAAATTCTGTATACTATATATAACCATAGAAGCAAATTATAAATAAATAAATAATAATAAATAAATAGATAAATGAATATTAAATAAATAAAACATAATAAAAACATCTTTAAGAAGTTTTACTGACAAAAGATACAACCTTTAATCTGAACACATTAATTCATATAAAAACTTTGTTTTATATTTGAACTTTAAAAGATAAAAACTTTTTAAAGTTGTCTTAAGTTCTAATGTTACTGCTGGTTCAATCATAAAACAGTCAAACCTTGGTTTCTATCTCAATTCCAGATATTTTGAATAATTCGAGCTGAAGTTTAACACTGACCTCGGAATATTCAGTGAAACTTGCATCCCCCTCCCAGAACCGTTCTGGGTTCAACCTTCTCGGATCATACCGTATACCCTTCATCCATCCCATTAAACATAATTCTCCAGCATAGTCAAAATTGATAAATTCCACAGATTTAGACGTGTTAATTTCAATATTTTTAAGCAATACTCCATTATATGCCAATACGTGAAGATTGAATTTTCCAAACACAACGTATACTCTTCCCGGTTGGTCTACATACAGTTTTTGTGGAACACTTGGGCATTCATAATTGAAGTAATCAGCACCTTTTAATGAATGGCATTTTACAACCTTGTCTACGCTGTAGTATATTTTTTCCTCCGACTTAGAAGTAGCGAAATGAGAACATTTAACCGATAAAGTGTCCACGACTTTTCCTTTTTTGTTAATGACCATTAAATGCTTTTCGAGGTTTAGGAACACAAACATGTTATCAAGAACGTCAAAAAATTCCACTCGCATTCTTGTTTGTATTGTTCTGGAGCTAAATAAAATTCCTCTTTTGACATTGTATTTCCTGATACAATGAGAATCCGGATATGACACAAATATTTGTCCTTTTAAATTCGTTGTAACATGCCATGGCTTCTTGTACATATACTGTTCAAATATAAAGCCACCCTGAGTGTCATAAAACAACAGTTTCTCATAGTAATAGTCTGGAATAATAATAATGTCCTTTTCTAGAAAACAACTACTTTGAACCCAAGAATTTGCTACACTGAATTTTATCTTTCTTGGCGCTTTTGAAATAGATCCGCCATCTTCTGAACTGTCAGGGAATACATTGTCTTCATTTTCATTGACTACTTGTCCGCTTTCTCGACCACTATTATTAGCTATTTTCCTTCTTTCCTCTATATTGTCATTCGTCGTATTACTTCCACCAGTAATCAACATTCTGTTTTCCTCAGTACCATTGGGGATTTTTCTGCTGCTTTCTCCAACAGATTCCATTACTGCTCTCTTATCTTCAACAACTCTTTTTTCTTTTCTGCTTGTCTCAATTGCTTCTATATATGAGTGTCGGAACCCGTTTTTACCCGCACCTAAAGTCTGAACTTCAATTACTGGGTCAGGTTTTGTCAAACCAAAACATTTCACTGCCTTTCCAATGTGAGATAAAGTATTAGGCTTAGAATAACTGTGTACTGTTACTTTGCCTACGCGTTTCATCTCCGATGTAATCTGCTTGAATATTTCATCAATTTCAAGTTTATATTCAAATGTTTCATCCTCACCAAATTCTGATTTAAGACGAGTCATGTTGCTTAGCAACTGTGTTTTAATCCTCTCTACTGTAGCATAGGTTGGTAAACAGGGTTTGATTTCCACTAAAGAACTGATAATCTTCTGATCATAAGTGACACTGTTTTGAAAAGTTTCTATTTTCTTCAGCTTGTCTGTTAACGAGTCGATTCGTTGTTCGTGAATTGACTCCAAATCATGTTTCAACTCTAAGTGAAGTTTGTCCAAGTGACTTTTTCCCTTGTCTATGAGAGTTTCTATTTCGGACGATATTTCTCGATGTCTTGTTTCAAGTCTTTCGATTATTCTTTGTTTGTCAGTCAAAACTAAATGAACTTCAGCATTAACATCCGTAATTTGCCTCAGTACGTCCTGAACAAAATTCTCATTCTTGACTTTCATTGATAAATCTTGTAGTTGACATAAATTTTGACATCCACTATGCTTAGTTGTTAGACAGATCTCACAGCAGGGTTCGTTATGGTCCAAACAATATGAGTTCAACACCGCACCGTTATCGGAATGATCAAGACATTGCTTTTCAAAAGACTCGATCTGGACTTTGGCAGTCGAAACGTTTTCGATAGGAACGATTTTATGAGAAACAGATACTCTCATCCGTTTGTGGAACACGTGGCAACTTTCACACAGAGCGTCAGAACAGTCATGGCACCAATATCTTGCTTTTGTTATATCCCCTCCTCGTTTGCACGGCGAGCAACAAATATCCAGATTATTTTTACCATTGTGAGTAAATTCCATGGATGAAAACACTAACTGATGACCCGGTAAATCGCTTGCCAAAGTCTTTGCTGACGTCCCCGGACTCGGCGATTCGGCCAAACGATTACACAAGGGACATTTAAAACCTTGGTTCAGTTCACCCGATGAAGAACTGATATTAAGACAAGACTCACAAAATGTATGTGAACATGGCAAAAATTGTGGATCTTTAACGCTCTTCAAACAAATCGGACAGTCAGATATTCCACTGTCAACACTTTCATTTTCACATGCAGACATAATTTTGAAACTATTTAAGTGAATATAAACAATCCAGCTTCAATCAAAAATTGGTCCTACGGAAGTTCGTTCTAGATATAATTTTTTTCTTCTAATTCATTCCGTAATTGTCAACATTATTATCTCATTAGATGATGAATAACGTTTAGATGATTATTAAGTTTACAATATTTTTCGCAGTGTTTAAACCCTTTTCTCATAATATATCATCCATGTCAGTCCTCTGAATTAAGTTCAGTTGTAGAATTTTTTTCTTAGTATTTTAATCCATTGACTTGTAGTTTCCTTTTGCCACCACTATTTTCACCATACGAAGTAGCTTCGTTGTCGCCATAATTACATAATATTGAATCTATTTCATAAATTATTATAAATCCAAGTCCTTGTGAATGTCGGTCTTACGAAGGACGTCCGGTTGTAAAATGTGTTTTGATTTTATAGTAGTTTGGTCCGTAATAAATAAAATTTGTATGTGGTCTGGAGTTAAATATAAATTGTATTATAACTGATAAAAACATGATATCAAAATTAAATCCCTATAAACGCTTGATCATTTCTATAGTGTTGACGATCTAACTGCAAATCCTCTTTAATAATTGCAATCGGAGCAGAAATCGCAGATCGTCAAATGAAACTTGATTAATCATAACTCAAAAACAGCAGACGACAAAACAAGGTTTATAAAACAAAGAAAATAGATATTGCTATCTTTATTGTATTTATCTTCTGAACGTAACATAAATCAGTAATTGATTGTATGGCACATGCAGACGCGGTCTCTAATTTTTAATCTGTTTATCAAACATAACCAAATAACTTCTTAATAAGATAACCGATGATAAGATGACCAAAGGTGACGTCATCACGGGACTGGTGGTAGTTAAATCACAATATAATAAGCCTGTACTTTTTAAGGGTCACATAACATGTATAAAATTTGGCTTGTTCATTAACCAGGATAAACAATTATTGAGCCTTTTATTACATATACTATTACCTGCATTTTTCGTCAACTACAAGCACCAAAAATGTTGACAAATTAACTAATCGAATTTTAATTATCTGCTAAGTGATAAATCAGGTATACATCAATTTACAAAATTAATTTTTCGACAAGTATTCAATTGCTATAACAATACCTATGATTACAATATTGAATTATGGCGTAAATACACCATTAAAGTTAGGTTTTAATTATTGCTGTAAAATAAAAATTTTAAATAAAACTTTTTTGATAAAATGTTTAACAGACCAGAACAATCAGTAATAACCGTAAAACAAAAAAATCTCATCTCCTATTTTATTGGAATTGCCATTAGCAATAACAAAAGCCTTTATTACAACAGAAATGTAAACAAAATCATTGTCTTTGACGTATACAACTTGTATATAAGAATTTTAGACATAGGTATGAGATAATTATATGACGCCATCAAAAGCCTACATTTGAAGCTGTATGGCAAATGTGATGACTTTAATTTATTTTTTCTATTGTCAACTTTCCATTTCTATGCAGCAATGTACCTGCTTCTCCTGCTTATTACAATTAATGCGCTATGTTAGACCTGGTTTCTTCTGCGGGAACGTTATACAATGAAGCAAGCTGCTTACAAATAAATTATTGATGCAAGAATGTTGCATGTCTAGGCTTGCCAGAGCCCTAAAACAGTTTTATGGCCGCCATCAAAATATTGTTGATAAGTGTGATGTCTGTATCCATAATTACCCTATATATATTTGGCATCCCATAGTTCCATGTTCTTTTCATCCCAGATTTTGATTACACATGTGGCGGATGTAGCTAGCTAAATAGGAGGTGCTTATTCTTCAGAGCATCTGGCCTTATTTCACATGTTTAACCTAATTTGCCAGTTTCAAAGTTTTTTCTTTGCGTTAGGATTTTGGTTAAGACATAGATTGGTACGTTTGTTATTGATAAGCAAATAGTGTTTTAGAGCATAAGAGAAGAAAGCCATAAGAATACAAACACCCGACCCTTGGTCAAATTACAATCAGAAAAGTAAAACTTTGATATCATAATAGTTCCATTAAAAGCAAACATACTAATTCATGCCCGAATCACAATCCAGAAGCAAAGTAAAAACTTTGGAACTTAACTGACAAGTCAGGTTAGACACTGAACTTCCACCAGGGAAGTGAACTTTGTTACTTTTATACTCAATTCTGATTATACACGTTGCGATGTAGAGGGAACAGCTAGACAGGAGGTGCTTAACCTTGCAGAGCAACAGACATCGCTTAACTTCAAGACGTTCACATATTAACTTAACTTGTAAGTTTTCAAAGTTTTTAGTATCCTATTGCGGTTGTGATTTGAAGCTGGAGTGGTATGTTTGTTGTTTATATTCAATGGAAATAAAACCATCAAATATTTTATCACAATTACTGATCATTCCGTTGGTAGTTTTTATAATGTTGTTTCAATATCGTTGAGAATGGGATAATTTGTGATATTGGAGGTGTCCCAATGGTGTATTACATTATTAATTGTGTAATATCAAAATGCATAATCAGTGTAAGAAAATGTCGAGATTTGATTGATGGCTTGATAGAAGACAATGCATGTCTCCCCTGGTCGTAAAATCAGTATGATGTAATAAATTGCGAAGGACGCGAATATATTTTAATTTTATCAGTACTGTATAAGAAGAAACATTCGCGAGGAAATCATATTCGCGATTTCCACTGTGACCCTTGTACCGCGAATATCTTCTCGGCGAAAATTTCTTATTTTTTCTTGGTACACTTTCTCTACAGGAGGAACCGTGAAAATTTCTTGCTGCAAAATATTTTTGAAAATCAAAATTTCGACATTTTCTTACCGCCTTATTTGTCTTCAGTATATGACTATATAAAAAACATGCCAATCCATGTCCCAATCACAATCCCAAAACAAAGTAAAAACTTTTAAACTGCCAAATTTAGCTAAGCACGTGAATGTCCACCAGTCACGTCAGGCCGGATGACCCCTTCCTGTTTAGCTAGCTACACCCACCACGTGTGTTATCATAATTGAGATTAAAAAGAACATGGTCCTGTGGCATGTCAAATAATCAATTTCAATTTTGAATTATCAATGTTGTTTTCATATAATGTAGCATTAGGCAACTTGTAATATTGGAGTTGTCCCAATAGTGTATTACACTATTTTTAATGAGTAGTATCAAAATGCAAAATCAGTGCAAGAAAATGTCGATATTTGATTGATGGCTTGATAGAAGACAATGCATGTCTCCCCTGGTCGTAAAACGCGTATGATAAATGGTGAAAGACGTGAAATAAATTGTTTTAATTTTATCAGTATTATGATTGTATCCGATTCTTTTTTACGCTTCAGATTTTATTAAAATCAAACTCTTAGTAAATATGAAGATTCATACTATATCGATCAGATTTCATTCAAATCAAATAAGCATATAAATATACATGTATACTATTTCAATTGCCAACTAAGAATTTAGCGAATACGCGTGTTCATATAGCAGTGCTTGTTCCCATTATGGGAATTTACAAACTGCAAACAAATACACTGTTGACGCAGGGGTGTTTGAATCCTAGGCTTATAAAGACGGTATCTTCATATGGTGTCTCTGTATCCAAACCTACCCTGGATATATACTTCTCGTAGTTCTATGTTCCTTTCATTCTCAATTTTGATTTCGTGTGGCGGGTATAGCTAGCTAAACAAGAGGTGATTACCCTTCCGAAACACCCGGCCTCATTACCCTGGTGGAAGTTTACGTTTTCAACTTACATTGTCAATTAATTTCAAAGGTTTAACTTTGCTGTGGGAAAGTGATTTGGACATGAATCCGTAAGCTTTTGATTTGGACACAATTGCTATTTGTCATTTGTTCTTGAATGTATTAGTTGAGTATTTTGCGAAATGCCTTATATATGTACACCTTAGAACCTGGTCCTGTCTCTACTTGAATCTTTTTTGTCAAAAAGCTAACTTTTGGGGAGAAAATTAAATTTAACAAAGGTTTTCAGCTACTCATTGGTGTGATATGATTGTGTATTGTGATTGGCCATTAAATCTTGATATACAAATTGGAACCTTTTGTGACAATTTACATTATATTAGTAAATAGGAATTAACGAATTTTGCCAGCTTCAAAATTGTTTCTTTGCTTTAGGATTGTTATTTCGAAATAAATTGGTAAGTTTTTTATTTGGAAACTATTGATATTTCCAATATTGTTCTTAGATGTACAAGAAGAGTGTGCTTTGTGAAATGCCTTAAATATTTATACCTTTGAACCTTGTCTTGTTTCTACCTATGAGGTCCCATGTCTAGGTTCACAATACAGGTAACAACAGGTTTTGGTCGATTATTTTGTCAAAAAGCTTACTTTTGGGAAAAAATTAAATTTTTACAAAGGATTTCATAAACTCATAAGTGTGATATGGTCGATTATATTGTGATTAACTTTAATTATATTTTAATATAAAAATTAGAGCTTATTGCGATAATTTACAAAGTTTAAGTAAATATACTTTGAAATATTTTAAGATGGGTCAATTTTTGACGAACTACGACTTATTTCGTGAACTATTAAGGCAAGTATTATCTCACATCTTAATAATTATAGTCTTTATAATCCATAAAATTGATCAGAAGCGAGATTAAACTCAGCATGAAGTTATGATAAAGTTATATTATAAACTATTTAATTTATCGAGGTGATCAGTCCTTTTTTACCATTTACTCGGGGTCATCCACTTAAATATGATTAAAAACAATCATTTTAAATTAATATGCCAAGTAGATAAACTTAAAAATTAATATCACCAATCGGTTATCTGGTCAGTCAAATTATATTTTATTTTTAAAAATCATTTTATCAATTAAAATCTTGTTATATAACTGGCTTCTGTCGTGAGAATACGTCAATAGACATACTAGTATCGAAATGGTATATTTAGTCCAAATTTAAATGGCTTAAGTGTTTTTGTTTTTTATCTTCTCATAAATTTGTTTTTAATTAATAAAAGGTATGTAGTCTCTACGATTTGTTATCTGTTGTGAAATGATTATGTTGGGGTTCAAATTTCATCCTCCTTAAACTATAAATTTAAACCATGATAATTTGAAATATCTACTATTATTATAATTACTGCATCACTACATTTAATCAAAAACAATTATACCGATTCTCGTTCAAATTACAATCCCAAAAGTAAAGTCAAAGGTTTGAAATAAAAACTTAAAGAACTGGTAAAAGTAGCTTAACACATTAACTTTCATCAGGATCCAAATAAATAGTGTGTACAACGAAGCAGGCTGCTTGCTGGCAAATGTATTGTTTAACCAGGGATATTGCAAGCTTTGGCTTATCAAGACCTTCAAAAAATTTTATGCCGTCATCAAAGTATTGTTGATAAGTTTGATGTATCTGTGTCCAGGATTGCCCTGGATATATTTGACGTCCCAAAGCTCCATATTCCTTTGACACAATTTTGATTTGCAAGTTTACAAATGATACTTTATAAACACATAGAACAATAATATTTGAATTATCTAAATCAAAAACATACATACTAATCCATGTCCGAATCACAATCCAGAAGCACAGGAAAAACTTTGGAACTGACAAGTTAGGTTAGACACCAGGGAAGTGAGAGCGGGTGCTCCGGAAAGGTAAGCACCTCCTGTTTAGCTAGCTACACCCGCCACGTGTGTGAAAAAAATTGACAGTATAAAGAACTTGGAAATATGGACGCAAAATATATCCAGGATAACCCTGTACACAAAGATATCATACTTATTAACAATATTGTGATGATTGCCATACACTTTTAGGGCGCTGATAAGCCTAGGCTTGTAATAGTCCTTGGTCAACAATTTATTTGCAATCACCTTATTTCGTTGTATAAAAAATTCCTGTAGATGGAACAATCTCTACTATAGTGTATTAATATCTGTAAGCACAATAAAAAAGAAAATTACCCGTTTTAGTAATTCTGTTTATGGACAACACATACATAAACGGTTTGTTGTTGTAAAGTAAAAAGAGGCTTATAATTTTCGTCCCGGCTGTAGCTTAGTAAACAGAAGGCACTTGCCCTTCCGAAGCATCCTATCTCACTTCCTTAATGGGTGTTAGTTCACGTGTTTAAATTAATTTGGCAGGTTCAAAGTTTTTACTCTGCTTTGGTGATCATGATTTCGAAATGGATTTATATGTTTATATTTTATTTTATACGTTTGGTTTTATTGACCGTTCCTAGTAAAATAAGTGAGATGGTTGGGTTCTCAATAGACGTGTTACCACACAATTTTACGCTATTTGTCATTAACCCAGTGGATATTAAAAGTTGGTGTTTAAAATCTAGTTACTTTTGGGGTTTTTTTAATTTTATTTCATGATTTTTTGTTTTGTTATCTTGGTTTGATCGACTATTGCACTCTATGTTACAGTCAAAGCTGTCTATAAAGGTCATCCAAGGGAACCAGTTAAAGTAGCTTTATAGGCAGGTGGCCTATATAAATGTATATAGGTTTAAATAATATGAATAAATTGAAATTCTACTGGCATTTATAAGTAGGTAACCTTTGTATAGAGGTTACCTTTAAGGCAGATTGCAGAGCAACAGTCCTCACTCCCCTGGTGGAAATTCACGTCTTTTTCTTAACTTGCCAGTTTTTACTTTGCTTTTGCTGTGATTGTGGTTTGAACATGGATCAGTACGCTTGTGGTAGATTAATTTAATAGAATATTAATACGTAAAATAATGTATTTATGGAGCACTGATTGTAAAAAATCTTCCGTATACTTTAATCATTCCAAAAGACAGTAGAGCTTCAAAAGTAAGGAGCTTTATATTCAGTTATCATGTTCCTTTTACTCAATTTTGAAGAGCTTACCCTTTCGGAGCACCCGGTCTCACTTCCCTGGTAGAAGTTTATCTGTCTAACCTAACTTGTCAGTTGAGGGCGCGGTGGCCTAATGGATAAGACGTCAGTCTTCAAATCCAGGGTCTCTCACCGCTGTGAGTTCGAGTCCCGCTCGGACCACATGTGGGAAAGTGAATTTTCCTTGCCGTTGGCCTTTACTGATTCACCTGGTATCAGTATAATGGACTGGGGGAGTGGTACGCTTGTCTGCGGCGTACTGACTCTGTGAGCTAGCACGGTAAAGTCGCCCTGAGTGCGCGCTAGTACAAGGCAGACCATACAACACATTCACACTTCACATGCATACACAAAATTGTTCATAGATTAATCCATAGAGATTAATTAAATAGTTCTCGTCGCGAATAGCTGAAAAATTGCTGATGCGACGTTAAGCAACATTCAACCAACCAACCAACCTAACTTGTCAGTTTCAATATTTTTACTTCTAATTTGTAATTCGGACATGGATCAGTACGCTTGTGGTTGATTAATATAATAGACTTTTCAATACGTAAAATAATGTATTTATGGACCACTGATTGTAAAAAGTAGCATTGCTTGCAACTTTTCCGTTTACTTTACGGTAATCATTCAAAAAGACATTTACTCCCAAAGTAATGAGCTTTATACTCAGTTATCCCATGTATTTGCCTATCAACTTCGCATTAACTTAATCAAAAACAAACATACTAATCCATTTCCGAATCACAATCCAGAAGCAAAGTAAAAACTTTGGAACTGACAAGTTAGGTTAGACACGTGAACTTCCACCAGGGAAGTGAGGCCGGGTGCTCCGGAAGGGTAAGCACCTCCTGTTAAATTAAATTGTTTCATGTTCTTCAATGCGTTTGTTGTTGCATCATTTTTCAGTTGTATATTTGTTTCTTCTCATCTCCTATTACATCCATATATTCAAAATGTGGGTCGATTCAAACTACAATGTATTGTATTATCTACATGAGTACATTCATATATAAAGTTAATGGTTATGCATTAAGCTAAATAGCAATGACAGCATTATAATATTTTCAAATGCCAACAGTTGTGTCAGTATGTAATTGACCTTAAAATACTTTTTATTTAAGCATTTATGCATTCAGAATACACCAATTGCGCCTATAAAATCTAATACACGTTTTAGTGTCATTTTATGTGTTTTTCACCTGTGGCATGTAACAAGATACATTTTTAACTTCTTTAAACAATGTAACAGAACCCGTATATATTGATCCAAAAACCTAATTATCGCTAATTAAAGTGTGTAGCTGTACAACTAATGACGATATAACAAAGAAGTAACCCAAATACAGCATTGTGTTGTTGTATTGGGTTTTATATAAAATTCTTTAGAAGCAAGAAGCCCATAACACATGTTTATATAATAATCAAATCAAATGATTTTCAGTATTCAACTGAAATAACCTCACACCACACGTAATATTTCTAACATCTCGAAGCTGTCCCATTCATTTTAAGAGTGTCTATAGCCAAATACAAACATACCGACCCATGTCGAAACTACAATTCTAATTGGAAACGAAACCTTTGAAAGCTGGCACTTAATCTACCAGGAAAGTGAGACCGGGTGCTCCTGAAAAGTTAAGAGTAAACACTGTTTATCTAGCTTCACCTGCCATGTGTGCTATCAAAATTAAGATTAAAAGGAACGGGTAACATTTGACGCCAAATATATCCAGGGTAATTCTATAAAGATAATCATCTTTCTTATGTAGCTAGCTAAACAGGAGGTGCTTACCCTTCCGGAGCACCCGGCCTCACTTCCCTGGTGGAAGTTCACGTGCCTAACCTAACTTGTCAGTTCCAAAGTTTTTACTTTGCTTCTGGATTGTGATTCGGAAATGGATAAGTATGTTTGTTTTTGATTATGATTATTTACTCGCATGATCAGGCATGCAAAGAAATACAAATATTTACTGCCAATCTAGTCTTGTTATCCAAACATTGAATCAATAAATGAGTGCAGTAACAACTTGGTCAGTATAACTTATAACAACATAACAAAGAAGAGACTAAAAAAGAGATTTGTGTTAAATTTTATATACAATTCTTAAGAAGCCTATAACTCACATATATATAAAATAATCAAACCAAACGGTTTTTGACAGTATTCGACTGACACGCGTTATATATCGAGCACGTGTTAATTACAACGTACATTATCCCATTCATTGTAGCAGAGTGTTTACATACTAATCCATGTCCAGACCACAACCCAAAACCAAAGTAAATCTTTAAAAACTGACAAATTAGGTTAAGCACTTGAATTACCAGGGAAGTGAGGCCGAATGCTCCGCAACTCCTGTCTAGCCACTTTTGAAATAAAAAATTGAGAATGAAAGAACGGGGGCCAAAGTGGCGTCAAATATATCTTAAAACTAGCTTGCATTTAGTCTGATATGCCGATAGATTTTGTTATGCTAATGTACTTGAATTGATGTTGCATTGCCAAGTACGTGTTTTCAGTTATATCTCAATACTTCTTATTGAAACTGTATCATTTTTTACTCCAATATAAAACATTAAAACACGGATGGAATATCTTACCAATGGTGATTATATACAAATTGTCCATGATGCCGATGGTGATTGTAACTGTCATGGTGCACTGTGATGCTCACTTAACATTATGTGCAGAATAGATGTAGATGTACATAAAATGTTTGTTAAAACCAATTTTTCCCATCAAAAATATTTTTCTTCTTTTCTACAAATTAAATCAACGATAAAATTGACAAAACAATTTTAAACGTTCAATTTAAAAATACATGATTAGATATACCAAAAATATTGTAAATTTGACAAGACACATACCAATACACAAAAACCTCTTTGTTATTTAAAACAACAGCGAAGTATCGATGTGTGGTAATTTTAATGGAAATATTTGACTTTGCTCTGATAAAATCTTCAAATCTTTCCAATGATCTCTTTTCATGTTTTGAATATTATTAGACCTTTTAACATTACCAATATATCATTCCAAATCTGATACAGTTTAACACTTATAGAATTACCTGACAAGAATCCAAAAGGTGAACCAATTTCTTAAAGCTGTAGCACCTGTGTGACGTAGGTAATCAAATTTGAATTTTGACATTTTGACCATTTTTCTATATCTTCCTCACCTTTTAATAAATCAACAGGTATGATGTTAATTAATTTATCTCATATTTTAAACAGTTTTTTTTATAAAACACTAAATCCTGAAATAAAAATCTATGGTAGAATAAAATAAGAACTGCACATATATTTTTGTTTATTAATACAGAAAATTTGCATGCTTTTCAAACCAAGATTCTGGCTGTTCTTTTAACAATGATTGCTTCCTTCGTATTTTCTATAAGTGCCAGATACTGGCCTGATCCCCTGTAAAGTGACCGCAATTGACCCTTCAAGCAATGTACAAGAAAACAAAGCAGTTATAAGTAGCAGTGTACTAACCCAGTATGTAGATCTTATTATGATTGTTTATGGTACTATGAAGGCCTGTCTGAGGAATGTATAATTCGTGTACAATGCCTGTTTGTGTTAGAATTTAGGAGCCTAACAAGAGGTAATTATATATAATTAATTGATTAATTCTAAGTTGGTAAATATCTTTGTATATTTTGTAATCAATCCCTGTATAAGTATCTACATTCATTGATAAGATATCGGTAGATGTATGTACATGCTGTTCGTAAGCGTTAGAACTACAGATAAACAGGATGCTCACTGATTTTATTTTCGTAGTTCCATCATCATCTTAAGATACGGATTCAACCTTGATTACAGGTAAATCATTTCCTTGCACAGGTGTTGCAAATTATTATGACACTTTAATCTCAAAATTGGATGTTTAATTTACACTCAATGGCCTCAGCTTATAATTGTACAGTATGCTCTTCTTCAAATTGTTTAGTTGCAAAATGATGAGTGGAATGGTTAAGTTAGAGTAAGGCCTGTCGAAAGTTTACACTGAGCTAACAGAAGCTAGGCTTCCGAGTGGTCGAAATATCGACAGATGGTAGCTAAAGAGATGTCGAGAGAGGACATATTACAGCTGCCAAAAACCTGTCCCTATATAGGCAACAAGTAACCAAAATGAACTCACGAATCGACACTTTTTCGTTAGCTAAGTGTAAAAACTTTTCAGACTTGCATTGCAGCTTGAACCACACCAAACGTCGGCAGCGATGTCTGTCCAAAGATGTTCTGTTTGAAAACTAGCGATCTCAATATTTATTTGCATCGTTTTTATGGTTTTTTATAAGGGCTTTTAGTTTATGCCAAAAACATGCTACATAGTTGTTATATTCAATTTCTATTTTACGTGGTTGTGTTGTATCATGATGGTTTTCTTCTGTACAAGAATACAGAATTTATTAAGTATTAATTAAGCCATTTTACTTTGTTTCCAAAAAACAGCCTTTGCAAACGTTGTTATTACGCTTTGTTATTATAACATCTGCATAAAGAATAAGAGTATTATTTTAGTGAAACAATCTATTTTTATCTTACTGTCAAATTAAAATGCCAAACGCGTGCTTGATATTGTCTATTGAAACGTATTGGTATGTTTTATTGAGAAGTATTGTCCAATGTCCGATTTTAACCATTCATTGTTTATGAAAATGCTACTATAACTACACCACTTTGTTCTGGATAGATTTGACGCCTTTTATGTTCATGATTTCACACATGACGGGTGTACCTAGCTCAACAGGAGGTGCTTACCCCTCCGGAACACCCGGTCTCACTTCCCTGGTAGAAGTTAGCGTGCTTAAATAAACCTTTGTCAGTTTCCAAAGTTTTTATATTGCTTTTTGGATGGTGATTTGAACATGGACCGATATGTGTGTCAGTTTGATTAGCAACAAAAGTGCCGTAAAAGTACATTTGAAAGTCCACTCTGTTCTGTTTATTTTGCAACCACTCTCAATAAATAATCAAAAACAAACATACTAATCCATGTCCGAACCACAATCCAGAAGCAAAGTAAAATCTTTGGAACTGACAAATCAGGTTACGTAACACGTGAACTTTCATCAGGTAATTGAGGCCGGGTGCTCCGAAAGGATAAGCACCTTCTGTTCAGATAACTCATTAAATATACAAAAATGTACACTTAAAAACCAAAATGTAAATTTTTAATCCAAAAAATGATTCTGTCTGTTCATCTTTGTATAAAACAGTAAATCCTGGCTGTTATTATCATCAAACAACTGATCTGGTGATACTGTGCAAAATTATCATTTAAAAGTAGTGTTATAACCTTAACAGTAGAATCCACAGATTAAAGGCATTCGGAACATCGTGTAATTTATAACGAAGCCCATCACCTCTACTATAAAATCCCAAAATAGCACTTTGTAACTTAATTTACCGGATTTCGGATTTTTCTTTGCTTTGAGATTGTGCTTTTGACATGGATTAGTATGTTTTTGATTTCTAAGTTTATGGTCAAAACACTAACATTAGTTTTTATTAGTGAAGTGTTTACTGTAATAGAGAGCATAGTGAAATGTTATCTTTTTAATAAGTGGAGAAATGGTGTTTACTTCTTCACATTCTATCATATCGGTGTGGTCAGTTCTGGGATATTTGAGGCAATCGGAGTGCCCGAAGAAACATGAGGTCTAATAGGGCCAGTAACGCTCACCTAGGTCATAAACAGCACAAAAACAAAAGAAATACTATATTTCAGGGGCTCTGATGTGGATATTTAGATATTTATGAAACTTGCTACATAGTTAGATCTTGTCATGTCAATCATTCTTGCAATTTTTACAATTTATCTTGGGGAAAAATAATCAAAAACTATTATAAAAAAAGACCTTTAAAATGGCAATAACCCCAAAATCATTTGTCAGATATTTTTGAAATCTGATTTGTACCTAAAATTTGTCATGTTGATTATTTTTGTATCAATACTTTTTATCTAATAATTTTAATGAAAATAGCCAAAAACAACAAAACTCACAAAAAGTATGACATTTCAGGGACGATAACTCAAACAGGGATGAACATATTTTTTTTAAACTTGCTAATCAGTTAAATCTTGTCATGATGATCATTTTTGCAATTTATACTCTTTATCTATCTGTAATAATTGTCAAGAAAATCATCAAAAACTATAAAAGTTTGCAAAAAATTAATTTTATGCGCAATATCTCTTAAATTGTTTGTCAAATATTTATTAAACTTCATACATAGCTAGAATTTGTCATGCCAATCATTTTAAAATGAAAAAGCAGTAAATAAATTTAGTAACAGCTAATATACAGCCACAAACTCAAAGGTCGAAACTAGGTCATGACCTTGACCTCATTTCGATGGTCATGTCAAAAGAACAACAAATCTGAATACCCCATGTCATTATCTTTACAAAAAGTCAAGATATGGCAATTTAAGAAATGTTTTCAAAAATTTGCAAAATTTAACGCAAAAACGTGTAACCTATTTTTGAACCAAATTTCACGAAATGAACAAACTTTAAGGTTAAGACTATGTAGAATCCAAATATCACATCAGTTTTTTCCTCCACTGAGCGGTTCAAGAAGAAGATTATTTTTTTTAAGTTTTTTTTTCTATTTTTAGTAACAGTGGCCATCTTGGATATCCTATCGCCATGATTTGAACAAACTATAGTTAGACTATGTCAAGGACCTTCCACAGCAAATTTTGTTTCAATTGGCCCAGTTGTTTCGGAGGAGAAGATAAAAGTTTACTGACGCACGCATGCCTCGTCGTGCCATGCCATAAGCTCACTTGGCCTCTGGCCAGGTGACCTAAAACTCGATCTTCGACAAGTGAACTGACAACCTTTCTCACACTGATTTGCCCCCAGTTGAATTCAGGCCTTAACGATGAGAGCTAGGTGATGTAATCTCAAAGCCGCGGCTTTGAACCACTTGGCCATCGTGGCCCATCATCTTAAGGAGTACAGAGTACTAATTTTATAGCAAAAATATAGAAGACGAAATCTGTTTTGTCAGATAATAAAAAAAGAAATAAAACACACGTGAAAGAAGTTGATATCATTAACGAGTTGTATACAGTACAGGCCTGTCGGAAGTTTAACAATAAGCTGACACATTAGTACTGCACCGGCTCATCTCGGCCTCTCGATAGCTATATATGCCGACAGCTTTTCGGCAAACTTCATTCGGCAGATTTCCGGCCACTAGCTATCCATATCTCGGCACCTCGTCAGCTTAATCATTTTCATTTTCTCAGTGTTAAACTTTCGACAGGTCTGTACTATATGTGCCAAAGAAGAAGTACTAATATTTATATAGAGAATTACTCTACTCTCTACAGTATGAATACAAACTTTATTAAGACTGTAATAACGGAATAACGGTTTTATATATACAGGTCTATAGTGAATATTTCAATGTAGATCGGAGAGAATATTGTTCTCTTTAACCTACACAGAGTGTGGAATGTTTTAGATCTATTTTTGAAACTAATTTTCTTTCGTTTATTATATTGGCAACATTGCCATTTTTCTTCTTCTTGTGTAAGTAATTACAAGGTGTACTGTTTACTTGTATAGAGGTCGGGGATTTTTAGATTCGTTGCGGCAATATTACCTAGCATTAATTCATTTGTTGGTTTTTACTTTGAATAACTAAACTTTTTTGGATTATATTTACATTATTAGGTCGAGATATAGGGACAAAGGATGTGCATGAAGATGTTCTATGAAGTACTAGTATCATAACTCCTAAAGACTGTTTTACACGGTAAGTTCTCATATTGGATTGGCAGCTTTTGACAAACCCAATCATTTCGACAATGGGAAGGGTTTTCATTTTTAAATCCAATTATAATTTCAATTTTCACTGAAATAGGTCTGAACATGACGGAATAAAACCATTATTAACATTTCTGAGAAAAATATTTTTCAAAAACTTAGAAATTTAAGGGACTGGGTACGAATAGAAGTCCTGACGAACAATGTTGCACCACTTTTACATACAGAGTGAGCGTGTGGTAGTTTTAAACAACAGTAGATCCCAGCTATTATAAACATTTATGTCTTCACATTGCCAAGAACGGTTTATCCACACCGTTGACAACTTGGCAACATTGGTCAGAATTGACGTATGCCTTTACTAGCATTTGAAATACCAGTGTCGCTTTTGTGACGTCATTATAGAATATCAAATCATATAAGCATTTCCCATGCGCGATTCTAGTTTTTGCTTGACAATCCAACAAGCATTGCTCGGCGTTTTCTGTCATATAAGCTCGGTACACCGGAAAAGGCCGATCTTGACCGATACGTGAAACACCACTCCAACCACCTTTGGTATTTGCGATATATTCTCTTCTGGCTGTCTAGATAACTTGGATTTTTCGACTCTCTTACGATCTATGCCATCAGAGTAAACAGTGTCTTGGAATATATTCCTGGCTGGTGAACTTTTAGCCGGTTCGTTATATTGCCAAATTATTTTTTGATTTATTATTTTAACCTCCTTATCGCTGAATCATCTACGTATAATCAGTGTGGGATCAACGCATAGATAATATTCTCATGAAACGTACAGCCCCGCGCTATATACATCGTTTTATGTTATATTTTATTTACATAAAAAGTAATAAATAGGTCAAGTCATAATAAGAAATAATAGTTTAATCAATTTAGGGTTAAGGCTGGTTTAAATACTTAATTAAGGTTGCGAAATATGTTTTGTGGGCTAAAACTCTTGTAAACAGGGTATTCATCTAGTCGAAAAAAACATGCTTGTATATATGTTTCGTTCGGTTTGCACAAGCTCCAATTTCTTTTAGAAAATAAATAGTGACAGGGATTCGAGTTATGCAAGTGGCGGGAAACTATGATCAAATTGAGGTATACAACAATAAAATCATTTAAATCACAGAGATTTGAAATTTTAAATGCCCGAAAGGTATAAAACGATTTCCTTCATTTGGAATCCAAATCTACATATTCCAATAACTTTTTTTTTAAATCGGATTAATAAATCAATAAACGGGACATCAAAATTAATTCTATGATGTTGGGAAGTCAAATGCACCATTTTTCAGATGACAGTGTCTCTTGCCGCGTAGGTTCGGGCTTCCCATCCCATTCTCGTAGATCCAAGTGTGAGAAAGTTGGTCAGTTCGCTTGCCAACTCCAATATTCTAAGATTTTGCAATCATCTGAAAACTTCGATGATTCTTTTTCTAGTAATATAATATTTCAATATCTGAACAAACTCCGGAGTGGCAACCTTAATAATTTTGATGTACATTATACATGTATTTACCGGTACTTATTTATTTTGTTTTCAGAAACCAAACCACTAAAGGATGTGTTTCCGACTGTGTAGAAGTTTGGATTCCTCAGAATCAATCCAATCCGAAGAAGACAGATTTGATTTTACACCGTTAAAGACAGCAACACTTTCTTTACACGTGTCGTCTGATGACGTTTCAACGCCAAGTGAATGTGGTCCATGTGAACGAGGCCAAGAATCCGGAGTGGCAGAATTCTGGTGCGAAAACTGTTTGGAAGGTCTGTGCCAGCAGTGTTATTTTTACCATGGTAGAATGAAAACTTCTCAGTCTCATTCAACCGTGTCGATGGACCAATATAAGGAGTCAAAATCAGATAAAATGGCGTCATCAGAAAAATTCACTAATAAAACAAACAAGGACTTTTCTAAAGAAAACAAAAGCTTTGAATCAAAAGAAAACACTACAAGTTCTGAAACGAGTAAAGAAAACAGAGACAAAACAAGTGTGGCTACTTCTACAGCATCTTCGAATTCCTCAACAATGACAACTGGAATTGCAACACTAGCTTTAGGTAGCCAAGCTTATAACATGGTACACTCACATAAACACCATACGGGTCATCACCACAGTGCCCATGGTAACAAGGCGTGGCCTGGAAGCTGGGGAACACATGGCCAAAGGGCTCAGCATGGACATAGAGGAACATTGTCGCATCCTAGTAGGTCACATGGTAAAAGACGCAGATAACACGTGCTGTAATTATTTATAGACATTTTCAAAGAATATCGGACCAAATCCTGTCATTTTTGTTATAAGTGTATATATTTACCATAAGGAATGACTCGGCTACATGCTGTAACGAAGTGGAAAGACAAATCTTCCAATGATGTTATTCAGTTATCATGCCTGTCAGTCAATTACTTTGTGTTTTTAAGTTGGTCATTCACAAACAACTAGACTTAGGCGGATTTAAAATAAAATCACAAGGTACAAGCAACTTTGTTTGTGCGAAAATGACATCAAAAGAGCAATGGCAACTAAAATCGTTGTACATAAAATATCTAACAATGACCTTGACCTTTGACCTGCAATCAATCCCATTTGGACACCTGACAATTGGTTACTCTGTAGTTTCATTCAATCACTACAATTTTAGCTAAAATTAATGTGCAGAGTCCGTTATAATATTTTTTAAACATTTAACCTTGACCTACTAACCTGATACTAGTAATCAATTTCAAGCAAACGCTTGTCATCAGCTACCTCTATGCCAAGATCATTCACCTTGCAACTATTATCACACAATACTGAGTTTCTCGATGTATTATTTATAGTAACAGCGACCTTTCACCTATTGACTTCATGATGTATATCCAAAGTTGTCAAGTACCTCTGTATCAAACTTTATTAAAATACTTCCATTGTAGCTAATGTAATTGCAAATAAACCGACTTCCTATAATAGTCAACCCTGTCTATAAAGGCCACCCAAGGGAACCAGTAAAATGGCTTTTATAGACAGGCGGCATTTATATACAGGTTCAAATATGAATAAAGAACAATCTATTGAGATACAAGTATACCGGACTTTATAAGCAGGTGACTCTTATATAGAGGTTGCCTTAAATCGTGTTGAACTGTAGTTATAAACAGTGACCTTGACCTAGTAGTCTTATAATCAAACACATGCCTATGATATGTCTATGCCTATGAACTGAACCAACTATGGGTCTCTTGCGACTACTCGCAAACCTCGTCAAGGAACTTTTGTTTTAGTATTCCATCTCAACCAACAGCAAGGGGAAGACATTTTATGAATGTGTTCAAACAGTGTTA
Organism: Anadara kagoshimensis; assembly: GCA_021292105.1. Taxonomy (NCBI): domain Eukaryota; kingdom Metazoa; phylum Mollusca; class Bivalvia; order Arcoida; family Arcidae; genus Anadara; species Anadara kagoshimensis. The sequence goes on along the minus strand of CM037874.1, from coordinate 30,708,961 downwards.
AATCGTGTGTAAAATGTCATTAGCGTTGGTGAAAACATGTACAATGCTTATAGGCAAACAACTTTGACCTGTCCGCTTGACCTTTCATTGTAATATTTATCAAGGACCAAGTACATCCATGTACATAGGGAGCACAAGTGTTTATTTTGTATAAGTCATGAGATATACTCGCCTCCAAGAGTAAACCTTTGTACTGTGTATGTATTAACTTGGATCTTAACACTACCAATTTATTGGGTGGACCCTCCTATATGAATATTCCTAATGAATGGTCAAACGGACAGGTCAATGTTGTTTGCCTATACTTGGACTTTATAGAGAACTGTTTATTTGTTGTTGAGCAAGTGACGCCATGTAGGTGATAATGGGGAAATTCTGCGTCTTCTGAAATACTATTGCAAAACAGCATCTGAAACCGGTTTCCATGTCGTCAAATGGTCTCGAATCAGTGTTATTAGTTATATAACTTTGTTATGTAGGAAATGTTTTCAATAAAGTGTAGTAAATTATGTTTCTCTTCCAATTTATTATGCATTTGTTAAGAGATCAAAACATATACATGCAACTCTCCTCAGGACAACTGTACATCTAGTCATCCACTTTAGGACAATTTCTAGTGTGCAGCCTTAAACACCAAGATTTATTCCGATACAACTTTTTATATTCCATTAACATGTTAATAGTACAGCTGCCAAGTTATTTATATACGCATAATCCGAAGACTTGTCCCAAGTTCGGAGTAAAGTTGCACGTTTGTGTTTTGATCTGGCTATTGTAGGTCCAAATATGCGAGAGTAAAGATTCATTGAACAGCATTTTACACTCAAATCAAGAGTATCTGGAGAAAATCGAGAAAATCACCTATCTGCAAGCAAAATGACATTTTCTAACATCAATCCATTGTTTAGGAGTCTAAACAGGGGAGGGCAAACTATCAAAAGAAGCTGAGAATAAGAACCGAGAAAAACAGAGTACAACGGACAAGTCAAAATTATTTTCAAAGTTTTTCATTGTATCCAGAAATTTATTATACCCATAACAGTAACCTGCAACTCATTTGAATACATTATACAAGTGTCTATGTTTCCATTCCTGGTAGCCAAAATCGCCATTGGCTACTAATTTCTGCAGAATTCTTTCAAAAAGTAACCTATTTTAGCAAATTTGTGGAAAAATACTTTAAAAAGGACTATATTCTCACAAATTTTGGAAATTTGGCTAGTAATTATTTTAAATTTATGGAAACCTAGAGTTTGCTACATCCATCTTTGGCATTTTTCATACCCCAAGATCTTGCAACTTTTATTACTAGTCGGAGTGCTTGATGAAAATCATATCCATGTCTACAATTTTCTGTCAGTTTGACAGATCAGTATACAACTTACAGATGGATTGATTAAATAGTTTTACATCCAAGTCAAGAATATTTAACTTATATTGAGACATTGCCAGCTACAGGTGCAACACACTCAGGGTAATGTGCAGGGAGGGTTCTTTAACATGCCAGAATTGCTGCGACACTGGGATTGGTTTTTAAGGACTCTTCTGAAGAACCCTGTTACTTTCATTTCTATATGCTGACTGCTTGGCTAAGTAAAGTCTTTACTTATTTTCAAATCTTGGCCAGACCAAGGCCAGGATACACAAAACTCGAACTATAATATATTGTGTGACATTTTAATGACTTGATGACAATGAAATGTTATGACAGTGATGAAAAAGATGATAAAATGTTAAAATAAAGTAAAATATAAATCTTAATCGAGGCTTTTTCTCTAATCTGTTGAAGAAGCAAGCACAGCTTTCAAGTCATGATTATCAAATATTCTCCAAAATCCTGCTAGTATCTTCTTTGAACAAAAGTACAAAATAATTCCAAAACTTGTTTATAGAGTCTCATCAGCCTCTTGCTATTCACATTCTATGTGTAGTTCACGTGGCAAAGTGTTGTTACAGGACTGACACAGCACTTAGAACATAAATACATATAGATCCATTTTATAGAGATGTAACTTAATATGGTCTAGGTCTTCTATCTTCTCTGCCTGGTCCTCCCATTGGTCTGAAACAATCAAAAAATTGAAATTAAAATATATAATACTTTACAATGTATCAGTTCTTGGTTGCTGGATATTTCAGTTTTTGATTCATGGAGGAAACCTATGTGATGATGTTAAGTATTCAGATTTCCTCAACAATCCAACTGATTTTCTTGACATGAATGTAAACAAGTGAAAGAGACACCCCACCTACCAATCACAACTCAACAGCATTAAAACATACACCAACCTCATTTGTCTCCCAAAATATATATTACTTGAAGTGTTGATCTTCCAACAAAAGAATCCGTTTCAGAATCTTCTCTTTTATTGAAGATTTTTTTGAGTCGCAGCAATTTTTCATTCCTAACACGTTATTTTAAATGTTTTAATAATTTTTTATCTTTTCAGCTGTTAAAAAAATTTCTATCGATACTTTGAAAACATATGAATATGAAAATTCCAACAGAAATAAAACCATATTGAACCCTCTCCAGGTTTAATTGAAGATGTTCATCTAGCCAGTTGCTGATAAAAATTAGTTTAAAAAGCTAAATCACACAAATAAATGCATTACTACTGACCTTCCACCTCCTCTATCTCTTCCACCACCACGGTCACCAAATCCACCTCTTCCTCCACGACCTCCTCTGTCTCCAAAGCCACCTCTACCTCCACCGCCTCTACCACCACGGTCAAATCCTCTACCACCTCTGTCTCCTCCACCTCTACCACGGCCTCCTCCAAATCCTCCTCTACCACCTCTGCGACCACCTAAAGGATGCATAATATAAGTATGAAAAGTAGTGTAACTGCATTTGTAAATTTGAAGATACAATCATTAGGGTAGAATCAAAATTCAAGTCATTAGACAGCTACAGAGGCAAGTACAGTCAAACCTGTCTATAAAGGACACCAAAGGGAATCAGTAAAAGTGGCCTTTATGGACAGGTGGCCTATATTTAGAGGTTCCAATGATATGAATAAATAACAATTGGGATAAAATTCTACTGGCCCTTATATAGAGGTGGCCTTTAAGGCAGGTTGGAATGTATTAAACTTGGTTATTAGAGATGTTCATCAAAAACACATTAAAATTAAAATTTATTGTGCTAATGAACACACAATTTGTAGCCTGCTGGGTCTGAAATCAGTACCCACCAGTAATCTTCATAATTATAAAGTGATAAATAGCCTAAAGTTATCTCTATTATATAAAGTGGTAAATGACACATACACAAGACTTATTATGAGTAAAACTTACCATCATCATCACTACCAACACCATCAGGTTTCGGAGCATTACAGAGATTACATGTGTTCCTCCAACCAAAATTGTTGTTACCACAGCCTCTGTAAAAACAAAATAAAATTTACATCAACTAAGAATTTAAATCATTTCCAAAAATGTATAAATTTACTTGTGAAAAAGATCACATTTTTTAAAACTTGCAATGATATTTAACAGAAAATTAATGGAAACAAAATCAGGAGATAATAAATTATGAACAGAAACACAAGTTGTTTTTGGTTTACTTTGGTCTTAAAATTCCCAAAGCATACTTTTTTTTACAGATTTATTTTTACTTTTTTTAAAATAAATATAATGTTCCCTCAAAATGAGTGCATGTCAGTAATAAACTAGAGCTGCCTCTAAAGGAGACTAGTATCACCCTCTATCAGCAGACATGTCATCTGGATTTTATGACAAATTGCAAAAGCAAGCCATTGTTATTTCAGGACAATGACTCGTAAAATCAACTAGTTTCAAATATTTTATGATCAAAGGGAAATAATTCCTGTAAAAATCAATAAAATGATACAGAAACAGAACTCAACATTCATCTTCATTAAATAAAACTACATACCAAATACAATTTAAATTGGTCAAATATTTTTTAAGTTATTGTCCGTAAAGCAATCCGTCTAGAGACATACAAGTTGATTCCTATATACCCCTTAACTTTGTATAATAAAATAAGCAAACTTACTCTGATTCACAAGTCCAGTCTCCAGCTCTGGATCCACCTATAAAATAAAAGTCAAAACTTGGTGATAATATCAACTTAATATTAGTATTAACGGTTTTACTCAATAAATTTATCAAAAATATATTAGGATGTCAATAAATTTTTTGTCAATCATATATTTCCCTATTTGACGATGTAGACATTTTGTCAACTAAGACAAAACACAGCCTATTGTCTACCAAACAATATATACTTTCCTAATTCAACTATAAATTCAGAAATTTTCACAGCAAAATGGAAGAAATTTGTCCATTTGGAATGTGCCTAAATTCAACAACCGAAGCAATGAGAAAACACATATCTTTACCTCCAGAACTTCCGCCACCGCCACCACCACCTCGGCTACCACCTCCTCTACCACGTCCACCATCAAATCCACCTCGTCCTTCTCCTCTTCCACGACCTGGAATTAATAACATCATAATTTTAATATTTTCCTAAGATAAACTATAAAATGAAGTCAAAAGTCAAATAATTTCATACAAATGTCCCTTGTTTGTACTTCTGTCAAAAATTGGATTATAAAAGAGGCAGTGACAACATCAGAGACATTTTGATTTTGAGTTAAGATTTTGCATGTAGTGTACAAATATTATTTTAAAAGCATGCAACCTCTTCACCCTAAAATATATTCTTGAATTATATATTTGGATATTCTACAAGTTTGCATGTTAAAATTTCAATTAACTGAATTAACAAGCCAATGATTAAAACTTTGAGTCTTGCAACACTTTTAAATGAGCTTCTCTCCCAAGGAATGACCCTTAAATTAATTTTCCACTAAGTACAGTATCACTACATAACTTGAAGCTTTTCTGTTAGAATTGTACAATCTGAATATCACGTGTTACATTTTTGTATTCTGTGGAAACAACAGTTCCACATGAAACATCAAATATTGTGGGACTCAAGGGTATTGGGAGAACCCCATTTCACATATTACATATCCATTCTATATTACAAGCAAACCCTATTTTTCTCCATATTTATCTGTGTTAACACAAGTAAATCCTATATCATCTTACCTCCACCTCGACCACCTCCTCTTCCACCTGGATTTATCTTTCTTTGTGCTATTTCTACTTTTATTAATTTGTTATTAAATTCTTTTTCTACAAAACAAATGAGACATATTAAAAATAACAGTTAAACGTTGTGTTTGACAATTTATAAACAAGCAAGTAAATAACAATGATTGGTTGATCCATTGAACAGGGTTCGAGTGCTAGATGAGAAGCATCTCCATGTCTCCAATTTTCAGTTTGACTGATCAGTATACTACTCCTACTTCAAACTTACAGATGGATTGATTAAATGGTTTAACATTACAGCCAAGAATATTTAACTTTTGTGGAAAGCTATAGTTGAAGTGGCAGAAATATTTACCTTTGCAGTGGGTTCAGGACAATGAGCAAGGTGGGTTTTAAGTTCCTGAATGTGCCACTTCTGCCATGACACAGGGGCATTGGTTTTTAAGGTCTCTTCCAAAGGACCTCACAACTTCTATTTCTACAGTAACTACTTATTTTCAGTTTTGGTCCAACCCCAGTCGATGTTTGAACCCAAATCAAATTTAGGCATTAATCATTAATATATCTACATTTAGTTATACAAAAATTTTGATTTTTAGAACATTATCCGTTGGATATTTTTTAAAATTCTGAACATGCCGTCTAGCTGCAGCAGATGTTCTTCGTAAGATATATAAACATTATATCAACGTTTTGGTACCATAGTAACATTATTTGACAATATATATATATATATATTTACCATTGAACCATTTGATGGCAGCTTTAGCAGATTCCATGTCATCATACGTGATTGTGGCTTCTCCTTTAGGTCTACCAGTCTGTTTGTCTTTGTATATCCAAACTTTAGGATTTCCAGTTTTCTTGTCAGTCTGAAATAATTACAAGTAATGACTATCAGATTAGATCAGAAATATTAATAAACAATTCTATTTTTTAATCTTTTTCACAGTAGTTTTATTTTTGTAAATATGTGCAAGTACAATTTTGTTTATAAAAGTGTTCACCTCATCACTTGTATATTTCTGCACTTGAGACCTAAAGTATAAAGTCAAGTCTGCATTGCAACAGAATATATGACTCCCTTATGCATGAGATGTCAATCCCCCAACATATTAATAATAACATTTGGGTAAACTGAAGTACAATGAAATTAATATCTTGTCAAGATAAATCACTAATTTCATTGGACTCGGACCCACAAATCTAAGTCCACAGCTTAACGCTGGGCCATCATGCATCTTCACAAACGTGACAGACTCGGACCCACAAATCTAAGTCCACAGCTTAACGCTGGGCCATCATGCATCTTCACAAACGTGACATGTATTTACACATTATTTGTATTTAAATCATCACTAAGTTTGGTAATAATAATTATTGCTTAAAATACAAAGTAGTATGGATAGACTAACAAATGCCAAAAACAAAAGACATGACAAAATGGTACCAGTTTCCGAGATTTCAAATTTAGGCCATACCGCAGGTCAAAAACAATCCACTGTAAATTGTCAAACTGTATGTTCAGATTTCCACACTGATAAGAATTTAACCTATTGCCTGACTTTATTTGTTGTATCAAAATCAAGTTACAGCTGAAAATTGTTTTCAGACACCCCCCTCCCCCTGACCCTTAGCCTGTTGGATATGTCAATCTATCTCCTGCTACAAATCTTATGGAAATCACTGGGTATCAGACATGTACCTTGATAACACCAATACTGCCAAAGTGTTGTACCAAAGCATCCTCTTCTATTTCTTCACCGAGTCCAGTTACAAAGATAGTATCCAACTGTTCTTCCATCATAGGAGCTGTTGATAAATAAACCAGTGTTACAGATTTGAACTTGGATAATTATGTACATACTAGGCTTACATTACAATGATGATTCATATTTATAAAATTTTATTTAATGCATATAATACAGTGATATTTATTTACAATTTTACAAGATATTTAAGTTATAGTTATAAAGTCTTGCCTGGTTAAAAGCTTTTAAAAATAATCACAAAAACTTACAAGTTCTTGCTTGGCCAAAACTTCAGAGTTAAAGAAAACTATGCCTATCCCTTTTTTCAGGAAATAAACTAAAAAGCAACGATGCAACATGAAGAATTTCTCTCTGATGCCAAATATTTGAATTAAGATTCAATTAACAGCCTACAGATATCCGAATGCTAAATTTGGTATTTGTTTCCGGTCTTACATATATACAATACGCATGTTTACATACCTCCTCCTCCTCTATCACTGCCACGGTCACCTGTAAAAAGATATATTATCTGTTAATTATCTAATAATATATATATAACAAGTATAAAAGGTTCTCAATATTTTGTTTCTAAAATCCATTGAGACTGTAAGCATTCCTAAAAGTATAATTAAATGTTTCAAAATTCAGTTTATAGTTTCAAACATGACCAACTGTCAATTAGTGTGGTTTTTTTTTTTTTTTTTTTAAACATAATTTCGAATTGATTTGGTAAAACTACATGTTTACCTTATCCTTCTAAACTTAAACTTTTCAAAAAGACAAGCTTAGAACCTGTGTGGAACCTTTTATACTTGTATTCTTAAAACACAGTGTACAAATTGACCATTACATAGGACAAACCTATTTATTTTTTGAAGTTATTTTGTTTCTGGTAAGATTTTTGTTTTGTGACATTTCCAATTTATGGAACCAATTTAAACCCATCTCCTAATCCCACTCCTCCACCCTGTCTTTAAAAAAAAACCAACCAGATTTTTCTCTAGAAAATATGGAACCGTATACCAGTTACACATACACAAAGGTTTCTTCCATTACTTGTGTATGTTACTTCACTCAATTTTTCATAAATTAAGTCACAAGATTTAAATACTACTTATTTTGTGAATAAAACACCTTTTTCTTAACCTATTTTCTAATTGTATATAGTAAACATTCATTTATGCACTTGTTACGATCCATAAATTTATGGACAACTGTAGGGTTTCACACTGCACCATAAAACATAAACACGACTACACCTTTTTTTCTTGTATCATTATACAATGTACACTCAATTATATTTTAAATACATCATTTTTCATCCCTTTGTAAACCTATACACAACCTGTTCTTTGTACCTGTCACATACATAATTATCATTATCAATAATTCCAAAACGCTACTCTGAATTTTTAATCTGCTTACTAGAGCAGTGTATTTTATGATTTCTTCACCCTTTATCATCGGTTATATTACACATAACAAATAATACTTATTTAACACTATTTGAACCCATTGGTTTTATGGAAAAAATTTTATCACTCCAACTTGTACTACACATTTTATTTCTTCTTTTTTAATTCACTTTTTAACCGATAACTTAACCAACAAATATATTTCATGTATTTCTTCAATGTGTAATAATGAAAACTCCCTATAATTAAGCTATGGTAATAGTGTATACTGCTGCAATTTTAGTTTCATCACTGCTTGCTAATTCCTGAACAGATTCTGGCATTTTGTTCTTGTAGATGACATATCTTTTGAGCTCCTGGCTGCACAGCACTAAACAACACATCTTGGTGGCAACACTTCCCAGCTGCTAAACTACTAGTATTACTGGCAAACATAGTTAAATAAACCACACAGTTTCATGCAGTCATTAAATCAAAAACTTTTTTCAGTCACAGTTTCTGAACTTTGCATCTTCCAGCAACAGCAATTTTGCTCATACTATATATACAAATATCTGGACCTCAACTTTCAACTTGTACTTCAAGTAGATCACCATCATAATATTGTTAACATCTTGTACCGATCTCAGAGTTTCTTTTCTGGTTGAATTAGATCAGACTTGTTGGAAGAAATTGTTCATTATCCTACCTATATTTTGGGCAAACCCTTCCCAATTCAGAACTGACCTACCTACATTTTAAATAAACCCTTCCCTCATTAGGACCACTTGGGACAATGCAAATAACTTGAGTATTATATATATATGTCTACCTTAAAATTTTTAATTCTATTGGTCACTTTTAGACACCAGTTTAGAGGAATTAACACATTTTGACCTACATGTATTTCAACACATTTTGATTTAACAAACAGGCCACTCAAACAATCTAAGAACCTTGTTTGTCAATTATCAAGTGTTTCAATCAATTATGTTTAACAAAAATTTTCCCAACAACATACAATATAAACGTAATTCAGCCATGTTAAGTCATGACACGTGACTTACCACCACCATAACCTCCTCGACTACCAAATCCACTTCTTCCACCACTGCTGAAAGTAATCATGTATTGTCACCATCTACTCCATATGCCTTATATAGAGATACTCTACTTTGACCATGTGATGTTTTAAATCATGTTTAGATTCCAAATTGTGGTGAACATTTTCATGTCCAGGTATTAATAAAAAATTATGAAATAAAACTTGCAAGCCCCATTTACCAATTCTGACAAGATAATGACATAATTCTGATAAATGAAAGTGTCAAGAAACATACTGGCTTCAGAACATTGGATTTTTATTTTAGATTACTGAAATGCAGTTAAAAAAAATATAAAGAAAATAATAAAATTTTTTTTTAAAAATTAAAAAAAACCCAGTTTGTTTCCCAGATATTTCAAACTGAATAAAAAAAAAATACATAAAAGTGTGGATATATGAAGTAGAGTATCAAAATATTGACATTTCATTTTATTTCTGGATAGTTGTTGATGGTCATCTTCTTTCTCTCCAAATACTGCTGGTTTATATAGCATCTCTTCACACAAGTTTGTACATTGTTGGAACATTTTTGAGGTGTACGATTTCAATTTATATATTTGGTGACAAGCATGTAGGCTGTTGCAAAACTACCCATTTTGTAAAATAAATTTGTTATCCTCATTATAACCGTGCCTAATATACCACTTGTGAGACTACAACAGGGATACCATTCCTAAAGTCATGTGAATTTTTAACCTGTATAACCATTTAAAATTTAAACCAATCAATGTTTTATAAGGATGCTACTTTGTACCAGGGTGTGGCTCTGGTTTATCAAGTTTACCTTGGGACATATTTAAACACAGGACCATTGTATACACTAAAATGTGCCTAGCACAACATACAGAGCTGTTCTGACCAGTAATAGAATAAACCCGATACTACATTTATCTCTCATAACTCAATGATTGTGCCGAGCATGCAACAAATGGGTAAAGATAAAGTACATATATACACAAAAATGGCCTCATCTGTAAAATTGGGTGAACTCAATATGAAAACCAATATTTTCAAAACACTTAACTCTGTAACCAAATTAATGGACATGTTTTACAGTATAAAACATGTTTTCATGTTCTCTTTTTATATTGAAAGTGTTGCAATAGAAGTATTAATTTTTTATGTTTAACTGAACAGCCATTATCTGTTAAACACATTCCCCACTACTGCAATTTTCTAAATATCTAATACTTAATATAAACCCTTAAGAAGACCTTCAAAATGAGGAAACTTAATTTATGTTGACAACTGAGTGCTAAAATAGGTATTCTGTTAAAGTCTGAAAATGCTTAATAAATCTGCAAGAAAATAACGTTCAGTGCGAATGAAACCTAGTTTTCATTAGAAACTCATTTAGGGGCACAATCTACACACATCTATACCACATGTCTGGTTTTAATCAGTCAGATCAATTTAATTTGAGAGTATATGATTATACAGTACACAACAAAAATAGCAAGAGTTAAGCATCTCATTATTTGCTTATATCAACACAAATCACATATAATATCTGTTGTAATAGGAATATGTTGTACCAGACAGAATGTCTAATACACAAGTCACAAAGGATGGAAAAATGTATATCAGTTTGGACATACAAGTTCTTATACTTCTAAAATATAAAACATCAGTAGTTGTCTCTATGACCAAGAACAGCTGTTCAATATTGTTACAGGGCAAACGGATGCATGCATAGATCAACCAGAGACTATATATATATACCTGTTAAGTTTAATTTTAAACATACAATACACATGGTGAAAAATTACTTTTATATACACCTTGATAACCAGAGCCACAAATGTTTGTTTATAAATGTACAACCTAGATTATCAAATATTAACTCTTTGGGGAGGGACTCACTGGATGCATAGAAGCTATATTGTCAGATTAAGTTTTATGTTTAAGTTATACACATGCATTTTAAAGTCAATTGTATCAACTATTAACACCTTTTTAATAAAACACCTGTTTAATGTGCACACAAATTCATTTCCTTAACAAGTTACTAGAAACCTGTTTATACTTACCAAAATTATAGACTGTACTCAAGTTACCAAAACAAATAATTATTATGAGCTGAGAATTGCTTACATGTACCCAACTCGTTTTGTTCACTCTTGACTTAAAATCAGAAATCACTGTTGCAGTAACTGCCATCAACATACTTAATCAACACTGCTTAGATGCTAAGACATGTTCTTAAAAGTAAAAATTAGACAATTTGGTTTAAAAGCTAGTTTTCCACAGACATATGAGACTATACACCATGTTTATTGTATTTAATTCATATACATATTGTATTCTATTCTTTCCACTTTTTTTTTTTGTAAAGCTCCCTCTCCATTTTAATAGGTAACACAATTTCTTATAAAACTATTCTCTCCTTCTTCCTTTTAGAGGCATAGGTGAGGGTTATTGAATTTAAGAATACAGATTTTTTTTTTGCTGTGTAGAATAACCAGTTTTGCAGATTTAATTTTTTAAAATACAACTTACATTTTTTTCACTATATCCTGTTTCTTGAATTGATTTCAGTAAGATTAATTCAATTGGGACATCTATGATCACATTTGTTTTAAAACAAACCTGGACTTTGATTGAATAAGAGGAAACATGCTTTCACACTGAAATGTGACCATACATGTATATCGGTCTATATTTGCCCAAGAGAATATCCCACCTGTTCCACATGTAATCTTTTATTCCATCTTGCATTAAAATAATTCACATTTTTTTTATCTGGATCTTCAACAGGAATGTTGTCCAGTATCGATGTACCACAATTGATGTTTTCAAGCATTTAATGAAAACCAAGTATATTCTATATACAACTTTCTTGTACAACCCTTGTTAATTTTATGAAACAATCATTTTATACAAATTTTGGCCAAAATGGCTAAAGGATGTACCTGAACACAATAATGGTATTAAGTCACAGAACCATTTCAATTTGTTTAAATTACATGCATGAACGATTACATAGCTTCTTCTAATGCAGTTACCACAGTGAGTCCCTAGAACTAGTTTACCCATTTCTTTATATTTTCCCTATATACATTTTAGTTTTTATATAACCCTAATGTTGGATTTTGCAACAAAGTACACAAGTCATATAAACCTCATCCTATTGTGTAATAACCTGTTAGAAATAGACTACTCAAGAAGAAATGCAACATATTATTTTATATTTAAACATAAATATACATATTTCAAATACGAATTCCCTAACTCCTCAACAAATTTACCTGGCTAGACTTGATGATATGAATTTGTTCTTAAACCCCAAACTTGTCTTAAGTAATGTATACCAATTTCTAATTGTAGTTTGTATTTTAGAGCTCAACTCAAACCATTTTATAAATTACACTTTTTTCCTATAAACATGCAGCTAGACCTACTATCAAATGCTAAGTGCATGTACCAAACATGGACTCAGATGCTTTCTATACCCATTATATTTTAGGGCTTCTTTAACTTGTGGATAATCTATAACCCTGAATGCATTACATGTACAAATCTGTTTGTTTTCCCTCATTTATGTAATTTTCTTTTGGTAAATAACCAAACCCTCAAAATATTGTTACTCATGGAAACAAGAATAGCCAGCATATAAAATGATAAACCTTAACAACTAAATTAAAAAAATACCTACCCTCCGTAACCGCCATCCCTGCCACCACCATCTCTTCCACCACCTCGTCCTCCGTCTCTACCACCTACAACAGAGAACAATTTCATTATATCCTGATCTAAAATGAGCCAAGTTTTCTCTCGGGTTTTGAAGCTTGGGGACACATGTCCCTTGACCATAACAACTTGAGGAATTAAGTAAAATTTTTGGGAACAAATTCACACAGTCATTCGAGCTAAATTTTAATCACTTCTTATGCATAACTTTCACCATGAACTTCAGAAACAATGGTTTTGTGTCTGATCAGAATGACTGACAGCACTTTTAGAATCATGCGTCATTATGTAAACATTTGAAGGAATTTATACAAGAAAAATTCTGTCAGTCCTGAAAATACAAATCCTACCTCCATATCCACTACTACTGCCTCTTCTGTCATCTGAGGTACCATAGGAGTCATAGCCTCCACCCCACCGCCACTAGAACCACCATAACTACCACCTCCGCCACTGCTACTATAACTACTGCCGCTGCCACCTCCATATCCACCACTTCCACCTCCGTGTCCTCCTCTGGAGGAGTATCCTTCACTGGAATCCTGTCCATAACCACCACTGGATTGTTGACCATAACTTTGTCCTCCTCCACCATAAGATGACTGAGAATTAGCTTGACCTCCATAACCTCCTACAATTACAGAAAAATAAACAAATTCATTATTACTTGCATTAAAAATATCAAAGATCCTCTTTCCAGATTTGAATTCCAGTTCTGTTTCTTTATAATGCCTGCTAACAGATCCAATTTAAGCATTACTGTCACCATCAATCTAATCTAAATTAACTTACATTTTGAAACAATCCAACAAACATTTATAGATGAACTACTGGTATACCAAATATATGAACATTTATTATTAAAGTTCAAGAATTGCACTTCACACAAGACATAAGAATTGAAAGCACAAAAATTTAAGAACAAAAACAATGAACTGGATATATAGCAAAGTAGTTTAGTGTAATTTAACATTATTGATTGGTGAAAATAATCAAAATTTGTACAAAGGGATTTTTTTTTTTTTTTTGTAAATTATTAGTGAATGCAAAATTTTTAATGATATTATAATATTCATAAAATTCATCAAAAATGTAGATTCGTTACATGTCGGGACTTCTACCCTCTTTACAGAAAAACAAATAAGCACGCAAGATACAAAAATCTTAACTCTCTTCAAATAGGTGACACCATATATACAAGTTTTTACAAAATGTTCAAATAAGACTCAAATAAGAAACTTTTTTTTTTAAATTTTAAATTTTAATTAAGATATACAACATGAATATGCCAATTTTCAGATCATTCAAAAATACAAACATGCGAGTCATAAGGTCATATCTGCTTTAAGCCGTTCTGCATATAACACATCATTTTGCTACATTTATTTATTAGCAAATGTACAAATCATGGTCCCCACACTTGACTTCATTCAAAATTCCATCATTCACCCGACACTCTAATGCACTTCAAAGTTAGAATGTGGCTAGGAAGAGAAAGATAAATCTTTTGCATTTTTTGCCATTAACCAATTAGTATATACTAAATTGTAATGATAGCAAGGTACAAAGGGACATAAAAATTAAAATCTTTAAGTAATATCATGTGACAAAGGCTCTAGTCCATAATACGTCCTGTTCTGTTCAGCAATGTGGGGAAAGAATCAGCCGAAAAAGAAAAAACATGATTTAAATTTCAATGGGGCACAACTTTGGAGAAATAAAATTTACCAATATTTCCTTAATTTTGAAATTCTCTGACAAATTTTGAAATTCTCTGACCTTATAAAAATTTTTAATTTCCTAATGTGTGGGAACCATGTGCAATATTGTCAAATCAATCTATGTTCGAAAATATATATAATCTGTTGCCAACTTTTACCATATAAATTTACCATATAAACTAGTTGTATTATTGCATTTTTAATTTCATTTCATGCAAAAACAAAACTGACCAGAAATCATCATTTAAATCAACAACAGACCACAAAATATAGTTTGACTTTTTATCACTTATTTTAACCTTTCTTGCACCTATAACATTGCTCAAATAAAATAGTGTCCATTTTTTTTTGTGTCCAATGTCAATCACAACACTGGAGTTATAACTCTATAAGTGAGTCTGGGTCACTTAGATTTTGGAAACTTTTTACCATATATCAATACTAAAACTTATCTCCCTAAACAATACTAGGCTTAAAACTTCCAGTTTAATCTAGGAATTATCAGAGGGGACCATTTTTGTCAAAAACATCATAAAAGCATTATTTTTGCATTAATTTAATGTTAAATATAGCCCTAAAGTCTGAGGTGATTTGGCAAAATAAGAGGTCAATGGCCCCTCTTAGAATGAATGCTGAGCTTCATCCCTGCAATGTATGGCAAACTAGCATCTTTACCAGAAGTAACATGATAAATATATGTTTGCCATACAGACAACTTGAACATATAACAAGGAAAGTTTGAAATGAAGATAATGAAAAAAAAATTCTAAGTACTAAAAATGGAAAAAAATCTGTTAACTTTTTAAATTACCACAAATGAACTCATTTTTAATAAGCAGGTTTGAGAGTGATCACTATTCATGAATATCAATACTTATAATTTTTTAAATTCTTAACAGCAAGTAACCACAAGAATTAACCAACATACATGTATATATGTCTTATTAAAAATTTGAATTCTGCTTTTAATTTTAAACCAATACTGTTGACGTCACTCACGTCAGATTGAGAAATCACTAATTTTCATAGCAGACTTCCAACATACATTTCTTATTTATATATACATGAACATGTGCCAATTGTTTTCTGAATTTTCTTCTTTTTAAAGGCTTTTGTCCGTTGTGATTTTTTTTTTAAATCCATTAAAACCACATATATAAACATAATAAAATATTGACCTTATTTTACAGAAAATGTAAAATAAAAATCAAACAAATAATATGACAATATCTCTATCATGTAAAATATCACCGATAGTTTTGCTTTCACTCTCGTGTATTTCATACCTTAATTTCTCCATGACCCAATATATTTATATTCACAGGGATAAAACACATATTTCAATTCAAAAATTTATGTATTGAATTACCATTAAAGTGGATCAAAAATATCTACACAACATAGGAATAACTTTGCAAATTTTTTTTTTTTTTTTTTTTTTTGCATATAAATACATGTGCACAACTGATCCCATCCTCATACAAGCTTCTGTTCATGGTATTTTTTCAAAACTATTAGTAGAACTGTGCTAAAAATTGAACCTGTATTTTATACTGTGAAAAAGATCCCTTTTAATCCAGAAACTGACATAAAGTGGACAAATGGAAAGACAGAACGGAGACATGTCTCAATGAAAAGATAGCATATTATAGTAGTGTGGCAGTGTATCTATTTATTTTAACTGAAACAATGGGTTTAATATCAAAATTTAAAAAGCCTTTTTCGCTATTCCGAACCATAAAAAGTTAACATTATACACTTGATGATGAATATTTTTGATATTTTTGACAACTCTTCGCCAACAACTGTTTAAATACACATTAAAAGTTGTTCATTCATATTTAAAATCATTTGTTTTACCAAGAGACAAATACTTTATTCAGTTAAAGTTACATCCATATAAACATTGTGCAGGTTAATAAAAATGCAGTATACATATTGTTTCGTGGTTGTTTAAAGAAATGAAATATCTAGAAAAATTTCAAATGAAGTATTAAACTATGTATGACAGATAAAAAAAGGGAGGGGTAAAAATACCAAGCAGTGAAAATATAAAAATGTTAATAAATGCAGTACACATTTTAATGGAAAATTTATTGTAAAAACTATATGTAAAATATATATTAAGTGATTTAAAGTTTTTTTGTAATTACCAAAAATTAGTAAAGAAAATTACCCAAATAAGTTGCAATATACTGCAAGTTACCAAGAAATAAATAAAAGAGATAAAAGATATACATAAAAGTAAATTTCCATCCACACATTACAAAAACCTTACTTATATCACAATACAAAAACTACAACCTATTTAACAACTGTGCTACTATAAATCTACACAAAAAAACAAGCAACCACAAATATTTACACAGTCAATACTGTATGTGATTTCCAGGGGCTCAAAATTCCCTGGGTCGGAGGTCCAGGACCTTTTGATTTTACATTGGGACCCTTGATGGTTACACTGTGCAAGCCCAACCGACTTGCTATTTTTTACCAAGATAATTCTCCTCCTTCTATATGATTACATAACATTTGGCACATGAACTTTTCATTGATATCAAGATTTTCAAAACTTAATGTGGGACCTGCCAAAAATAAAAGCAAAAGACCCTGGACCTTTCATTACATAATATAATTTAGAATCCCTGATTTCGTTTGGATGGATGGACATGTTCCACACCAAGTAGTAAAACAGTGGGTTTTTTACCTTGTTGATCATATGAAGGCTGTTGACCATATGAAGATTGCTGACCATAGGAGTCTGTTCCGCCAGCTCCTTGTGTGTAACCCTGCTGACCATAAGAACCATATGCTTGCTGTTGACCAGATTGTGCTGAAACAAATGTTTCCTAACAACTTAGTAACTTTTGTAAGAACAAAACAATTTCTATAACCGTTATTTTTAATGCATGGTATGAAAGCAATACAGTTAAAGTACTTCTAAAAATGTTTTGGCAGAATTTTGTCTTTAAATGCTGCTTTCTCAACCAGCATCCATGTACTACTGAAAGAAAATAGACACATTAATTGGTTAAAAAAAAAAGAAAATACTAAAAGTGTAAAAATGCTTATTGACAATACTGCACCCCACTTAGAATTATGATAGGGGTTTTAATGGGCCAAACAGAATTCACTGTTATAGTAGTAGATGGATTTAAAAAATACATCAACACATTTCACAAGAACATCCATTTATCATATACCTTTCCCATGCATTTTTTTTGGTTTAAAACAAATTACTGGTAATTTTACACTGTATGACATGGTAAGGTACAACAGGAGCCATCAATTAATTAATCCATTAATCCAATTATTTATCAAAACAATCTTACAAAATTAAATATCTCATACATGATACAATAATGTCAATTTGTAACACCAAATTAAAATTTTGAAATGAAAGTGTTATATGTGCCATTTCTATGCAGTTTTTTTTGTCTACATAAACAGTGTGACCTCTGGGTCAAGGCTATAACAATCAAACCCTGTGTTTCCATTCCTGGTAGCCAAAATCGCCATTGGCTACTAATTTCTGAGGAATTCTTTTAAAAAGTAACCTATTTTAGCAAATTTGTTGAAAAATACTTTAAAAAGGACTATATTTTCACAAAGTTTGGAAATTTGGCTACTGATTATTTTAAATGTATGGAAACCTAGCAAACCTGTCTATAAAAGTCATCCACGGGAACCAGAAAAGTGGCCTTTATGGACAGATGACAGGGATTTTTCTGGGTATCCACAGGGTCCGGTAAAGGGACCCATTCCCAATGCAAAAAACATACATTTTTCCCAATTTTGTAGTAAAAAATTCCCAATTAGCTATGTTTATCAATTTTTTGAAGAAAAAAAAATCACAAGATCATCAAAATCAAATTTGGAGGATATCTTTCTGATAATGATTTCGCTCTATACTATATTAACCCACATTTTGCTGGATGATTTATATAGAGACAAAAGAGACAGCGCTGTTTTGCTGTGAAACCGATATAATTTGTTCAATTACCAGTATTCTAGTGGTCTAGAATTTCTAATATATTGTGTGATTTTTCCCAAAATTACATTTTTGTTGAGCATTTTCCCAATTTCATCCCAAGGTCTTTTCCCCAAAAAGGTCAGAAAAATCCCTGGATGACCCTGACAGGGAGGTACAAATAACATTGAAAAAAAAGAATGATAAAATTTTAATGGCTTTTAAAAGCAAGTGATTCTTAAATAAAGATGGCCTTTAAGGCAGGTTTAACTTTATTTCAGAGAAAAAATTCTTTGAATATAGGATAGAAAAGGCTATGTAATGTTGAGAGAGGTCGAACCATAGAAAATAATGGCAACAAACAATTATACAGTTAGAGACATTAATACCTGTTTGACCATATGCTGCTTGTCCATATCCAGCTTGACCGTATGTAGCAGTCTGTCCACCATATGAACCTGCTGGTTGTGTAGATGCTGGTGTCTGTGTGTAACTACCTGTAGCCTGATCATAAGTGTAACCACCTGTAGTTGCTGTTGACTGTTGATATCCTTGTTGCTATAATAAATAACAGAGTATGGTTAGTACCATAGTAAAAGATACACACTATTTCATGATGACCTTTGCAGGGATTAAGCTTAACTATTTTGAGTTGGGAACCAGGTTCACTTCAAAAAAGAAATTTTAATAGCAACATATAGTGTAAATCTAGGGGACCAGATGTATTTTTAAGAGCCATGGAAAAATGGGCACCTGTTTATCTTAATACCTGCCTTGTAGCTACAAGTAAAACTCATAACTTACTATGATAACCATTAAGTGAAACTTATAACTAAATGTCCTATGAATTCCATAAAACAAACATTCATGGTGATGTAAATTACTAAGTGTGTCATGCCTCTACTCTAAATGAAACACTTATGCACTAACACTGCACTCAGGGCAGTGCACAGGGAGGATTCTTTTACATAACAGAGACATTAATACCCGTTTGACTATGTAAGAGGGGGGGGTTCAAATTCCCTCGCACATATGGAGCAAGCATTCTACCAATTCAGCTACTTCAGTGGTCCTTCCACCTTCTTTGAAAAGTGGAATATAAAAAAATCCCAAGTATTAAATAATAAAATTTAAATACATACCTGTCCGTAACCTTGTTGATATGCTGATGCATCTGCTGTTTGACCATATGCACCATAGTTATACCTATACCAACAAAATAAAAATTAAAGTTATTGCACATTTCAATTAAGTAATTTATAGCATATGCCCATTTAACTGACGAGGCCATGCCAAATTCATTTTTAGTTTGTCAGACTACAAATTAGCATAATAAGAAGAATGACGAAAAAATATTTAATTCTGTCTTGTCCATGACATCCTGAATGGCTAGTCTTGTTATTTCCATGTCAATGGTATAGAATTTTTCAACATCAGTAAGTTGGCGACAATGATGTATGTTAACAATGCCAGTTTTGGTTTGTTCAGTGATCTGCACTACTTTCACTGGGATATAAGAAGTGGATCGTGGTGACAGGGCTTCGATTATTCACTCGTCCAGACGAGTGAAATTTGTACTGGGACGAGTGATGTTGTTATTGCACTCATCACAGTGCCGAGTTAAATTTATCAGACATATACATCATGGGCTTGTTATAATTAATAAACAACAGACAATTTAGTGTAGGTCGGGAAAATCGTGTATAAGGAGGTCAATTGTAAAAAATCTTGCTGTTCTGTTTCAAGCGTGAATCAACTAAATCATATGAACGGTTGCATCATATGTACAAACTGTTTCACATTCGGAAGTAACTTAGTGTAACGTAAAATCCAACCAATGTTCCTAGTATTTATATATTTTTCAGTCGTCTGTGAAAGTACAGTATGTCTAAGAAATGTAAACAAACAAAATATTATCTTTTACACTTATGCTGACTGTGTCGAGTTAAATTTCCAAGTGCCGAGTGGTTTTCTTATTCAACAAGGCACTGTGCCAAGTGGAATTGAAAATTCTATCGAAGGCCTGGGTGAGTTATGTTATGGTTATGTTTGTGAATTGTTTTTGCCTTTTTGAGCAATAACCATCTTTTTGTGAATTATTTAGACATTTTTTTCTCTTAAGGTCATAGAACTAGAATCAATTTGACATGGCCCTTAGATAACAAGGTGAATGCATTATAATAAATATGTCATGTTTATTTTTTTGAGCTCATTTTATTAGTTTGAGCAGTGTAGGTCAATGAATTGCACAATCAATACTGTTTGTGCGACACATTTTGGAAAATGTTTATGGCACAAATTCCTAAAAATGTCATTTTCTGAGGATTCCGTATCAGTAAGAATTCCTTTTGTAACACCCCCTATAAAATTTTTGAAAAATTATTTTTTTCACAGAAATGTTCAAAATTACTTGATTCCGTCATTTTTATTCAAAATTAAAATTTTGGTGGAGGGTACAAATGGAACTCTTTCCTTTGCACTTCTGATGCTTGATTAAACAATCACAAAATTAAATCAGAGAACTTACCCTGCCTGGGTTCCTGTGGTCCCTGCGGCATAACCATACTCTGAAAGACAAAGTAAAAATTCAATTAGATCATTCAAATGTTCACATAACAGTTTTTAAATTGAAATGAAAGGAAATTTCGAAGAAATATTCATTAATTTTTTAATCATTGTACAATAAATGATGTATAATAGGAATCAGTGGTTTCAATAAATCTAGCAGGGCCATAAAAGTTGGCACATAATTTGTTGGCGTAAGTGATGACCATGCCTCTAGAATTTCTGGTATTACCGGACGAGCTTAAGATATATCATTTTCCTGAAGATCAGAAGTGGTTTACATAGTTCCAATCATGATCACTTTAATTCATATCATACATGTGATAAGTTTTTATTTTAAATTACTTCAATATACACGGCCTTATTTTTCATTTAATGCAAACAAAAAACATTGGACTGTGGTGAATTTTTATGCTCTTTAACCGCATTTTTCTCTTTTTTATGCTTTTTAACCGCATTTTTCTCTTAAGTTTTAACGTACTCATGTAATTTCTGTTTCATACGGCTTTAACCCAAATGCAATGAACATAATTAATATTTAAGACGTATTTTTCAAGTTCCCATGTTCGAACAAAGCAAAAAAGAAACATGGCGGCCACAAATAAATCAATAAGATTGCGAGTGAATGGTAGCAAAACAAGCAACATTCTACAGCTAACGCTTTCTTTTTACTTCAATTGTGTGCACATCAACTTGTTTAACAATAATGTTTAAGAAATTTTACAATATGTGTGATAAAAAGTCCGATATTCTTTATTATACTTACGACCGGCTGCGTCTGCCATGCTTGCTACTTCTTGTAATGGCTGGCTGTGATCACGTGACTACGAACATGGCGTTAGCCAACGTGTCACGTGACTCAACATATTTTGTCTTGGGTGCGCTAAAATTTAAATTTTATACAGAGGCCCAAAATTAGCACACGATAAACAATAATGTTGAATTTACGATTTTAGTACACAGAGATTACACCGACTAGAATCATTACATAATTATTATACGATAAAAATAAATAAACTTGAAAAATAATACCATTATTTTTATTCATTTTAAAATTTTTAAGTCAATGTTATCATGGAACTGGTAGTCAGGGGGCAGATCCCCAAAAATGTGACATTTTGTTAAAAGCAGGAAACATGGTGAATCTTATTGCCCTATTAGACTAGAAACAAATTCAGAAAATGTGACTTGAAGCGGCACTTTTTAGTAAAAGTTGGTAACATACTGTTCTAACATAATTCGAGGGTGCTGAATTCAAAAATGGCGGATACCAAGCTCAATTTTGAGTTTTTGAACCCACAATTCCAAAAACAAAATGGCGGCTAAAATTAATGGTGTACCAATGCAAAAAATGTTTCTTGGGTTGACAAAGTTTGGTAAAAGTTGGTAACATGGCTTATTTAACATAATTCGAGGATTCCAAATTCAAACATGCGGATACCAAGCTCAATTTTGAGTTTTTGAACCCATAATTCCAAAAACAAAATGGCGATTTTAATTTATAGTGTACCAATGCAAAAATGTTACTTGGAGTGGCAAATGTTAGTAAAAATTGATAACATGCTTTATAATTATAATTTGAGGGTGCTAAATTCAAAACTTGCAGAGGTCATTTAGAATTTAATGTTTTATCCATAATTCCAAAAACAAAATGGCGACTGTTTCAATTTATTGGCATATAATATTTCAGTGTTATTGAAGTTGCACGTTTTAACAAAAGATGGTAATTTGTTCTTTTTAACATTTCAGCATAACTTGAGGTTGCCAAATTAAAATTGAAAAGGCTAAACTGAAGTTTAAAGGTTTAAACCCAATTCATAACAAATTCTAAAAATAAAGTGGCGGCTATAATTGTTTGTTCATTAATTGTGCCTTTTGCACAGTACACTGATAAAATCTATATGATTAAATTAAGTTCACAACCATAACCAAAACCATACTGAAATACTGCTTTATTCAGTTCATGGTTTGGAATTGATAGTCATACCTGAAACTTGTGTTTGAAATGCAGAAAAGAGATTATTCCAGAACAGTCTTTTATACAGAGTTTGCCACATGTTCTTGCAAAATAGAAAGCCGTGGCTGTAAATGTCAAAATACAAAATTACTATGCATGTCGTCATGCATCAATTTTTTAAGAAGGATATTGCTTTAATAGGTAGAGTCACAATCATTACTTAAAACATATATTTTGATATGTTGTGAACCTCATATGTAATTGTTTGAATTTTGGTGGTAATATTGCATTATTTTTAACAAAGTATTGTCTCTATACAGTTTTGTCAGCGATGTATAAGGAACACAATGCAACTTTTAAAGAATTCATTTTCTTGAAAATTCAGAAAGTCCTCCAATGAATATATGATATCGTCTGACTATAAAACTGGGTAATGTAATTAAATGGCACATTTCAGTGTTGGAGATAGACAAAAGACTGATATGCAAGCTTAAGTCATAAGTTGGCCACTTAATCATTTTAAATTTAAAGCTGACATTGTTAATTGCAGTCAAGGCAATGATAGAATTTTCCTAGTGGAACAAGACACTCTTACTGAGTTTTTCACAGCGCTTGAGATGAATATTTTCCCGTAACACTCTCATAAGTAATGCAAATTATGTGACATTTTTGAAATTAATAAACGATGCGTACCATCTGAATACCATCAGTATCTAAGTTAATCATGGTCATAACCTTTCCAGATGATAGAACAGTTTTTCTCTGCCTTCTTTGGTGGAGGTGAACCAGGGTGGTTCCATTGATTAGTTTTGGGTCTCGGATAAAATAATGGACCCACTTTGCCTCCATAGTAACAAAGCTCTCGAGGGAGCTAGCATGATCTACCACTAAAGATTCAGATTAACATGCGACAAAGTGCTTTTGAGTGTTTCTGATTAATTGCCAGAAGCCAAATAGGCTCAACGCTTTAACATTGCAGAATGTCAGAAAGGAGTGTGTTCTTCTCTGTGAAATACTCATTGTCCTTATATTTTCTTAACTCATCTGTCAGTCATAACAATACCATGATTTTTATCTACGTTTCCAAAATTTTAAAATGATAAGTGGCCAAACTTCCAAAATTTGTGAAAATGTTTACCTTTTTAACAGATTTTAATTTTAACAGATTTGCAAAAATCAATCTTTTTTTCCAGATTGCTCAGAAATGAGCAGCCAACGGTAACTTCAACTACCGTGAATGAAAACAAAGCTTTATTGGTCATTTCTGGGGTTGCAACAGTGGCATGCCTTCCATGACTTGGGTCATTATCAATGTTATGTCTATCTCGTTTATATACCACTGCGGTAGCTCAGTTGGTAAAGTGCTCACTCCGTCTGTGGAAGGTCGTGAGTTCGAACCCCGGCCGGGTCTGACCCAAGACTTGAAAGTGGGTAGTGACTGTTCTTTCGCCAAGCACTCGGCATTATGAAATGAAAGTCACGGTTCTTTCGGATGGGAACTTAAAATAAACGAGGTTCCGTGTCTTGGTAGGCTTGGCACGATAAAGAACCCTGCTGTATAATGCCATCAGCGCAACGCACAGGCAAAATTTCTGCACCTTCGCCTATAGCTGGCGACGTCTCGATATAAGTGTAATATTCTTGACTGGGACGTTAAACACCATTACTACTACTACTACTACTATCTCGTTTATAATCCGCCACCCACCTTTTTACTCTTGCTTATCAAGAGACATATTTCCCTAGTGTTGCTATCATATATGTATGGATAACGTTATGTGCTTACCGTTCTTGTGCAAATATTAGACCCTGCTCTTTCACTATTTTTTTTTCATTTTCCAAGTCACTAGCCTTTGGAGTAATACCTTACAAAATGACTCTAGTCTTCCGATACATGGAGTTAAATAATCAGGGAATAGAGGTGTTGAAAAGGGACGTCGGGGCTAATCTCCTTTAACAGAAGGTTCACGGCATATCATTCAGCTCTCGTAGTTCTTACTAGTTTTCTTAAAACCAAATGTAGTGTTGCTTTTGCTATCAAACTTTACATCAACTTTGTGAGCAAGTTCACTTGTTTACCAAATAGTCAGCTTAAGAGTTGCTTGGTGATGACTTAGCACCTCTAAATATGGTTTGAAGGCTAGTGTACTTACATTTACTTCTCTTCCATTGTATAAAGAAAAATTCTTAAGCATTTGATGCAAACACAGGTTTTGATTTTGTAAGCTATTTCATTCACACTCTGACCTACATAAATCAGTGTTTCAGCATGTTATGTGTCATACTTAATCCAATTCATTTCATTTAACAGAAACATACAGTCTCATGTTCAAATTACAATAAAAAAACAAACACGAAAACTTTTAACACTGGTTTAAGTTAAACATATGAACTTCTAGGAGTCAAATTATACATTTTTCATAATGACCTTCGTTGCTAGGCCACCTGAGACAAAGGCTGACCAGCATGTCAGATCTTTTGATTTTCTAAATATCAAACCACCTATTTCAGAGTTATTGCCCTGAAAAATAATACTTTTTTGCAAATTTTGCTGGTTTTGGGGCTATTTACTTAAAAACTATTAGTGTTATATAAAGCAATTCATTGAAAAATAATGAACATGACAAGCTAAGTTGCAATGTTTGTAACAATATGATGTGCCATAGAGGAGTTGTTACCCCAGGAGTATACATGTAGTTTTTTGCGAATTTGTGGTTTTGACCATATTTTTAAAAAGTATTATAAATAGATAAAAACACCAAGTTGCAAAAATGATCAAAATGCCAAGATTTAACTCCGTAGCAAATTTTGTATTTGATAATTAACGAAGGTGTTGTTGCCCTTAAAATTTCAGTATCTTCTAAATGTTTTCAGGTGAGCAATAAGGCCCATAGGCCTTTTGTTTAAATTGTCTGCTCATTAACACCAAAATAGTCCTTGAAATATTACAATCTTTGATTAATAGCTGTTTCTTGCTACTAAAACAATTTTTATAACAACTTTCATTCAAAAAAGCATTTTGGTTTTGGCGGCCATTTTGTATTTAAATTTTGACCTACTTAGAGCAATTTTTCAGATTGGTATCCGCCATTTTCGAACTCAGCACACCCAAATTAGGTAAAAAGGATATATGGTTTGCTTTTACTAAAAAATGCCTCTTCCTCTTTAAAACGACGTCTTTTCTGAAAATGTGCCTAGTCTATATATGTACTTAGTCAGGCTAGGTATGTTTCCACCTTGACTTTTTCCGTTTAATGAAAATATGGCTGCCAATCCAAGATGGCCGCCAAAAAAGATAATTTAAGTATAAAAATCCAATATCTAATCAACCACCAAACCCTTTAAGTTGAAATTTAGTATTTGAGCAATTTAATATTTATACTAATTTTCCATGAATAAATATTGGTTGTAAAATTCAATATGACCGCCATTTTCAAGATGGCCGACGTATAATCATCGCGCTGCATGTTAAATCAAATACAACAAAGGATGTCATTCTTTTATGACATAAGACCAATGTATTGTATTTAATATATATGTACTTAGTTAAGCTAGGTTTGTTTCTACCTTGACTTTTTTCCGTTTATTGAAAATATGGCTGCCAAATCCAAGATGTTTACCCAAAAAGATAATTTAAGTACAGAAATTCAATATCAAATCAACCACTTAACCTTTATAGTTGAAATTTGGTATTTGATCAATTAAATATTTATACTAATTTTCTATGAATAAATATTGGTTGTAAAATTCAATATGACCGACTTATAATTATCGCACTGCATTTTAAATCAAATACAACAAAGGATGTCATTATTTTATGACATAAAACTAATGTGTGTATGTTACATATTATGTGAAAATATTATCAGTACTGCCCTATAAACATATTTTATGTAAATTAAATAATTTAAATAACGAAGCCGAAACATTTGTCAAGTTTTCAATAAATATCATTTGAATTAATTTAATAGCTATGGCTTTTGATGTCTGCAATAAAAAAAGTCCTCTCTCTTATTCAAACATTCAAAGAGGTCCAACAGCAACATGATTAACATCAACAAGCACCTTGCAGCAATATATTCTATACGTATATCCCTTATATTTATTATATAAGTATCATCAGAATATAACATATTTTCCCGGTTACACAATTCAACAGCTATAAATATAGGTTTGAATAACAATCTTTTATTTCCAAAACAATTCTTATGTCTGCCTCTTTATGATTTGCTCAAAGACCCGATTTACCCCTGCCAGTACTCGAGAATGTAGTATTCGCATCTGAAAAACCTTCACCGAACCATTAACTGCTTCCCATGTACCATTTTTGTTTATCTAATTTGATATAAAACTAAAAGAATCAGATTCATTCTTAATTCTCGTCCATATGTATATTGAATTATTCCATTCTCTATTCTGCAGTACATGTATTACTCTTTAAATCGAGTTATTCTCACCAGTTCTTACTGGTTTTAATGCTCTATGATTGTGATTTGTGGATGGACTGTTGTGTTTTTTATTTATTTTTTTCTTGTCAGACTTTATAGAATGTTCATAATATTAATCAAACAAAACATCTACTCTATCACTATTCCTGAAATGACATTTTCTTCTATCTGCAAATCTACAAAGTTGTCAAAGGTTTGTGCATTGGCGTTTTCTGAATGCTGTTAACCAATGTCATACTCTCTATTATGGTACAAATCTTAATACCTTTTTCTGGATATTTCTGGATGACATCATCAACCTGTGGCTACAATTGATCGTAAACAACCTGATGATGTTAAGCAGACTACACTTACGTCTTTTTGTCTAGTATAGCACTATCACCGTTACCTCTTCCTGCTTTCACTTGCACAATGATTTTATTTAGCAATTATTGTTTTGATTTTTGAAACTCCATAACGCTACCGAAAAAAAAGACCTATACGATAATATATGGTACGGCATCGGTTAACATAATTGGAAAACCAAAATATGCACTTTGAAGATTGTCTCGCAGCAACCACAAAGCATCTTTTTAGAAAAAAGCGTTAGAGTAGATTGTTTGCTTTTATAAAGGCTTGAACCAGACGAAAAGAATAAGTTAAAAACAAACATACCAATCCATGTCACAATTATAAAGCAAGGTAAAAATCTTGAAACTTTCAAATGAAGTTTAACACAGGAACATCCACCAGGGAAGTGAGAACAAGTGACCTGGAAGGATAATTGAGCACCCCACACTTTTTAGAAAGAAAGGAACATGGAACTTTAGGACGCCACATATCCATGGTATTTTCGGATACAGAGTCACCATACTTTAAAACTTTATGAGGGCCCTAATAAGCCAAGGCTTGCGCTATCCCTGCATCAACAATTCATTTGTTAGCAGTTTGCACCGTTGTATAAACAGATTTAAAGAATGCAGAAGAGAGATGGAATTCCATGTTGCCTGAGATTTTGAAAAATTTCATAAATATGGGGGAGAATAAGGCTTAACTGACTAGTTTTATATCAAAAGAGTTGAGCAAGGAAGTACTTGGCAAAGAGTCACTGGTTATTGGAGGGTTGCGGATCCAAATACTACATTCTCGAGTTCAGGTCGAGATACACCAGGTCCTTGTGCAAACTATAAATACGCAGACTCAAGACTTGTTGCTTATTTAGAGTGAGGTGGATAGAATAATGGATAATGATCAGATGTTTGTATTCTCTTGTGTCACAACTGAACAGTAAGGTTTAAGTTAGTACTAGAACAAACAAGAAACCAGGAGTAAATAAGAAATATCAGATGAAAAAAACATTTAGATCTGTTGGTATTTGATCAACAGACAGTGATTAAGCATCCAGCATGTGAAGTGTTCAAGCAAATTACATGTTCCATCATTGCCACGTTACAAGATGTGTTCCAGTCATGCACATTAAACACATTAGTTATCAGGAAATGGTTTGGAATCTGTGTTTATTTCCTAGTAAAAACTACCATTAAGTCTTGTTAGTAGTTGGGAAATTGACCTACAATATTTATGAATGTTGAATTGTTGAATCTTTGTGATGTTTGTGCAGTTTAATTATTGCAAAAAACACATTCTGATGCACAGTAGATTGTGGATGTGAATCATGCCGGTATAAAAAGCTTTTGAAGGAGTCATTTAAGTAGTATATATATTAACAAATTCAATATATTGGTTTATTGTATGAAAACAATGCAGCGCGGTGATTATTAGTCGGCCATCTTAAGAAATGGCAGCCATATTGAATTTTACAACGACCGTTTTTCATGAAAAATTAATATAAATATTTAATTGATCAAATATCAAATTTCAACTCAAAAGGTTAAGTGGTTGATTTGTTATTCAATTTTAATTTTAAAATTATCTTTTTGGTGGCCATCTTGAATTTGGCAGCCATATTTTCATTAAACGGAAAAAGTCAAGATGGAAACATACTTAGCCTAACTAAGTACATATATATTAAATGCAATACATTGGTTTTATGTCATAAAATGAAGACATCCTTTGTAGTATTTGATTTAAAATGCAGTACAATGATTATACGTCGGCCATCTTAAAAATGGCGACCATATGGAATTTTACAACCAAAAATTATTCACAGAAAATTAGTATAAGTATTTAATTGATAAAATACCAAATTTTAACTTAAATGGTTAAGTGGTTGATTTGATATTGAATTTTTATACATGTACTTAAATTATCTTTTTTGGCAGCCATCTTGGATTGGCAGCCATATTTTCATTAAACGGAAAAAGTCAAGGTGGAAACATACCTAGTCTGAGTAAGTACATATAGGACAATAAGATCCACCTTGTTTCCTGCTTTTAACAAAAAAGTTTAGGGGGGTCAATAAAGAGGCTACTTTTTTAGATCTTCCCCTGACTATGGCCCTAGCTTGTGTTACAGATTCTTTATTAGCATAATTACGATAAGCATGGGTATATCATTAGGATAGTACGAAGTATGACATGCGTCATCTTGATCATTTAAAAAAAAATGGGTTTTTACAAATCGTCTGGAAATATCATTTTTATACTGTTTATGTTTAATGACAATATCAATTTTTTTACCACCATACTGCTGATTTTTCCTCTTTGCATTGTAATGTTAAAACATCGGTAATCACGAACGTAACTAAGCATTAGGAACATGGTATAAAATCAAAATACGCTTTAGAAACGTTTTGAAAGTTTCAACAGATTTAAAAAGTAATGTTTGTTCGCTTGCCCGGCGAAGTTTGGTTGTTTTCTAGACACTCCAATTTCCTCCATCATACAAGAACTGACGGCATCAATCAAAAACAAACATACCAATCCATGTCCAAACCATAATCTAAAAAACTTTGAAGTTGGCACGTGAAATTTCACCAGGGGTGTGAGACAGGGTGCTCCGGAAGGGCTAGTTCCCCTATTTAGCTAGATACACCTGCACGCGTGTAACTAAAATTGACCCAGGGATATTGTAAGATTAGGCTTATCAGGACCTTCAAAAGGTTTTATGGCCGTCATCACAGTATTGTTGATAAGTTTGATGTTTCTGCCGTGTCCAGGATTGTCCTGGATATATTTGACGTCCCATACATAGTTCCCATGGACCTCTAGCAGACAAATTTTTGAGTAGAGTGGTCGCCATTTTATTGGGCAATCTATATAATTTATCTATCTATTTTAACCAAGTTTGTTAATTTTCAAATTATTGTTTTTCAAAAAGTAATCGGGATATCAATAAAGTTTTTAAACTTATGAAATGGCCAATGTTTTTATTTTGATTTGGTATATTTTATAAGATTTTTGTCCCCATAACAACGATGTGACAATAAATTTTATACACCCTATTTTAGAAAGAATTAATAAGATTCAATTTCTAAAGGCCTACAAAATGGCCGCTACTTTACCTGTGCAGTGGACAGTATGACGTCACATGGGAACCATCTATAGCTTCATGTTCCTTTAACTAAAGTTTGATTACACACGTGGCGGGTGTAGCTAGCTAACCCGGAGGCGCTTACCTCACTTCCCTGATAGAAGTTCAGCCAAACTTGTTAGTTTCAAAGTTGTTACCTTGCTTCTGGATTGTGATTCGGACATGGATTAGAATGATTTCTTGTTAGCACTACAAGAAAAAGATACAATTTTATTCCATGTTATTTTTTTCCATTTTGAAAATCTGATTAGAATCATGGATGGTATACGATAATCAACTTGGTACAGGGTCAAGTTTGAATACAATTGCACTCTTCATTGGGTTGATTCAACTAGGCCAGGACGAGAGACATCTGAGTTCTTTATCTGATGCCTGCTATGTGAATTGCTTTGACATGCATATAAAATATAGCCTCATCACTGAGGCATATATATATATATATATATATATATATATATATATATATATGGTACACCAGAATGATTACAGGTGCAAAGGAAGGGGACGAATTTTAAGCATTTTATCAAAAAAGTGTCACTTTATAGATATGTTATATAATTATGTTTCATAAAATGCTTAAAATCTATTTCGCGGGCACATGTGCAGATGATATATCCAAGCGTCAAATAGTTTTGGATTTTGGTCTGAGCACCACTGTTGAGGAATTGTATTCCGAAACTGTCGTTTAATGCAGGAACAAAATGTTGCTGTTTGGTAATCAAGTTTTTAATGAACGAACTTCGCTCGGATAATTCCAATGACATTTCTTGTGTAAAATATACCAAAAACAAAAACAAACAAAAAACAACAGGACATTTGTTAAACATTTGAATATATTTATTGAAATTACTTTTGTTGAATATCTTTTACAAGTATAATTGTTAACAAGGAATCCCGGTGCGTCACGGATACATTATAAATCTAAAACAAATATACTTATCCATGCCCAAACCACAACCCCAAAGCAAAGTGGAAGATTTGCAGCTGGCAAATAATGTTAAACACC
Source organism: Anadara kagoshimensis (assembly GCA_021292105.1). Lineage (NCBI taxonomy): Eukaryota > Metazoa > Mollusca > Bivalvia > Arcoida > Arcidae > Anadara > Anadara kagoshimensis. The sequence continues at coordinate 30,676,780 of CM037874.1, read as the reverse complement.
CGAAGTTCCACTTCTCAAAACGTCAAAAGCCAAAGACGAGTCATTTAGACGGATCGCCAGCCACGCCCACAATGTTCCGACAAAGGCCGCCATCACGGTACCAAAGCAGCGTCACGGCAACTGATGGCGTAGTAGTGTCAGTGACGTCATTAAACGGAGCAATTTAGGCCGAGTTTTAATTCTTTGTGTGTGTCATTCAACCATGTCAGGCCTTTGTCGGAACATTGTGGGCGTGGCAAGCGATACGTCAATTCCACGTAACGTCTATATAAGTCACCGTCCTGGATATTGTGGATGGTACAAACCACATTCATATACCCTGTATTGATGAGTGAAGTGGGATAACAGTGTCTTACTCCCTAGACAAGTTTTTTCCACATATTTGGGGTCTGCAAATTCTTAGATCACGAATGAAAGAAACCGAGAAACCCTAACAAGCTTCCTAATTAGGAGTTGTGGTCTATACGCCAGCATGAAATAAATCGGCATGACTTTATAATAAAGGATACTAAGTATATAATTTTATTTAGACGAAAGTCGTGGATTGCCATTTTATAATGTCTTTTCGCATATATATTGCCTTTTTATAATGTCTTTTCGCATATATATTGCCTATTTATAATGTCTTTTCGCAGATATATTGCCTTTTTATAATGTCCTTTCGCAGATATATTGTCTTTTTATAATGTCCTTTCGCAGATGTAGTGTCTTTTAGTAGTAATACAATTTTCATCATTCCAGGTATAATTTGTTTTTGTTTTTAGTTCCAGACAATCTTCCATAGAATCCTTATTATTCGGTTCGTTTTCTCCCCAGTTGTCATAGCTAAAAGGGCATCCTGTTGTATTCCATATCCATCTACCTTCAACCAAACTATCTCTACCATCTAACCAGTACCCTTCTATAAAAGAGAGACAAACATCGATTGTTTATTTGTTTCACAATTAAAACGATATGGTAGAACTTGTTCCCACATCGGAAACTTTATACACCAAAACAAGCTAAGCTGCTAACATATTTTAGTTTTTCGACACAAGGATATTGCAAGCCTAGGCTTATCAGGGCCCTCATCACATTATTGTTGGCAAGTATGATGTCCCTGTATCGAAAATTACCCAGGGTAATTTTTGACGTCCTATAGTTCCATGTTCCTTTTACACTTAATATTGATTACATACTTGGCGGATGTAGCTTGTTAGACAGGAGATTCTTATCCTTCTAGGGCACAAGGCTTCACTTCCCTGGAGGAGTTCACGTGTTTAACCTAATTTGTCAGTTCAAAAGTGTCAACTTTGCTTTGGGATTGCGATTTGTACATGAATTGGTGTGTTTGAAGGTCATTCATAACATCCCAGAGTCACACATACAAAGCTACTAATACTTGCTAAATTACATATTATACTAGTTTTAATTTTGAAGCACTAGCCGTTTTGGAATAGAATTCCTCATCAGTAATGCTTGGATCAAAATTGTGAAACTAAACTTTTTTCAAGGGATTGAAAAATATCCAAAGAATAAAAATAAATGAACCCAATTTAGCTAAGGAAATACTTTGTATGAGGAAGTATACCTTAGATTTTGAGAATTAAATTGAAAACCAGATGCATTCACATTTTCTTTTTTACCATTTGTACATATATTTAGGTGTTGATTGTTCAAGGTCACATTGACTAGAGGCCTGTTCAAGAAGCAATTAACGTAAACGTAGCCTCCTTTAAAAGGCTATGGTGATATTTTCTAATATATTAGATATTAAGCTGATTTATCAACAAGCATTTCTATCATCAGAATAACAATCAGACGTGAACGCTGTCTCCCTATTCCAGTAAGTACTACCTTAACCAGACAGTTTGATAGAGTGAGTACCAGGCGCGGCGCAAACATTCCTGTCCAGGCCTCATATCTATGCGTTCTACTCGCCTGAATCTGGTGCACCTTTTCTTTTTGCAAGGCTAATAACGAATTCATTTTCTTCTGCTGATGTTATAACAGCCAAAGTCGAACACTTTGAATTGCAAGCGTTCTAAAATAAAAATGAAATACACCAATATAATTTAATTCTAAAGTCACATAGCTATATCAAATTTTGTTCATGTGAATTCACGTGCAATTCGCATGAAGTTGTTCGTGTGAAATTCATGCAAATTCCATGTGAAATTCACGTGAACAAAATTTGGTTGTATAATGATAAAACGCAACTATTTTGTCCTCGGGAAAATATTTTCTCGAGCTCTTATAATTTACTATTCTTTAATTTTATCTATAATTTATCAATATTTTACGAATTTAAAATCTTTTCATCAAAATAGACTTGTATGTTATTGCTATTTTGAAGATCCACTTTAAATTAGATGATTACATATTTCAAAACATCTAAAACATGGTATGTTTTATTTTTCGATCATGTATTCAGATATTAAAGTAATGGTAAATCTTTTACCAATCTATTAAAAGTATCAGCGGTGTTTGACAACACAGACAAATCATTGTACTCACTGTCGCATTCTTCCAAGTCAGAGCGTTGGTTCCAACGTAATAGCAACTTCGTAAAAACGATTCCCATTCAAATCCAAAATCTTGACATTGTGTTGTCATGGTTACCGAAGTCGATGAGTCACATGTATTGCTGTCATTCTTTCTTTTCAGATCATTAATTGTTTTATCCTTATTTCTGATGATTTCATTAAGTTCTTGTATTTTCGTTTGTAGTTCCTCGTTTTGTTTTGTCAACTTTTCACTTTCTTTTCTACGACAAACATTGCTGTAGCATTCTCCCTGTTTTCGTTCCATTATCTCTTGTGTTGTAGCAGTAGAAACATAGACCAACAATAAAATCAATGCATACATGACTATGGACTTCATGTTATGTTTTAATGGACTCTACAAGGAAGAAAGTTTGATGCAGAGAAAGTTAAACCCATCCTATTACACAGTGTGGGAACGGAAGTTCAGTCAAACTGTACAGTCGCCGGTAGCTCTGTTTTCTGAAGCGACGAATGAAAACAGTTGAGTCAAACCTATGTGGGAGTATCTAAAATTATTGTTGTTATGAACTGTTCTGCGATTTTTTATTCGGACATGGATCTTACTAAGTAAATGCAGTTATGATTTATTCAATACGTTTATGAAAATATTAAGCCTAAGACATTTATTCGTTTGTTAAACACGGAAAATAAGAGCGGAATTTTCATGAATTCACTGTATATTCTTTATTTTCTCTATAATCGTCTAGTATTTGTACCACAATGCAGACAGTTAGCGAGCTATGAATGTTAAAAAGGAATTGTGACATGTTACAATGTTTATATGATTGGAGAAAAACTTCAAAAAACGATTTATTAGGCAGCATGCTTTTCTGTTGACTGTACAGGTAGCTCATATTTCATTGTACAGGTGGCAGCTCATATTTTACTGTACAGGTAGCTCAATAACAGGCATTCGAGCTACGCTGCATAAATCGAGTATAAGGAACGCTTTCCTCTCATAGAATGATTATGAATTAATTTCAACTTCAAAGCAAGGTTTGATTTCACGGAATGTAATATTCAAGTCAAGAATATTTCATTTACATCGAGACAATAAGGACATCGCAATGGTTATTTGTTGATGTCTCCTCGGTTTAGAGAAAACCAAAGACCATCGCCAAGCGAACTCACAAACTTTCTCACACTATGATATGTCACGATCGAGTGAGGTCCCTCATTTAAAAGACTTTTTAAAATTTATTGATTTACGTCTTTTTCAAATAGCAAAATAAAAGAAATGGACAATGGCACCGGTTTTTCAAAAGTAATGACCCTTGTCTATAGACCCCATCCCGTAAGAAATTAAAACTGCTTTCCTCTATCAGATTTTTGTAGATTTTTCCGATAAAGATTTAATGTATTTTAGAGCATATAAGTAACAAAATATTTTCTTGTTGCAATTATTAAAAAATGAAACTGTAAATTGACTGGACTATATTTGCTTTTCGTTAGCATACTATATAGTATGAAATTTAAAAAAAATGCAATATTAAAATATTCAGCATCTAGTAGCAAAAATCGCAGTCAATAAATAATGAAGAGAACATTGACTTATTTGGTTTTGATTTTGAGCTACCTGGACTCCAACTCAGCTCGTTCTAACTAACTTTTGTCAACTCGTTCTACTTTTTATTACCAACTCGTTCCAACTGAGAAACCAACTCGTTCCACCTTTTATTACCAACTCGTTCCACCTTTTATTACCAACTCGTTCCACCTTTTATTACCAACTCGTTCCAACTTTTTTTTACCAACTCGTTCAAAATACCAACTCGTACCAAATTACGCATTTTTATGATTTTAATAAAGTTTGTTGTATGTGTATTTATGATTATTACTAAAAGACGTTTTGTGTTAGATCGTATTTGTTCCATTCGGGATATTACAGATCGCATTTTAACGGATAATTTTCCTTTATTTAAAATTATTAAACTAATTCTGATAAATGGATAATGCATGATTAATAACAGAATATTAATACTTTGATCATAATAAATGTTATTCTTGTATTTATTATTTATTTATTAATTTTTATTTGTTAATTTGTTTATTTATTTAAACGTATCATTTATTCAGGAACGAAACTTTAGTTTCATGAACTCTTTACTTTATGTTTTAAAAACAATGGAATGCGATTGAAAAAAGAAAAGTAATTGTCTATAATATTATAGGAATTAATCTAGGTAAATCATTTGAAACGTTTACACACCCGAGTTGGGAAAAAAAGTTGGAACGAGTTGGAAATTTATAGGTGGAACGTGTTGGTAATTAAGTTGGAACGAGTTGGAAATTTAGTTAGAACGTGTTGGTAATTAGTTGGAACGAGTTGGAAATTTAGTTAAAACGTGTTGGTAATTAAATCTGAGGTGTAAAAAACTCTGCATAAAAAGTGGTACGATTTCGTAAAAAAAGGTGGAACGAGTTGGCAAAAATCAGTTGGAACGAGTCGGAATTGGAACGAGTTGACCAGACACCGAAATTAGAGCTACCCGTATAGTATGCTCCGAGCTACCCGTACAGTAAACAACTACATTGTACCAAGATGCAAATCTTATTTTTGGCGATATCCATTTACAGGAGCGTGGTGGCTTCTTAATACTGTGTATATTTATGCAATACGTTGCCTTGAGGGTTGTTTGTTTTAATAGAAAATACAACATATCGGAGAATTTATGCGTTTTTGCGACCAGTCGGGGTGTTTTCTTGATTTCTCTCGTGTTCACGTATCGTTATTGTCGAAAATATGCAGATATGATAGAGATATCTTGAAATGATGTACAATTTTTATTGTTAAATTTTTATATAAAAGTTTGTTCAAGATGTTACAGTGTATGCTTATTGTTGTTTAAAAAGTACTCGCCAACTATTTAAGCTATGTTCAATGCTCGCTTCAGAAAAAAAGCTACCGACAACGGTGCAGTTTGACTGAACTTCCGTTCCCACACTGTGTATTATATAACGACTATAAAGATACCAACCTGTCGAAAATTTAACACTAAGCTAACGAATTAGTTTAAACAATATTTTATTCACAAAAAGCAATAGAATTATACAATAACATACATATACATGAAGAAAAGGATTCGAGAACAAGACCAAGGTCTTATATTAACTCGTCTCCACAGTATTTGCTTAGAATACATAAACTTATAAAATCAGGAAAGCAAGTTGAAGAATTAAATATTGCATATAATATTGTTAAATTTAGATGATATGAGAGAGAGAGAGAGAGAGAGAGAGAGAGAGAGAGAGAGAGTTACTGACAAAATATGAGAGAGAGAGAGAGAGAGAGTCACTGACAAAATCTTTTGGATAATAATATATATTTTTGAACAACTTCGAAACCATAGATATTTTCATCAACAGTAAGGTTTACAACATCACCATATAATAAAAAAAAATTATAGTTATATTCTAGGGTAGGGAGAAAATGGTTTGTTGACGTAATTGTCTATAAAGTTGAAAACGTTTATTGATTCATCGTTGCGAATGTTAGTAGGTATTGAATTCCAATCACGAACGGTGCAGGGCAAGAAAGAATTAAAATTAGATGTTGAATTACATAGAAACGTATAAGGATTTTCTCTATTTCGAGTTGGATAAGAATGTGTTTCTAGATAACTGTGAGGTACTATATTTGAAAGGTATTCTGGAGATAGTCCATGGTACATTTATAAATTAAAATAAAATAAATATACTAACGAATTAGTATATCTCGGTCCCTCGCTAGTCTATTTCTCGACAGCTTTTCGACAGTAGATATACAATTCTTGACAGTTTTCGGTCACTAGGTATCTATCTGTCTCCGGCCGAGTTTAGACGCCGTTTCCATAGCTCATTGTTAAACGTACGACAGGTTTAAACTGTACTTTAATATACATGTATATTATATATATTATTATGTATTTATCATCCGGTTTTCTTAGAGATATGCGTAAAAACGATTGATATGAGTTTCACTTTTACTATTCATTGTAGTAGTTGTTAACAAACCTAAAGAACCACTTCAAATTTTAAATACGTAACGTGCTTTATTATTTTAATTTAAACTTTGTAATAGTGATAAAAAACATACATACTTATCCATGACCGAATCACAATCCAGAAACAAAGTAAAAACTTTGGAATAGACAAGTCAGGTTAGACATGTGAACTTCCACCAGGGAAGTGAGGCCAGGTGCACCGGAAGAGTAAGCACTTCCTGTTTTACTATCTACACCTACAACGTGTGTAATCAAAATTGTGTAAAAGGAAATGGAACTATGGGACGTCAAATATATCGAGGGTAATCTTTTACACTTATCAACAATACTTTGATGATGACCATACATTTTAGGGCCTTGATAAGCCTGGGCTTGTAATATCCGTGAGTCAACAATTTATTTTCAAGCAGGCAGCTTCGCTGTACAGAGTCCCCGTAGTGGGATCAAACTCTACCATAGCGTATTAATTGAGAAATAAATATACCATAAGTAGGTATATTGTTGCATAAAAAGAAAAGTTGACAATAGAAAAATTGAATACATCACGTTTGTCATAAAATTTCAAATGTAGCTTCGTGGGCGTCATAATTCAGGTTTAAGTCTAAATATGAAGCAGAATTTGAGAATTTGTCGTATCTTTTATTTCAAGATCACTAGGATAGATAATATTCACATAGGTTCCAAATTTGGAATTGTTAAGAGACAGAACGTCATCTATATATCTGTATGTGGAGTTGAATAATTTGGCGACAGTCTTCTCTCCAGAGTTAACTAGAGTCTGCATAAATTCTGCTTCATAAGAATAAAGAAACAAATCAACAAGCAACTGGGCACAATTAGTACCCATTGGTATACCGATTGTTTGCTGGAAAATTATAATATCAAACACAACAAATATGCTATCTATCGAAAACTCTAACATTTTGTTGATGGTATCTTCAGTATATTTTTGTTTGGAATCGTAAGTAATAAATGAAATATTAAAATATTAATGAAATGTTAAGTATATGTACATGCAGGACCTAGTTTCACAATCATTCCTCATCTAAGAATTTCCTTAACTTAAATTTGGCACTTTCTCTTGATAAAAGAACTATTTTTGACGAAAGTAAATACAAAAGTTTGAAGTGTAATTCAAAAGTTTTAAGTGTCTTTCAAATAAAAAACAAGCATACTAATTCATGTCCGAATCACAAAAGCAAAGTAAAATCTTTGGAACTGACAAGTTAGGTTAGACACGTGAACTTCCAGCAGATAACGATGGTCAGTGCTCCGGCAGGTAAGCGCCTCCTGCCAATGATGCCTAAAACCCTGAAAATCTTGAAAACTAACAAAAGTATTCAGATTTCAAATTTGTCAGATTTAAGTCAAGGAAAATCTTAGATAAGGATTGATTGTGAAACTTGAGCCAGGCACAAACCAGGTTTGGAAGGCCACTTATATAATCTGACGGTCTTAATTAGTACCGGTACTTTATGTTTTGCTTACTTATATTTATTAATGGACAGTTCTTACCCTATATTAAGCATGTTCTTCAAATGACATGTATATATGATAAATGTGTTAATTTTACTACTGCTGTGAGTACTAAAATAAATGAAAATATTTAGGAAAATAATTTCCTGATATATAGACTAAATGATAAGAAAGTATTGAAAATGACAATAAAACATAGTGATATAAATGATAAGAAAGTATTGAAAATGACAATAAAACATAGTAAAACGTAAAAGTATAAGTCTAAAAAGTAAAAACAAAACATTTGATTTTTCTCCACTTTACACCACTATCCCTCATGCTAACACATTAGTATAATCACGTGGACTTCTACCAAAGAAGTGAGGCCGGGTGTTTCGCCGCACATGTAATCAAAATTGGGAATGAAAGGAACATGTAACTATGAGACGTTAACCTGTTTTATCATTAACTTATATTTTGTCTTGATTGTTTTTTCTTCTACTTTTTTTTCTCGCATCTTTCCTAGACCATCCCTAAATATAAATGAAAGAATCTTTAGGTTGGCGTAAAACACCATCACAACGCAACACAACACTCCTTATCTTACTGTCATATTATAATTTTTTTAATATTTCATTCAGAAAATTAAAAAAAGTATATGAAAAAACTTTGTTAAACATTTGCTGTCATTTAGGACCCTTTTTGAGAAAAAATGTTTATTTTGTTAATTCGGTACCCGTATACGCTAGTACGCTATCTCAGTTGGTAGAATACTCGTTTTGTATTATTGCAGAGACAAGACTTTAAAGAACTTTTAAAAGAAGATTATGTATTCCTTCTTTGTTATTATTAGAAGCAAATCAATGTACTTCCTAAATTCGATTTAAATAAAATACATGTATCTAATTGTGTAATCGCGCTGTAACATAATGATTTAAATCAACCTGTTACTTTGAACCGACATACATCTAACTGTTCATATAAGCATTTTGTTTATTTTGCACTTAACGTTAATTCGATTGGATAAAATTAGTTAAAATTTGTCTTCCTGGTTCGGTTACAAATTTTGTTTGAGAAAATATGCCATTTTAGTCATGTCATTGGTGGTTATATTTTTCATATCTATTTCTTCTGTTTTAACACAGGAGATAATAGAGCAAAAACAGGGAGAATGTTACAGCAATGTTTGTCGTAAAAAAGAAAATGAAAAGTTGAAAAATGAAAATGAAGGACTACAGTGGAAAATACAAGAACTGAAAGAAATTATCCGAAATAAGGATAAAACAATAAACGATCTGAAAAGAAAGTATGACAGCAGTACATGTGGCTCATCAACTACGGAAACTATGACGACAGCGCCAACCGAATTGTCATCAACAACGGTACCTATGACAACAACGCCGACCTTGTCGTCATCAACTGAACAACCGCGGCAATGTCAAGATCCCAAATGGGAGGCATTTTTAAATAGTTGTTATTATGTTGGAATCGATGCATCGACTTGGGCTAGTGCCTCAGTAAGTATAGGACTCATGTTTTATAACCTGAATTCTTTGCATTTTGTTTGCAACTTTTATTGCCGGAATACACTATAGAGGGTGGTCTCCGGGGTAATTAGATAAGATTAAATTATGTGCAACTTAATTAACCGATCAAACTTTTAGATAAAAAACAAACATCAATCCATGTCCAAATCACAATCCCAAAGCAAAGTAAAAAAATCTTTAAAGATAACAAATTAGGTTAACACTTGAACTTCAACCAGGAAAGTGAGGTTGGATGTTCCTAAATGTGACGTATTTCTTGTTTAGCAACTTACATCTACCACTTGTGTAATCAAAATTTGGAATAAAAGAAACATTATGGGACATCAAATATATCCAGGCTAATTTTGTATACAGAGACATCATACTTCTTAGTTTTATTTAATATGTTAATTATTTATAAAAATGTATTAACAAACTTATTTAGACAAAAAGACACATTGTTGAAAATAGCACCTGGAGGAAATAAATCAACTTGATCGACGAAGGGAATAAGTACAATTTCATTACTTGAATCTTTTCAATCTACTAGAAAAATATTTCAAAGTTTGACGGGGAAAAAATGAACAACACAATTTTAAACGAACAACATACATTTAAAGTTTTATAAACTTTTAATTTTTCAGCAAAATTGCAACAACATGAACATGTCTTTGGCAGTAATTACAACGCCTGAGGAAAATGAATATGTCGTTTCCTTGGCAAAGGGAAAACATGTTTCAAGTTTTTGTAAGTATTAAAGTGTATATAAATTGTATTAGAATGCAATAAGTAAATCCAAGGCCATAAGCAAAATATTATCCTGTACACACAATAAAAGGTCTTTGAAAGATATTGCCTATTACACATGACCATAAAGTTCTATGTAAACTAAAAGCAATTTTTTAACAAAACGACTAAAATGTTCAAAATGACTTGATAATGTCCTTTGAAGAATTTATTAGCTATCAACATGACATACTTGCTCTTCTGAAGCACTCGATCTTACTTCCTGGTGGAAGTTCATGTGTTTACTTTAATTTGCTAGTTTTCAAAATGTTACTTCACTTTGTTGGGAATGGATTAGTATGTTTGTTTTGATTGAATGAAATTTTTCAAAACATATTTTTTGTATTTGAATTAAAATTCTTTCTTTAACAGATGGATATTGGTTGGACGGAACATATAATTTGAGAGAAGGACTCTGGTTCTGGAATTCCACTGGAACATATATTGCATACCAAAACTGGGGAAAAAATGAACCTAATAACCTCGGCGGAGTGGAACACTGTCTAGAAATGAAGACAACCAAACATTACACATGGAACGATGAAAGGTGTACTGTTGCTAAACGATACATTTGTGAAACGACCATATAATATAGAGAGATCTGCACGTGGCTATTCATGGTGGTTTATTTCAATTAATAACTTACCATCTTTAAAACATACGATATATTATACATAGCTAGAGTTTTCAATCGTCAAACAACTTTCGTTTTGTGGTTTTTGTGAAATAATTTGAATAAAACATCAAAGTTGACTAACATACACAAATGAATGCAATTCTGTGGAAAACTATTTTTTGTACACGTACATGTATTTATATTCTGATAGAAAATAATGTGAAATATTAATACAATGCCGCAATATAAATGTGCCCATTATTAGTTTTATTAGTGTTACTAGTACTCTTATAATTATTTCATTTACTAATTAACTAAAATTTATTGATACCATTATTAATACTGTATAATAATCACGCCAGTATAAATTGTAACAACATATATATCCATGTATGTTTTTCACAAATAAAAGATAACACAAAAATTAAAAAAAGACATTTATGATTAGCACCTTTCATGCACTTAGGCAACATATTACTCCGCGATTGAGACTAGAATTATTCTCCCTTTTGGCCGTCTCGATATCGAATAATCAATAACAAACTTATCCATGTCCGAATCACAATCCAGAAGCAAAGTAGAAACTTTTGAACTGACAAGTCAGGTTAGACAAGTGAACTTCCACCAGGGAAGTGAGGTCGGGTGCTCCGGAAGGGTAAACACCTCCTGTTTAGCTAGCTACACCCGCCACGTGTGTAATCAAAATTGTGTGAAAGGAACATGAAACTATGGAACGTCAAATATATCGAGGGCAATCCTGAACACAGAGACATCAAACTTATCAACAATACTGTGATGACGGTCATAAAACTTTTTAAGGGCCTTGATACGCCTAGGATTGCAATATCCCTGAGTCAACAATTTATATGCAAGCAGACTGCTTCGTTGTACAAAGTCCCAGTTATGGGAACAAGCTTGCCATAGCGTATTAATTGCTATGTGAGGTAACATAATGATCAAGCGAATCAGCATTGATCACAGAGCAGAGGCTTTTACACAAACTGAAGTATCACATGCGTCTGTGTTTAGATCAAGCTCCAAGATTATATAACTCAATAGCAATTGAAAATTTGTGGGACTCCCTCGAAAAGAAAGCAGCCAAAGGTAGTCCAAAAACATCAACAGAGCTTTGGAATTATGTGAGAAAAAGCACTTATATCAGATCAGCAAATCAGAAAGTCAAAATGTGTATTGTACATTACCTCATTACACAAGAGACACTTCTACAAAATACTAGCTGTAAATAATCTTGTGTTGACACAAAGCAATGTCACAAAATAAACCACTCGAACCACTCCGACTGATATGCATTTGGATTCTGTTTATTTTTTCAAGCATCATACATATTCTAAAGAAAAATATAATGAGGATACTATCAACAAAATGTAGTTTTTGATAGACAACATATTTGTTGTGTTTTATAATATAATTTTCCAGCAAACAATTTACTAGTAGTCGGTATACAAACTGTGCACCATTGCTTGTTGATTTTTTCTTTATTCGTATGAAACAGAATTTATGCAAAACCTTGTTCTATATCTTAATAATCTTAAATTAGAGACAATGTTAATACCACCTATCATAGTGAGTTCGAAAAAGGGATTCTTCAGCTTATGTTTACAAATAAATTGTTAACGCAATGATATTTCGGGCCAAGACTTATCAAGGCCCTCAAAAACTTTAATGACCGCCATCCCAATATTAATGATAAGTATGATGCCCGAGTATCCAAAATTACTATAGATTTTGATGTCTAATAGGTCCATGCTCCTTTCGTTTACAATTTTGATTAAACAAGTGGCGGGTCTAGCTAGCTAAACAGGAGGTGCTTACCATTCCGCAGCACCCGGTCTCACTTTCATGGTGGAAGTTTACGTGTTTTCTCTTATTAACCAGCATCAAAGTTTTTACTTTGCTTTTGTGATTGTGGTTTGGACAATGATTGATATGTTTGTGTTTGAATGAAACCTATACCGTAATTATGACATCAACGAAAGACTACATTTGAAGCTATATGTCAGCTGTCATTTTCTATGCAGCAATATACCTGCTTCTCCTGTTGGTATTGTATTTGTTTCGCAATTAATATGCCATGGTAGAGCTTGTTCCACTATAGGAATTTTATACAACGAAGCATGCTGCTTACAAATAAATTGTTGACCCAAGGATATTGCAAGTCGAGGCTTATCAGGCCCTCTAAAAATGTTATGGCCGTCAACACAGTATAGTTGATAGGTGTGTCCAGGATTGTCCTGTTATATGTTCCTTTTCGCTCTCAATTTTGATTTCATCCGTAACAGAATGATGTGCTTACCCTTCCAGGGCTACCGGCATCATTTTCCTGGTATAATTTCGCAATATTTAGCCTAATTTGTCAGTTTCAAAGATTTTACTTCGCTTTGGGATTGTAAAGTGGATACTGCTTTGTTTTGAAGCAATTCAGAACAATCGACAATGAAGTTCGAAGCAGCGACGTTCAACTTTGAACTGACTTTCGATGTGCAAAAAGAAGGCATTCTAGATGTGTGTTTTCAAAACATTACACTCATCATTTCATGATGGAATTTTAGAGTTTGCGTAGGTAACACTTTCACCCATTAGTTCCAAAATAGAATGTGTATCAATATTTTACAGAGAAGTAAAGTAAGCATGTACATATGAAACTGTACCCATGTAGATTCTGTGAATGTTTCTAGTAAGGCCGTATATACCAGTCACTTACCAGGGGCGGATACGATTTTTTGAAAGGGGGGGGGGGGGGGGGTGAGAACTATCCAGGATTTTTTGAAGGGGGGGGGGGTTGAGCTAAGAATTTTTTGAAGGGGGGGGGGTTGAGATCTATACATGATTTTTAAAAGGAGGGGCGAGAATTATATCAATGCTAGATGCGAGCGCCAAAGGCGCGAGCTTCCAGAGACGATGGGTTCTAGGGCAGAGCCCCGATGGGGGCCAAGAAAATAATTTTAATTAGTCAATATCTCACTCTCTCTCTCTCTTTAATTTTTTCAAAGGGGGGGGGGGGTTGCAACCCCGCAACCCCTCCCCTAAATCCGCCACTGCTTACTTTTACGGAAGCTTTTACTCCGTTGGTGTACTGGGTGTCATTTTAACAGTATTTACTGATGTGTGTTGATAAATTTAGACAGCTCTATCCTTAATCAGATTGCTTTTGGAATTACGGTATATATATATATAATACCTACAAATCCCACAATCTTTGGGTGACATTAAGTCGGATAATCTTTCGGTCTCTATCAACTTCTGTTTTTTCCCAAAATATTGCAACCATTTTGTGAACTTTTCATGTGTTAAGATAGTACGCCATGAAAGATGGTAAGAAGACATTGGCAACGCATTATCTATAATGGCCTGCGGTAGTCCGGAATCCGGGATATGTCAGTATATAGTTCAGTTACAATCTGCAAATGTAAAATAAGATGTCATTTCATTAAAGATGTAAAAGGTTTTCTGTGCTTAAAAAGAACCATCGCTTGCTACCAATAATCTAGCCTCCCCCACCCAAGTTTCTTACTATTGTCGTAATCTTCAGTGGAAGAAGAAGAAAACCACTAAATAAAACACAGGTGCTCCAGTCAATGGAGGAAACTAAGAGCTTTAAACACAAACAGGAAGTTTGATTCTCCTAGCAACTATCCCGGAAATATCGTGAATTTACCTGGCCCATTCACGATTCCACTTTGTTTACAAACTTATTAGACGCAAAATGTTGCTTTCTGAACCTACAATACCACAGGATGTTCCAAAAATTATCCAGGTATGTAGAAAATCCCGAAGTCAATAATTTAACAACAGAAATAGACGTTCTTGAAAGGACAATAATGGTGGTGTTACAAACTCGTAACAAAATAACATACATTAGCATACCCCATTAAAAGCTCCAAGAATTAATCCTTAGTCGGTGTCACTGAAGTAACAGTGTATGTGGAGATTAAACCCCCCCCTCCCCCCTGTGTGAAATTTACAATTTAAAATTTATGTGTAGCATAGCCAATTAAGGGACTGATCGAAGTTCATAAACCAGTTCAAGGGTGAATAATTATTTCCCATTTAATGTTGATGCCAGTTTGTATGTGTTCAGGTACATTATGCCTGTCATTCAGCCGTTCTGTTAATCCGATGCTTCATTGTTATTCTTTTTTATTCAATCAGGTTCATAAATGCTAAATGGACAAAATGGGGGATGGGGTCACTGGTGGTATTTATTCTTCAAATTGTCACACACTTACTTTTGAGAGCTCTTGACAGCTATGTAAAAATACCAACCTTTAATCAAGTTTCTGCTTTTTTCTCTTAGTGACCACCATCAACAGGTTTATTATTCTGCCACATTAAATACTGAAGTTTAATGAATTTTCTATGAAAACTCTGCATATTTTACTGTCACAAACACAATGACTCACTGATAGTAATTTAATGATTGTGTTATAAAAACAAGAATTAATGAAAAATTTTATACTGAGCTTTTTCTCTGAATATCTAAAAAAACTTTTTATCTTTTCAGCCAAGAAATCATAAAGCAAAGGTTTCTGTTTGGTGAGTATTATATCAAAAGGGGCACAGAAAGTTGATGGTTGGTGCAGAATTTTTAATTTTTTAAACACAATCCTGATGGCTTTCTGATTAAAAGTTTGGGTTTGTTAAAATCATTCAAATGAAGTTATATCTCACTAAGTCAACATTTTCACTTATTACTGGTATATTGCCTGGAATGGTGGAGGAAACCAAAGTACCAGAAATAAACTACAGACTTTTTGTACACAAACTGACAGATATTCTCACACCAGGATGTTTAGATGTTAACAGAAACAGTGAGATATATTGTGATCCATAACCCAGCACACATCATGCTTCAATAACTGTAGGAAAAAAATACTTGTAATTAAACTACTGTAGGAACCACTGTGACCGTGACAGTGAAATTCTCTTTATATCCATAGAAAATCAAATAAATTTGAATAAAGTTTGATATTTTTCACTTACTTGTACCTAGTCATAACAGGAAATCTGTATGCGCATCTGCGATTGTCATAAAGTATGTCTGTAAAAAGGAAAATGTTGGCGGTATGGTGATTTTACACATGCGAAAATGATGATGTTTACACCTGAATTGATGTCCTTGATGAGGTTTTACGTCATATGGGCAACAGAAGCCGCCATTTGCCTGGTTTTTTCAACATGTTAAATCCCCATAGCACCAACGTTTTTCCCTATGCAGATATATTTTGGGCTAATCGCGGATGTGCATACAGATTTCCTGTTAAGACTTGGTACAAGTAAGTGAAAAATATCGATCTTTATTCAAATTTATTTGATTTTCTATGGATATAAAGAGAATTCCACTGTCACAGTCACAGTGGTTCCTACAGTAGATTATTGACTGAGTATTATATCTCAAAATCTCTTAGTAGTAATGCTTTAAGAAGTATATTCTTAGAACATGTTGATCACAACAAATAATAGTCACTTGGGCCCTTATAATCATGTGATCAATACTTCTTAACATTTGTGAGGAATTTTTTGGAAAATTTTAACATCACAAATTCCTGGAATAATGTTCATTTTTACTAGAATTGTCATCTTTCATGATTCAATATCCATTTGAAATAAATGATCTGCACAAATGTTAGAGGAAGTGGCGAACCCCATTAACCCTCTTGCTGCCAAATTAATTTTCAGTGCAATGTTGGCAATGCGAAATGATATGACGTCAACAATAGAATATGATGTCAGAAGTGTTTGTAGTCATATGATGTCATTAGTTAATTGTAGATTATAATCTCAATAGTCAACATTTTGCATTTTTATAATATTACAAAAAGATTATAAGTATATCTTCGTCTTTTATCTGAGAATTGTCAATTCTGTTGAAAGGACATATGTGTCCATATGGCAGGCTGCCGGTGGAAGACACATATGTCCATGTGGCAGCAAGAGGGTTAAAACTGGGGCCCCGTTGACAGAGTGAGAGTTGTCTAAAGCACTGGTTTACAGATCACTGTGCTACTCACTGCTTAGGAATTAATCCCATTCAGACAGATCCCAGTCCGAGAAAATCATCATTTCACTTTCTTTATTACATGCATAAGGTCTGTAGTTTTCTGTATGCATTCTAGATCTTCAGTTACTCCAGAATTGACTGCCTGAATCCAAATAAGCCAGAGAATACTGACTGAGACATAAAACCCTGTTTCTCCTCACTCTACTCTCATCCTAATTTTCTGTATTTCATTTTCAGGTCAGATTTAACTGTAGATGATATAGACAGACTTGATGAATCGTTGAATTCAGATCACATAAAACAGTAAGTAATACACAAACAGATTGATTATATCAGCAAGTATAATTCTGTTTTTGTAAAGTGTGTATGTGTGTGTGTGTGTGTGTTCCGATGTATCAAAATGGAGTACATTTTTGTACTAACAAAACATTTCAAGTAAAAAAAATTATTATATGACTTTGATTATAGTTGAGATGATATAACTAGTCTATTGATTTTTCAATTACTGTAAATCAAGAAAATATCATTTTTTAAGTTATTAATTTTTATCATGTTGGTTTTAATCACTGTTTTTTTTCAGGTTGTTTGATGATAATTTAACATTTTTGTTCAATTTCAGAGTCTTGGCAGACATATTTGTATCTGTTGCTATATGATAATTTAACATTTTTGTTCAATTTCAGAGTCTTGGCAGACATATTTGTATCTGTTGCCATATGATAATTTAACATTTTTGTTCAATTTCAGAGTCTTGGCAGACATATTTGTATCTGTTGCCATATGATAATTTAACATTTTTGTTCAATTTCAGAGTCTTAGCAGACATTAACATTTTTGTTCAATTTCAGAGTCTTGGCAGACATATTTGTATCTGTTGCCATATGATAATTTAACATTTTTGTTCAATTTCAGAGTCTTGGCAGACATATTTCATCTGGATGATCATAAAGAAAACCTTAAATCAGGAATTGTCATGGATTTGTACTTCTACACATTAGAGTTTGCTAAAGATAACAACTTCAGTAAAGAGAAAATATCAGCATTTTTCTCCATCATTAAAAAGACTCATGAAGTCTGCATAGGTATGTATATAGTTATTATCATAAAAGGGTTCTCCATTGTATAACATTATACCTCCTAACGTTTGTACTGAACATTTATTTCCTTTGGATATGGAATCACGTTAGAGGACGTTTTCCTGCAACAACAGTGTTATTCCAGGAATTTGCGGCGTAAACATTTTCTAAAACATTTAGCACAAACGTTATGAGGTATTGATCAGGTGGTACAACAGCAAACCTTATTGTTTTTATACACCACATCATATATATATATGACAAGTATGCTCTATAAATAGAAATGTTCCTTGTGTATTGACATTTGTGATTTTTACAGCTTTTAATGATGAACTGATGAACTGTGAAACAAATACAGTCACTGTGATGTTTGATATTCATATCATATACATATCATATATTATCACATGCCTGCCATTTGATCATGTAGATGGAATCAGTGCAAAAGTTTTTACCAGCACTGTAGTGACATGTTTTTATGTACCGGTATGTCACACTCTGTGTTTGTTCATTATACTTTGGTTTTCTGGGCAATAACTTTTAATTGTTATCTTGTAACCAAATTTGATCTCCTTATCCAACAATAACATTTTTTATCTTAAAATGTTGGTTTCTAAGCAATAATGTTTGGTTTGCATGTATTTTAGAGACCAGTTTTGCTTTCTAAACCAGACTTCTGTTATTTTCTAGATTTATTCATGTTTTAAAACAGTTACTAGTATATTGATAACATACAGGCTAAGTTTAAATTTGTATACCAGTATTTTACCAAACAGTTTTGGAGTTTTTTTAAATAATATAAGTTAAGGGACAGCTTCAATTCATCAGAAAAGAAGACAACTCCCTATTATGCAATGTAACAAAACTTAATAGTGTAAGATTAGTACATATATTAATATATCACATAACCCTCCTGTTTATTGATGGAATAAAACGGTGTAATATTTTTCGTATTACACAGGTACCCATGTAATATCACTTGATTGTGACGTAATCAGTTATCACGCTTCTGATTTACGTAGTGGTCGTGCCTAATGACGTCATATGAAAACTGTGTCAGTCTGTTGTTTATTTTTAGAATTTTGAAGACTTTCCGATTCTTTGAAAAATAATTTTGATGCATTTGGAAAAATATTATGATTTAAACTTACATACTAATTATGTTTTTTTTCTAGGTGATTAATTTACTTTTACTATAACCAAATAGAACTATATTCTTACTTGCGCAGTTAATTTGGAGGCGATTTGTCTGACCTAGATAGAAATCGTCTGTTTCTATATGGCATCAAATAATATGTACATGTCATTATGCCTCAGTATTTTGAGTTATGTGATATATGGAATCTTAGACTCGTGAGGGTTTAATATGAAATTTATTAAACTCGTTCAATAAATTTCATATTACTCGTCTAAGATCCTCTATGTATTTTACACAGTAGTGTATATGTATGGCCATCAATATGCAAACAGGTCCTCAAATAAAAAAATATGAGAATTTCACTTTTTCTATATTTTTGAAGCACCAAGATTGGGTTATACAAAAAAATAAAAGCGAAATCAACCCAGTAGTTGTGGAGAAATTGTCAAAAAAAAAAAAAAAAAAAAATTACCCACAAATTAGTTATGTTTTCATAACATACAATATTTATTTTCTTTACTAGTATTTGCTGTTTTCTGCATTATGTATGGATAGTTCTAAAGGCTTTATTTTCGTATGGAATGTCATATATCAAAGCTTACTCTTAATGCAGTATGCTTCATGTAGATAAAAATGTGCTATCTCTTGCTTAATCCTGTCCTGTTGTGTATAATTACAGAGACACCATTTGGTAATGTAGAGCAGACATTTAATTACTTCAAAGAATTACTGTTGTGCCACGCTGTAAATGTAAGTTACATAGCTGTTTGTGGTATGGAAATATATTTATAAAACTTAAAATTAAGAGAAACTTGAATTTGTCTACATGAAGATAATGTCATCCCCTAACAATGACCTTCAGCATCAACTTACATCCTTCTTAAATATGTAAACATAATTAGGTGTGTGTTACATTAAGTGTAACAGAGTGTCATTGAGCATAAGTGTTTATACTTAATTTCAAGACCTTTATTTCATATATAAATATAACCACTATGTTTCGACATGCTTGAATTACACGGAAAAAGAATGGAAACTCTGCCTGAATTGTACAATTTAATGACGTCACTGAACGTCATTAGTTGCCATGGCGCTGCTTTGGTACCATGATGGCAGCCATTGTCGGAAAAATAAAAGGCGTGGCCGGCGATACTTCAATAACTTACTGTCTTATGGACAATACAAACAGAATAGGGATATATTTTTTTAGAAGAAATTGCAAATCACAATTATTACTTCATGAATATGTCAGATATATCAAAAAAAAAAAATTTATTAAATAAAAAAATAAAAAGTATTAAGAGAATTAATAAACTTTATAACTAGCAGTAGTCTTGATATTTGAAACAACATGTGAATCTCAAATTTAGAAAAATTATAACTTGTAAGCAAAATCCTTTGGATGTTGCATATTGATTAATTATATATTAATCCTTGCACATATATTACAGGGGTTCGATTATTCACTCGTCCACTTGTCCTGACGAGTGAAATATGTACTGGGACGAGTGATGTTGTTATTGCACTCGTCATGGTGCCAAGTTAACTTTATCAGTCACATACATCATGGGCTTGTTACAATTTATAAACAACAGACAATTTAGTGTAGGCTAGGAAAATCTTGTATAAGGAGGTAAATTGTTACGATCCAGGCGCCTTTGTACAAAATCTTGTCGTTCTGTTACAAGCGTGAATCAACAAAATCATTTGAACGTTTGTATCATATGTGCAAACCGTTTCGCATTCGGAAATCACTTTGTGTAACGTAAAATCCAACTGATGTCCCGAATATTATCTCTTACACTTATGGTGACCAAGTTAAATTTCCAAGTGCAGAGTGGTTTTTAGCTCACCTGACCAAAGGTCATGTGAGCTTATGGCATAGCGCAGCGTGTGTATGTGCGTGCGTGCGTGTGTGCATCTATTTTCGACTTTTCCTCTGAAACTACTGGACAGTTTTTAATGCAACTTTGTCAGAAGTATATATGGGCCAGTGCAATTCAGATTTGTTCGTGGCGTTGCTATGACTACCATAACTAGGTCAAGGTGACCTAGGGATGCAAAAATCTTAAAAAATCTTCTTCTCCGAAAGTATTGATTGGAGAAAAAATCTGATGTGATATTTGGCTTCTCTAGGGTCTTAAGCCTATAGTTTGTTCATTTTGTGAAATTTGGATAAAAAATAGATTACGCGTTTTTGCGTTTAATTTTGAAAAAATCGTAAAATAGCTTCAAATTGTTATAACTTGGCTATTTGACCAGATAATGACATGGGGTTTTCAGTTTTGACATCTTCTTGTTAGTATCTTCAAAATGAGGTCAAGGTCAATTGTGAAGGTCAAAGGTCATGGGTTTAAAGGTCAAGGTCACAGATGCAAAACAATACCGAAATGGTTAATTATCTCGAAAACTATAAACTTTTTGTATAGGTTTGTATATAAGAATGTTGTAGGTATTGATACAACGATCATTTTGATGTATAGAAAAAGGTCATGGGTTCAAAGGTCAAGGTCACAGATGTGAATCAATACTGAAATGGTTAATTATCTCGAAAACTATAAACTTTTTGTATAGGCATGCATATTAGAATGTTGTAGGTATTGATACAACCATTATTTTGATGCATAGAAAAAGGTCATGGGTTTAAAGGTCAAGGTCACAGATGTGAAACAATACTGAAATGGTTAATTATCTCGAAAACTATAAACTTTTTGTATAGGCTTGTATATAAGAATGTTGTAGGTATTGATACAACGATCATTTTGATGTATAGAAAAAAGTCATGGGTTCAAAGGTCAAGGTCACATGTGAAACAATACCGAAATGGTTAATTATCTCGAAAACTATAAACTTTTTGTATAGGCTTGTTTATTAGAATGTTGTAGGTATTGATACAACGATCATTTTGATGTATAGAAAAAGGTCATGGGTTCAAAGGTCAAGGTCACAGATGCGAAACTGAAATGGTTAATTATCTTGAAAACTATTAACTTTTTTGTATAGGCATGTATATTAGAATGTTGTAGGTATTGATACAATGGTTATCATGATGTAAAGAAAAAAGTCATTGGGGTTTAGTATTTATGTTTTCTTTAAATCTATCAGCTAGCCATTAGTTATCAGGTGAGCGTATCAGGCCCATGGGCCTCTTGTCTTATTCAACTCGGCACTGTGCCAAGTGGAATTAAAAATTCTATCTTAGGCCTGATATTACCAATAATCCTTCTTATCTGTTGTTTATTTTCAATTTGAATGCTTTTGTTTTGTTGAGCATTTTGTATTGCCTTAACCAATAATGTTAATTGTGTTTGAGCAGTAAATATTACCAGGTATATTGTATTTCAGAGGCCACCTCATAGTATAGAGCTATTTACACCTGATGAAGTCAGAAAAATTACAGAATATGCAGTCAACACTTATTTCAGACATTTTAAAATGTACAAATATGCTTTTACACCTTTGGTATGTTTTTTTTTTCATTTGCGCTACCTCTTAATAAAATTGAACACAACTTAATGTGAAACACAAAGAGAGAGAGAGAGAGAGAGAGCACAATATCTGTGTTTTGAACATATTTCCTAATGGCATACAATATTATTTTTGGGAATTCATTGCTAAGATTAACTTTATATGTTTTGGGCATTTTATTCAGTGGATTAGCCATATACAACATTTTTGAATCCATGGCTTCATAACCTTAACAAGATTAGTGTTAAAATTAGAATACATGTATATTAAATAAAATCTGTAGCTATTTAAGCTGGAAAATATATTCCCTCCAAGATCCACAAAAACCTCAAGACTATTTCCGTAGATTTTAATAAAATTGTGGCATTTCTGTGGAAATTCATGAAAATTCTGCAAACTTGATAATCTGGCAACAAAAATTGTATGAGCTGTTTATCTGGATGTCTTTCCTCATATTGTTATAAACTACGGTAATTTTGTTTTATTTTAGGTACGACTTGATCTGTCATTATCATATGTAGGTGTTCCAGTTACACCACCACCATCTGAAGGTATGTTCTCATAAACTGATACTTGTATTTTCTGTAATGACAAATACTGAGATAAATAATCATGCTCTTTATGATCAGTGTGGATATAAATAAGTTACAAAGAGGTTAAATTTTTCTAAAAAAAAAAAAAAAAGAAGAACACATTGTGGATGATTGTCTGTATATTAAGACCATTTATAGGGTTGAAGACATTTTTGGTGGCTATAATACATTTACTGTTTAATTCATGTCCGGCGTAGCACATGTTTTTCCAGCTTTTAGATATGAAAATCAATGAACTTTCTATCATGTCATATACCAATGTGACACATGCATTTTGTCGTAATTGGCTTTCATATCTAAAAGCTTGGAAAACATGTGCTACGCCGGACATAGTCTTTAAAAATGGGCTAAAATTGATTAAAATATGACAGACAGGGACCTTATAACACTGATCACTATAAAGTGATAAAATGGCCGTCTTTATATAACAATCAGACCCTGGTGAATTAAAACTTTCCTGAGTTGTCAAAATAAAATTTCCAGATTTTAATTTCTCTCCTACAAATTCACAAAGGGAGATAATAAATTATCTGATGTATCCAATGAGAGCAACATGGAATTCATTTTTCAACACCATAGACATGTATGATGTTATGTTAACTTTAAGACACTTTTCTTAAAATGCCAGAAAACTAGCAATTTATTTTATCTAACATTAGACTAGTTTTTCTACGAAATACAAGTTTTATCAAACACCTAGATACAGAATCTTGTATCACCACACTGTGGTGATACAACATTGGCGGTAAAGTGCACGTGCACGTTATCATTGTGACGTCATTCGGGAGAATGTAGAACAAATGTCATAACATAGTTCAGTGGTTTTCTGTGGTAAAATGTATTTTTTTCACACTAAGTATTGTTTTTTTATTATTTTAAATAACCTAATTGGAAATGTTAGATAAAAATATTATATACACAGTGTGTAGATACAACCCTTCGTATCAGGTCTCGTCCTTTTTTCGTAGCTGTATCGCTACGAAAAAAGGACTCGACCTGATACTGAGGGTTGTACCTACACACTGTGTATATAATATGTATGTATTGACAGCCATAGGTAGATAACAGATCAGGAATTTATATTTGTGGCTTCAGAGGAACCTTACCAAACTTACTCCAAAAACTAGGTGCATGAAAATTGGTAATTGGGGGTTAACATATGATACTTTTAAAGGTAGATTATGAAAGTTAGTAGTTAATTTGTGACATTGTTAACTTAAAAATCGAAATTTGATATATGTATATTTTTAAAGATCCAGAAACAACAGAAGGTGATGATAGCAATGTAATGGAAGTTCATGGTACACGTCTTACTTTATCTTCAACATGCTTTTGTTTTATTTTAGCTATTTTTACATTTAGTGATCATCAGATTAAACCAAATATACATGTACTATGTAGTGACATCTTCAATACCTGCATGTAACTTTTTTAATGACTTTAAAAATCTAAAAAAAGATGTACAAGAATATAAACATTTCTTAAACATTAAAATAACTTAGTATACATTTCTAACAGGTTCAGTATATATAGCAAAATACTTTTCTATATGTTAATTGAGCTCAAGACATACATGTATAAAAATGAACTTACCATTTATGGATTCTAATAAATCTGTAGATCTACCTCTTAGTCATAGTTTTAACAGACGATACATTGATAGTGATTAAAATTTTAAAATATTCAATGATGTTCACCAGCCTACTATGTGATGCCAAATTTCCTGTAAATGTTGTTCGCTAGTGGAAATTTTTACGAAATTGTGTTGTTGGTATTTCGCGAAGGGGTAATTTTCATGATTAAGGCATTAAGCTTATTCTTGTGGTACAGAGCATATGAAAATTGACTTGCAGTAATTTTCAGGAGGGGGCAATTTTTTGCTATTTTATCGATTCATGAAAAAGCGAAAATAAGTGTATGTAAACTCTTGTTTCCATTGAATATTGAATATGTACCAATTTGAAATTATATTTCCAAAATTTGTGAAAATATTGTCCATTTTAAAGTATTTTTTTCACAAATTAGCTAAAATAGCATGCTTTTTGACAGAATTTTTAAAAATTAATTATCAGCAAATGGCAATTTTTTCTACCAGGAATGGAAACATGGGAATAATTTTACATTATATATTCCCAGAATAACATTACTTTAACAGAAAAATGTAGAATGATGCTATTTCACTTTGTTCTGAGCAAAAATTATGGTGTACACATCACATGGTAGGGCATCTTGAACCTCATTTATAGTCCTAATATAGTAAAAATATTAATTCATGTTACTTAATTCAGACAAATTCAGTTTCTGGAATCATCAATACATATTACAAACACAATTAAACAGTTTTATTTTGGAATTTCAAGGCTATATATTATTTTTGGAACACTAAATGTGGAATGAGAGGTTTTATTTTGTTAGGATGTTATAATTTTGAAATTTGGTTAGAATTTGCAATTCGAAACAGTTTTTGCATGTTTTTGCCTCAAATATTTGCTTTTTTTGCCAGTTTAGTTAAATGCAGTTTTAAAACACAGCAGTAAAATCACAAATTTATACTCAAAAATGCTTACAGCACTCAATTATAGTACAAGATCTATCCAATGGAAATCTATTTACACCATATGTGCACATCAGTTCAGTTACCCAGTAATTCACTTTTCAAAGTCTCTGTACACTAGAAGGGGGTTTTATAGGTCGGGAATAAATGCGAAATTCTGGAAGTTAGACACTTTCCATAATCTTAGTGAAAATTTGGAATATTAAGACCACATCTGGAATTTTTATACTCTGTAATTTTTTACTGTGAAAAAATAATCAAACTATTCCGTATTTTGGCCGATTATTCTGGATTTGGTCTAAAAATTCTGGATTTTTAGATTATTATTCCAGGCACTGGTTTCACAATCATTCTTTAGCTAAGATTTTCCTTAACTTAAATTTAGCCAATTTTGGTAATCTATTTATGGAACTACTAATGAAAATTTTTCTCAAAATTACATGAAGATGTTTTAATCTAGAAGTGATCTTTAAAATGACACCTTAAATTCCTTAATATCTTGAAAAATAACAAAATTATAAAGATTTGGAATTTTACCATATTTAAGTCTAGGAAAATCTAAGCTAAGGAAATGATTATGAAACTGGGGCCTGATTTGGTCTTAACATTCCAGATTTTTGCTAAGATTATGAAAAGTGTTTAACTGTTCCAGAATTTCCCTTTAATTCTGGTAAAAAAAAACCTTCTTGTGATATGTGCACATCAGTTCAGTTCCCCAGTAAGTTCACCTTTTAAAGTATCTGTAATCAATATCTGTATACATTGTAATACTATTAATGCAGAATAAAAATAAGGCATCTAATGGGACATTAGCATGATGTGGAGCAATAAGTCTATACACTAAAAATTATCTATTATTTTCAGTAAATTATAGTACTTCATAATCCACTAAAAACTATCCATTGAGTTTCACTGTCAGACTGTTTCTATATTATCATTTCTGCAGTATAAAAACAAAAATATCTACTTAAAATACTGTGTATTATACATACAGTCCAACCTATCTATAAAGGCCACCCCAAGGAATCAGTAAATATGTCCTTTATGGACGTGGTCTTTATATACAGGTTCAATTAATATGAATAAAGAGCAATGTGGATACAGTTCTACCCGCCTTTACAAGCAGTGGCCTTTGAGGCAGGCTGGGCTATACTGTAAACTAAACCTTTATTTGCCTGTGATTAATTTCGCGTGTTTTACAAGCAGTGGCCTTTGAGGCAGGCTGGGCTATACTGTAAACTAAACCTTTATTTGCCTGTGATTAATTTCGCGTGTTTTACAAGAACAAAATGGTCATGAATGTTAATCGTTGTGAACATGTTTCTATGGTATTTTTTCTACCAAATATACAGCTATAAAAAATATTGCAAAAATGGTTTTGGTAAGAGAATCATGAAAGTTAATAGCCACTAACAAAATTAGTTTACAGCAATCATTAGGTACCAATTTAAGAACCTCTGAAATGACATGAAACTGAATGTTAATTGTTGTGAACTTGTTTCTGAATTATAGCTAAACAGTAATATAGCTATATAGTAAATGTCGCGAAATGGTTTTGGTAAGAGAATCACAGAAGTTAATAGCTGCCAATAAAAGTTGGTTTACAGTAATCATTAAGTACAAAAATATGATAGCATCCATTTGAAGACACTTCAGAGCCTCTCAAATGACATGAAACTACCCAAAGTGGTATAACAAGTCTTATTTATTGGTATGAAATATCTCTGTATGATAAGTTAACCAGGACTGTGATAGTATATACTGCTAGTTCAGAAAAATAAGGCTTGCTGTAGATGCTAAAAATTTTCAACTACCTAACCATAACAAGATCATAAATTTTTCAATCTATTTCTCTCAATTTTTTAATTCTGTACTTTTCACTAAATTTAATTGTTATGAACAAAAATAAACTTTTAAAATTTAAATCCAGATTAAAAACTTCCTTAACAAGCTAGCATTACCGGTATGTAACCACTTCACAAGCAATTAAAGATTTACCCTTAGCCTGGAAGAAAAAATTATCAAGAGAATGAACAAATTTATACCTTGTTGACATCAGTTTTTCCTTTTCTGAAGTGTGGTATTTTGATAGAAGTGATATTTCTTGAGTTGTACAATATACCAGTAGAGTCTTTAACTTAGCCGAGTATGTTTATGTGGTTTCTTATAAGGGGCTAGCATCCCTTGAGTAGGGTGGAGTGGAATAATTGTGTATAACGCTTGAGTCAAGATCCTTTCAATTTATTTTGAGGCGGAGTTCTGAGATTGTTGAGGAAACTGAAGTGTCAAGAGATAACCACTAATCAAAGCAAGCAATGTGAAAAACTTTCTTAAACTTAGACCTTATCTGCTGAAGTTGTATTCCGACAGATTGTAAGAGGCACTGTGATCTGTTGACAGGTGCTTGGTCTCTTGAAATTTAGACTGATACCTCACTTATACAAATAAACATTGCATTAAAAATATTTCCCCAATTTAGAATTGTCAGACTCTGTCAATAGCCTTGTAGTTTCCTGATACAGGTTACATATTTGGGTTTTTAGTGATGTTAAGTGACAGAGGGTACAAAACTCCATCTTGTATAGGATTTGGCATGGCTAAGCCCCAGGTTGTCTGCTGGTACCCATTTATTTAGCAACTGCAATATAACAATGTATAAAACTTGTTGTCTTGCTCAAGGATACACCATTATTTAAAAAAAACTCAGCAGAGGCTACAACTCTTGAATCATGAATACATAGCGTTACCCACATTACCACTGGTAGTCCACAACATTACCATGATTAACTTGATGTCAGTTTGTTTTGGTCATTTTTATTTTTATTTGATAACTTTGAAGATTAACCACCACCATATTTACCTATCTATACAATAGATCTATTTATTTTCTGACTTGGTCAGACTCATTCTTGAAACTATGATTCAATTTGTGTTTCAGATGCCATGTTCCTCAACCGTCCATCATTTGATAATGAGTACTTAGTCTTTTTTATGAGAACTTAATATTGAGAATAATATTAATTAATATAAAATTCTATTTGGTTTTCAAGCTGGAGAACAAGAAGAAGAAGCTAAAGTTGAGGGTACAGAAGGTGATGTACTGGAGGGTGATGTAGGGGTACCAGATGGGGCTTCTGAACATAAAACACCAGAACCAGGTATTGAATTTATCATATCATTATCAAAATTGAGGGTACAGAGGGTAAAGTACTGGAGGGTGATGTAGTGGTACCAGATGGGGCTTCTGAACACAAAACACCAGAACCCGGTATTAAATTTAACATATCAAAGTTGAGGGTACAGAGGGTAAAGTACTGGAGGGTGATGTAGTGGTACCAGATGGGGCTTCTGAACATAAAACACCAGAACCCGGTATTAAATTTAACATATCAAAGTTGAGGGTACAGAGGGTGAAATACTGGATGGTGATGTAGTGGTACCAGATGGGGCTTCTGAACACAAAACACCAGAACCCGGTATTAAATTTAACATATCAAAGTTGAGGGTACAGAGGGTAAAGTACTGGAGGGTGATGTAGTGGTACCAGATGGGGCTTCTGAACATAAAACGCCAGAACTAGGTATTAAATTTAACATATCAAAGTTGAGGGTACAGAGGGTAAAGTACTGGAGGGTGATGTAGTGGTACCAGATGGGGCTTCTGAACACAAAACACCAGAACCAGGTATTAAATTTATCAAAGTTGAGGGTACAGAGGGTAAAGTACTGGAGGGTGATGTAGTGGTACCAGATGGGGCTTCTGAACACAAAACACCAGAACCAGGTATTAAATTTATCAAAGTTGAGGGTACAGAGGGTAAAGTACTGGAGGGTGATGTAGTGGTACCAGATGGGGCTTCTGAACACAAAACACCAGAACCAGGTATTAAATTTATCAAAGTTGAGGGTACAGAGGGTAAAGTACTGGAGGGTGATGTAGTGGTACCAGATGGGGCTTCTGAACATAAAACGCCAGAACTAGGTATTAAATTTAACATATCAAAGTTGAGGGTACAGAGGGTAAAGTACTGGAGGGTGATGTAGTGGTACCAGATGGGGCTTCTGAACACAAACACCAGAACCAGGTATTAAATTTATCAAAGTTGAGGGTACAGAGGGTAAAGTACGGAGGGTGATGTAGTGGTACCAGATGGGGCTTCTGAACATAAAACGCCAGAACTAGGTATTAAATTTAACATATCAAAGTTGAGGGTACAGAGGGTAAAGTACTGGAGGGTGATGTAGTGGTACCAGATGGGGCTTCTGAACATAAAACACCAGAACCAGGTATTGAATTTATCATATCGGATGGGGCTTCTGAACACAAAACACCAGAACCAGGTATTAAATTTATCATATCAAAGTTGAGGGTACAGAGGGTAAAGTACTGGAGGGTGATGTAGTGGTACCAGATGGGGCTTCTGAACATAAAACACCAGAACCCGGTATTAAATTTAACATATCAAAGTTGAGGGTACAGAGGGTAAAGTACTGGAGGGTGATGTAGTGGTACCAGATGGGGCTTCTGAACATAAAACGCCAGAACTAGGTATTAAATTTAACATATCAAAGTTGAGGGTACAGAGGGTAAAGTACTGGAGGGTGATGTAGTGGTACCAGATGGGGCTTCTGAACATAAAACACCAGAACCAGGTATTGAATTTATCATATCGGATGGGGCTTCTGAACACAAAACACCAGAACCAGGTATTAAATTTATCATATCAAAGTTGAGGGTACAGAGGGTAAAGTACTGGAGGATGATGTTGGGGTACAAGATGGGGCTTCTGAACATAAAAGACCAGAAGCTCTATTTAGCATTCAAAGTTGTGGATACAGAAAATGAGATCCTGGAGGATGATATAGGAGTACATGTTCTGTTAATCTGTTGCTATCATTTTGTGTTTAGAATAAACTGAAGATAGTTATTTTGGTAACTAATGTATTTTAACAGGATGCTGTAGGGCCCATTGTCTAGATTTTGGGTTCATGTCAAGTATTTCTTTTTGTTTTACATTGCTTTAACATGAAAGCAATGGTTACAAGGCATTCTTCATTATTAATCTTTTTTTAATAATTTCAGATGAATCCCCAGCCAGGAAAGAACTACGACAGATGATACAAGGTTATTTATCAGAAGAAATCAAGAAAATGAAATTATCTGTAGAAGAACAAATAAAATCAACAGAAGAAACTTTAAATAAAAAGATTGACACTGTGGAAGGCGTGGCTAAAAAAGGTGGCAAGGGGTCTGCTAAGGGCAAAAAGAAATAATTCCAATGGTTTTTTTGTCCACATTTGTTTATTAATTATGTGATAAATTGTTATTTATGCTGTATATATGTAGAAGTTATATTCTATGTATATTGATGCCAGATGAATTTTGTTGCATTGAGAGACTGAAAATACATGTATAAGGATTCATTCATATTCGAAGTACATAGATGCAAGATTAATTTTGTTATACTAATTTAAAGACTAGCTTGCAGAAGAAATATTGAATGATTTTAATCAAGAAAAAATATATGAACCGGAAGTGCCAGCATTGTTTGTGCATTTACAATATTTCATGGTATTCTAAAATGCAATGTTTGAAATGACATTAAAATACAAGAATCTGGTCTTAGTTCCTTGATCAGTAATTATTATAAATTGTATCTGTTTTATTACAATGTATATGACAAATTAGATACATGTACAGTATAGGCGCTCAGCGATATTTTGGCAGAGTGTTTATAAACATGGAAAAGTTAATATAATGTAGATAGGGATATATAAAGCTGGGGGTTGACAAATGAAGTATACATAGTATTAATACCTATTCGTGTACATGTATTATGAACTAGCCTATGTTTCTAAACACTGTCACAATATCATTGACGGCCTATAATATCTAGTTTTATTGCCACCAATTGTTCATGTATTGTGGTGATAAGCGAGGTCACAAAATTATGGAGGGGCATTATAAGGAGATTTTACTGTACTTATTCAAATTTTTGTACTTATGAGTAGGTTTCACCTATGTATCCCTTAACATGTGTAAGGGGCCTCATTGGACAAAAAGGTAAAAAACACCAGCCTAGGAAACACAATGCCTCTCATTTCCTAGGTTAAAACAACATTTGTACTTATCCTAATTAATGTGAGAAAGTTTCAGTTCACTTGTAGCAGGTTGGTGATTTTCTCTGGGCATTCCTGTTTCCTCAACCATCCCAAAACTAGCCGCCTCAATGTAAGTGACATATTCCTGACTGTGACATAAAACACCATTACTCCATTCCAATCTTTAACATTGGTGTTGAATTATTATTTTTTTTGGATATAGAATCACACAAATTGAGGTTTTCCTCTTATAATTTCGATTTTATTCCAGGGAAATTATTTGAAAATTTTTCATAAACAGTGGTTAAACAAAATTTTCAGTTTTTGTAACAATGAATTTTAATAAAAAACAAAACAATGACATAATTATCTTATATAATCATCAAAATATAATATAACAGATCAACAAACACAATAATTACTGCCATGTGTAAATACAGTTATATCTCAAATGTAATGCAAATCAATTGGTCAATCATATTACTGTAAAGGGAATTATTTTTGTGGGGTGAAAATTTCGCGATTTCTGAAATCTTACATTTCGCGTGGTTGTAATTTCCATGTTACCGATATTTATAAGTGGGTGTATATTCTGTTTATTATGATATATAAATCTGTATAGTTGTCATTATCGCCTGGTAAAAAAATTTCGTGGTAATTTCTTTAGCGCGAAATAAGTGAAAATTTTACCCACGTGAAAATTTCCCTCTTTACAGTATCTTTCTGAGGCTACAATAAAAACGAGAGATATGGGGATAGAACATCTCGCCTGGAAAAACACATTGTATAATGTTAAAAACTTTCTCACTGAACAATCACTGCCATATTCAGCACTTTTCAAGCACATATAAAAACGTATACAAGATACATCAACACCAAGTATGATAGAACATGCCTTAATGACCACTTCTGTATAAGGTCTATCTGCTTTAATGACCAGTAAATTTTTATCTCTATTGCCTACTCATGTTATTTGAACCTGTCTATAACGGCAACCTGCCCATAAAGACCACATTTGACTAGTTCCCTTTCATGGTTTCTATAGACAGGTTTGGTCGATATATATGGAAGTCAATAACACAGACTTCCATTTAGTCTTTCACAGCATCTGTTCTCATTTTACATAAGTGTTATTTTGTTCAAACAATTTCACTAAAAGTACAATGTTATGATAGTTAAGCTTTTACCTTTGTTTTATCAGACTTTTCTGTGAATTGATAAACAATGATGGAAAAGTATCCATCATGAACCATGGCCAGAAATGACAATTAAATGTTCATGTATTTTGAGGATGGTCATGTTTCTTAAAGTAGAACGCAGTTGAACGTTAATCATAAAATTGGACCACTGACACTATTTGAACCACTGACACTTTATGAGCACTATATCTGGATGGAACTCGGTACTGGCAGATAATTATCTTGATAAAGTTTAAATCTGTTCCCGGTTATTACACCATCCTCACTGAATAATCTGCCATCTTATCACAATTGTTTCCTTACATTTTCCTTTCTTTTAATTCATTTATCAATTTTTATTATTTGTAACTTTCTTTATTTTTGCACTGCTGGATCAAAAACAGTTGATAGCTGTCCTGCTGTATAAATTTCCTTGGTTTAGCTACCAGACTATCATTAATTCAATGTCAGGATACCCTTTGTCTCTTTCTGGGGTTTTCATCCTCTTCTGCCTCAGTGATTGGTATTTCCTTACTTGGTTCAATTACATCTCTTATACCTCCCATCTGGGAAAAAAAGAAAAGAAACATATTTCTTTCATATCTGCTTATGTAAGATAGGGTTTTTCCTTATGTGAGATACGTGTATCTCACATGACCACGTGACCTTTAGTGATGTAACAATCAAAAGACAATTACATGACGTCATCATATGGAGAACATGATGTCATTTTGCGGAAAATGACATCCAATTCTTTAAAATTTAGAAATTTTGAGTGTGTTTCAAATGTTAAATATTGCATTTTTGAATGAATGACTTTGTTTTATAGTTTATACATTTTGTATAAACTCGGCAAGCCTTGTCTCTGACAGAAATGTTCAACCCCTCGGGTGAGATTTCCCTATCCTTCATGGATACTCATAATGGATTCTTAAAATCCCTGGTATTTAGAGTTTTTTACAGATTATGATAAACTAAAAGTAATGGAATGGTTTTTTTAATGCAATACATGTATGCAACACAAAGTATTCCTTTTAAAATAGAGTGAGTGAATAATGGTGTTTAACCAAGTCAAGAATATTTTACTTATATTGAGACGTTACCAGGTTTAGGTGAAGTAACAGAAATTTTGACCTTTGCATTGCACTCGGGGCAAGGTGCAGGGAGGGTTCTTTAATGTGCCATGCCTGCTTTGACACAGGACCTGTTTTAAGCTGTCTTCTGCAGGATCCTGTGACTTTCATTTCTAAATGCGGAGTGCTTGACAAAAGAACAGTCACTACCTATTTTCAAGTCTTGAGCAGATCTCTGGCCAGAATGTGAACCAACGATCTCCCACAAACAGAACTAGCACTCTACCACTGAATAACTGTACATGTAGTTGTGCTTTTTCAAGCAGAGAGAAACACAACATAAATTTGATCTGTAACTTGTGGTAGACTCATTTACTTATACCAAAATTCAGCTCAAAATTTGCAATCATTTAGGAAAAATGTACAGAAACAGACTAGTGGATGCACAATACCTTCCACAACTTTATTGCATGATGTATAAAAATCGGAAAGTTTAAAGATCAAAATAACTTACAGTGATCTGATAGGGTACTGTTGTAGTTTTTGTTATTGGAGATTTGTACAGCCACGCCATTCTAACATTCCCTTCCCACTTTAATATCATTCTGATGGTACTAGAATACGCCCAGGTCTCACCTAGAGCTGGAATTAATTGTGAATCTTTCCCATATCTTAACTTAGTGGTCATCTGATTGGTTAACACTACCTAAAATATAACAAACACTGTCAGAAGAAGAGTTCATCTGATTGGTTAAAACCACCCAAAATATAATAGAAAAGCTCATCTGATTGGTTAACAGTACCTAAAATATAACAAACACTGAAGAAGAGGTAATATCATATGGAGATGTAAAGAAAAGCTCAAAACATACACAGGAATCGGGATGTATAATTATTCTTATTTTTTGG
This sequence comes from Anadara kagoshimensis, assembly GCA_021292105.1. Lineage (NCBI taxonomy): Eukaryota > Metazoa > Mollusca > Bivalvia > Arcoida > Arcidae > Anadara > Anadara kagoshimensis. The sequence goes on along the minus strand of CM037874.1, from coordinate 30,641,777 downwards.
CTTATAATACTGCTTAACTTGTACAACAAGGGACTGTCTAGTTGCTTGATGTAAAGAAAACTTGAGTGTACTAAAGATTTTATAGAGACTGGCTAGATGAACATCTCCAACAAAACTGGAGATGGTAAGATTTTTTGGTAAACATTAATCTATTAGTTCAAAGCTCAATCAAACACTTTTCAGAACCTACCAGTATATTTGTAAACCTTATAAGTACCAACTACTACAACTTTTTTTTCACAATTTGAACAAATGATGATTTACTGAGTTACTGATTGATTGATTGATCGTTTTTATCAAGAGATTTTAATAGTAATTGTCCGAGATCAGTGGATTACATAAAAATTTTAAACTACTGGGGTCAGTTGTTTGAAACTGATTAGTTCAATCAATTAATTCATCAAAATTATCAAAAAATTCATCAAAATTTGAACTTGGCATAATTTCAGATATTAGTGAACTTAATGTTGAAAATGAATAAAAATTCCATCAAACTAAAGAAAATTGTAATAAAACTATCGAATCGATAATAAAATATTGATTTCTATTCATGTTTTAAATTTCTGCATCATTAATCATTGATTAATCTAATCAAGCTTTGGACAACTGTGTCCTGATTTCAATCAATACTTAAAACAAACCACTTACAGCTAATTTATTTTCAGTTGCTATTCTTCTTAAATTCTGAGCCATTTTTGTAAGTATTCGAGTTCTGTGATAGAGGTCTTCAAAGTCGTGTTTGAAGGGGTATGCTATACTATCCACTATAATTAACTTTACCTGTGGTAAAAAACATAAAAAAAAAGTTAAAGTTAAAGTCTGTCCCGAGCCATTAGGCCCATCAGGCCGGAGCTTATCCCAGTTTCGGTGGCTTTAAGCGACTGAGAGTACAAGACTCTCCCCTGAATGGGACGCCGGTCCATCGCAGGGTTAACCCCCAGAATTTTGCTGGTACTCATTTATTTTTCAGCTGAGTGAACTGGAACAACGTGAAATTAAGTGTCTTGCTCAAGGATACAACACATCGCCCGGGCCAGGGATCGAACCCACGACCTTCGAATCATGAGTCCAACACCTTAACCACTAAGCCACGCGCTTCCACGGTAAAAAACATAAGTGAATATTAACAAGTAAATTCAGTAAATTAGGATACTCTGCCAGATGGCCCTTTTGTGATTTGCACTTATGTTTTAAAGGGCCACAACTTCCAGAAAAATTTACAAACCAACTTGGGGTCAATAATATGCATATCTATCCATTTTGATGCTTTGCACCAAGTTTCATAAAATAAAGATTCATAGTTTTCGACAATTACTCCAGACAAGAAGTGCAGGGCTCGACATTAACATTAGCCCGATTGCCCGGGACAACTAAAAAGTGCTGTCGGACAACCCAACTGGACAGTGATGTTGTCTGACGGGACAAGTAATATTTTCCGCCGCCCTTCAGTATCGTTGATCACATTTCTAAAATGAATTTTAACAGCGTAAGAGACAATATTATCGACGGGAACTTGTGTGTCAAATACTTTGGAACGAGGTTATAATCTTACTCTCCTCTGCGCTTAAGATCGATATGTTTGCTTTAACAACATTGAAGCTTTCAATTTACGTAGATTGTTTACACATGACAACAGGAGAGGTGATGGATCTGTCCAAATTTGGGTTTTCGTGTGATCCTCTTAAAAAATAAAAAAATCTGAGGAGGAAAAAAGATTTCTACGACAACTGACGAACAAAAACAAGTTCGCTTTTTCCAGGAAAGCTGGTCAAGCGAATTGATATTTACAACTGTGAACAGGTTTATCACACAATTTATCATTAACAATGGACACTAAATTACTTTAGGTTTGAATTAATAAACATACAGGTTGTAGCTTTAAGTCCTTCAGTATATGTAGTACTGAATTTAGCTGTAAACTTTCGGACAAGTTTGTTTTGCCGAAGGACAAACAACTTTTTCTTCTACTTGTCCAATGGGACAAGTTAGAAAAAAAGTTAATGTAGAGCCCTGAAGTGTCTGGATGGATGGAAGGACAGAAGGAAGGAACTTCAAATTTAATGTCCCATTCTTTGTTTAAAAGCCTGGGGATAATTAAGGAGATATCTGGCTGAATTTTAATGCTGAGAATTTGTTATTCATCGGCACTGGGCTTCAGTCCCTGTATGGATATACAGAAAGCAAGACATTTAAATTTACTAATATTTGCTTTAATCCTACCAGCTTAAAACAGGCCATGACACACCCTTAGACCATGGACCTCATATGAGTTAATTTTCATGAAATCCTTCAAAGCAGCAATGAGTTGTGACCGAGACATAAATTAACAGATCCCACAATGTGTCAAATAAATCTCTAAGAGGAAAAGGGGATAACTCCATTAATTATTTAAATATCATCAAAATTTTATAACATATATGCTTTCATAACTAAATAAACCAAGACTATATGTCAAATGGATAGACAAAGTTAGAAAGAGAAATAAATGATTATGTTCAAAATAAATGATATCAAAATGGCTAACGGTCCACCTGGAACCAAGGAGTGGAGTGGAGTCGGTGATTTTGTTTTTTTTTAAAGTTACAACAGAATAAACTTTATTCAATAAAGGTAGTTTTCCCTGGGGAAAATGACTAAATTTTCCCAATAAGACTAATAGAATTCCCAAAACAATAGTGATATAGACAAGTAAATTTATGAAAATAGGTAAAACTTTTCCCAATTTAAAAGGCAGAAGGTAGTTTTTAAAAACCGTAACAAAATCACTGGGGTTAATAGAGTTTTTTATGCCCCAGTCAAGATTCTTTCACTTATATCAGGGTGGTCAGATTATGAGTGGTGGAGAACCAAAGTGCATGGAGAAAATCATCAACCTTCTTCACGTGAACTGGCAAATTTCTAACACTATGATCTGTTCGGAGTGGAATTCGATTCTAGGCGGTGAGAAGCACTGGGATCCATAAGTGGGAGGAACTAAAAACAGAGGTATTAATTAGTATAAGGAATTTGATTCTAGGCGGCGAGTAGTGCTGTGATCCGTAAGCGGGAGGAACTATAAAGAGAGCAAGTATAAGTATACATACATTTGAATGTTGATGTACAAACTCTGGTAGAAGCTGTATAATTGCCAGTAGTTCAATATAATCCTGACATCTAAAATAGTGTATCCGTGACAACACATAATCAACAGTAAACTGTTTGAAGGTGTCTTCATCATCTAGAAAAAATATATTCACACAGAATTAATACATTTTTAACTTTTTCTGAAAGCATATCAATTACAAAATGATTTTAGAGGAAAATGTATGTAAATAAATTCAATATAACAAACAATAGGCCATGTACTGAGTCTCATAAAAACTTTGATTTTTGGACTCAGTCAGATATTAAAGTGTTTCTCATAATGGAGTCGCCAGTGTTCCACATGATCAATACCCTTTAACATTTGTGCGAAACATTTTGGAAAATGATTGCATCAAACTTTCCCGGAACAGTGATTTTTTACAGGAAAATGTGAACTGAAGCAATTCTATTTCCAAGGGAAACATTAGTTCTGCTGAAGTGTTCATGGTGTTAAGGCGTATCGCTTGTGACAGAAAACTGACAATGACATCATTTAAGTCAAAATGACCCATTGTTTTACTAGTCATAAGATGTAGCTTCTAATTGTCTTGGGCCTCCGCTGTCAAATGGTCTAAGCATGCATTTATGGATCATACCACCTCTCTCTGTTCTAGGATAGAATCACACAGATATTAGTGTGAGAAAATGTGTCAGTTTCTTTGCCAAATGTCCATGTTTTTTCAGACACTCTGGATTCCTTCATTATCCCTGAACTGACCATCTTGATATAAGTGAAAGACTCCATTACTCCACTCCACACTAATCATGTCTACTGTTTATGAAGAGAGTTGAGTAAAGTAATCATGTTAAATGTCCCAGTTAAGAGCATTTCAATAATATCGAGAGGTTGCCAGTTATAGGCGAAGGTGCAGAAATTTTGCCATTGCATTGCATTGATGACATTAAACAGCAGGGTTCTTAATCCTGCCATGCGTACATTGACCCGGGACCTGCTTTATTTTAAGTTTCCATCTGAAAAAACCATGACTTTCATTTCGCAGAGTGCTTGGCAAAAGAACAGTCACTACCCACTTTTAAGTCTTGGGTCAGATTCGGCCAGGATTTGAACCCATGACCTCCAACTAATGGAGTGAGCACTCTACTAACTGAACAACTGCAGTGGTATAGGTTAGGAAGAGACTTACAGACTCTATTCTGTATATAGTTATATAAGTACAAAAGGACAAGTGTTCAGTACCAGTACATCAAAACTTTGAAGATAAGATGTCTAATCTAAAGCCAGTTGATGATATAACACCTTCTGTGAAATTAACAATATTGAAATGGTATCAAACTATACTTCTGACATATAATGTACGATGTTACCAATGAAAAATCCATTTCTACGTCTTCAGATTGGATGTTTGGAACATTTGATTTTGGTTCACATACTGGTATTTCTGCAAATTTTACCTGTGCCAAACCATTTATGGGCCACTGAGCTTGTGTACTGTTTAAATTTGATTTCCCCAAATATTCATGACAGTTTCATTTTCTCTGCTTGTTGCTCCAAATGAATTTACACCAAAAACAAAACAAACATGAAAATTTCCTGATTAAAAGTACATTTACTACCTGTGACTGTTTTACAGTGGTCAATAGTAGCTTTAGTAATGTCCAGTATCCTGTCCACTATAAAACTACCCTCTGTGTCAATATATATGGCCTCTCCATTCATTCCACCAAACTCCTCTGGCATCTGTACATCTACAGCAAGCTGCATACTGTAAAAGGATTAGATTACAACACAAAACTTTTAAAAGTAGAGCTGTCATTGATGAGAATTTGAATATAGATATATCAACTGAAAAATATATCGATAAATTGATTTATTATATAGCAATATATGCATCGCATAGAAATTAAACGATAAATCTGAGTTGTTAGCGTGCAATATATATCGATATTTGCACGCAAACTGTGTTCCAGTCCGAGGTTTTCCGAATCAATATTTCATATTGCACGCTTTGTCACATGATGCTGTTGTTTATGACGTCATACGATTGTTGTTATATGGCTGATGACGTCATTGCGGTGTTGTTGTCGTATTGCACTAGTCTTATACCCGTATACAAGAATTAGTGCGATATTGATGTAGTGTAAGACAAAATGTTATTTTTAGATAAATTACTAGTGGTAGGTAAACGAAACTTATTTTGCTATATAATAAAAGGGTTATTGAACTGATATTGTGAAATATTGTCCCTCGTTGACTCGACATTGGAACTCCCAAGCTCGTGCAAATGTCGAGTCAACTTGGGACAATATTTCACAATATCAGTTCAGTAACCCTATAATATCGACATATGGCAAAAATGATTAAAGATTATTTTTTTTTTGTTGAATCTTTTATAGACAGACAATTTTCCACCAATATTTGGCATGTCTGGTGTCTTCTTAAATGTTTCTAATATTATATGCAACCTATTTTGTATGGCAGTTGGTTTTGAGATAAATTAAAATGATAGGTTGTAATTATAATACATTTTAAACCAGTTTAATCTATGTGTCATTGATTACTCTAACCTTAGCCATGAATTGGCGGCCATTTTTGTTGATATCGATTCTCAAAAAATGTATTGATGTATCGTATCAATGGTTTATATCGATGATACATTGATATATTGATCTATCAATGACGGCCCTATTTAAAAGAGTATTGTTTCCATAGAAAAACCAAAGACCAAAGGTCTGTCAGGCCATCCATCCAAATATCATGTTAGCTCCATATCTTCCATGTCTATGGATGGATTTTGATCAAACTTAACACAAATGTAAAACAACATGAGATGATGTGTCAGATACCAAATTTAGGTCAATAGATCAAAGGTCAAGGTCACAAGGTAAAAATCTTAGAAATAACATCCTTATAATGTTGGGGAAGGGGGTATTTGTCTCTTAAGAGACTGCTCTAGTTTCTACTATTTTTAAACATCTTACAACTAAGACTTGAAAAGAATTATATGTAGGTTAAAGAGCTTTAATTCTTATGTTATATATTGATGAAAACTGACATGTTTGTTAAGTCACTCTACAGTCTCACCACAAAAGCCTAGGTCGGAGTTCTATGTTAGAATGCCTGAAGTCAGTATTTGGTTGATTTAAGGACAGTCATTACTGTATATTTGGCCCAGTTCTCCATTAGGAAAAATGAAATTAGGTCTAGTCAAGTTATTACTGTATAAACTCTAAAGTTTTATGAAAGTACCTGCTAAGGACTAGGAGTCCAACCTAAAACCATACTTTGGTGGGAGGGTGGAAGAGATGGAAGAGGAAATGCATTCTAAAAACAAAGTGGTTATTGCCCCGTACGTGACAATAACAAATGTGTTATTACCACATATTTTTTTATACCCATATTTTATAGTATACATGTACATGGGCTTTATAACTTTATCATTGGCTATAAATACACGAATTTAGTGATAGTTAAGTATATTTTTAATAGAAACTTGTCATATTTGGGTCAAATAATAGATTAAATAGATTATTTTGATAAAAAATATAAATACGGTTTTAAATCCGCCATTTTGTTTTTGTCATACGGTCAGATTGTTTTTTGCAGTTCATCACAATCAAAGATCGATCATCAATCATTTAGACAGCAACTTTTTGGAAAAATATCAATAAAATTTTGTTTTAATTAAAAATTTGACTATTTAATATTATTCAATCGATGTATGAAGTTACATGTGTACGGTTATATGGGTATAAAAGAATATGTGGCAATAACATCTGCCTTCTAAAAAATTTACCAAAACTGAGTTTTTCCTATGCCAGGTACACCACATATCTCTGTTATTTTACTTAAAGGTACACCTCCACCTAACATGGTGTCTATCTTCTCACAAAATGTTACAATACATGATGTAGACTGTTCATCTATAAGAAGGTCATATGTAGAAATGGGCGTTTTGGCTTTCTGTTTAGATTTGCCTAAAACTAGATCTAATATTCCTTTGGCATCCTCAACACCGATACCTATATCTAAATAAAAGAAATTAAAGAATTACAAGTAAAACAATATTTAATGGGGGGAAACATGAAAAAAAAGTTAAATTAAACACAGATACAATATTCATACAGTATTCATTCTATGATTTTTCAGATGGGGACATTTTCAAAAATTTTACTCTGAAACGCCATAACATCAATATTTAATGTTAAATATGGCCCATCAGTGATTTTGTTGTATGAAATTATTTTTACAACTCATAGGGATTATTTCCCTTACATCAAAAGAAGTGAGCTTTGAGATGATGGCAGAAACTAGGAACACAGAGAAAACTACAAGTAAATTTTCTCACCAAGAACTGACAAAGTTTCTAATAAACAGACCAAATACGTTCATTCTGAAATTTGACACCTGAATTTTTCAAAAGATTACCAAATAAATGATGTCATCTAACATGGTTTCTACCTAATCATGAACCCAGAGAGCTAGTGAATATTTTCATATTAATGTTGAAAATTGATACACTTCTCAAAATTTCAAATACATGTACATGGAAATTCCATGAAGAATATAAAAATTCACAAAGACCTAGCTCTAATGATAAATTCAAGACCTTTTCAAAAGAAAGTTCAAATTCTAAACCATTTCATTGTCTGTGCAAACCATGATATATTTTAGATATAACCCTTAAATTGTTGTGGTTTACGGGGTATAAAAAGATCCTATCATAAATTGCTTTGCATTTGTGAGAATTGCCACTTCCAAAAACCTTCTTTGTTCCCTGCAGACAAAAAACAAATTGAAAGTTATTTCTTATATATTTACATTTCTGTTTAGAATTTGCAAAAGGACAACCAATTATTTTACAAAATACTGATTTTCATTTCTTATCTCCTGGTTTTGTCAGTGAATACAACAGTGCCATTTATCTTTACAGAAAATTTAGTCCAGCGATATTTGACAACATTTTATCCCTTCAATGCATTTAGCCCCACCTTCTAAACAACCTAAACCAGAATCAGACTTGATGAGAGGTTAACAGAACAGGTCATCCTAGTTTATCGAAATGTAACCATTATTCTTATCAATAAATTTATGCAAGAAAAATCAGTGATTGTAAATATAACAGGCAGATTTGACTGCCTAAAACTCCAAATTGGCCAGTTAGAATTCATAAAATTGCCTTCAGAAGACCTGAAAATTGTTTTCGACCTAGGAACACTTTTTACCCTTGGCCTGTTGGATAAGTCAGTCTACCTCTTGCTACAAGTTTTAGGGAAATCACGGATATAATAAAGTGATAATATAATAAATTAAAATTACCTTGTGCTAAATCTGAGGCATTTGTATCTTTCAAATCTTCACAAAAGAGATATCCAGCATTTTGTAGTTTCCCTTTGTGTAGACCAGAAATTGGAAACGTGTTTAATTCCCTAGAGAGCTGCATAATATATCTGGCTACCTAAAATGAAAGAACCTTAGTCAGAAAGCTCATATACCACAAACACTCACATATTGGACCTAAAGTTCACCAGTTATTTCTGTGAATTTTCAAAGTCCAAGGGTCATCATTTCTGTAAAGATGGTTCTGAACGAAACATAAAACGAAACATAAACTTGGTCCTTAACTCATTATGGTTGATTCACATATCAAAAATCAGCTTAATAGAGCAAGATTTAGAAAAATAAAGTGCTGTTTCAATATTAAGTATTATTAGAGATCAATGGTTATAACTTCTGTAAAAATCAGCACAATGGATCAGGGGTAGGTAAGCCGAAGCTCTCTTAATGGTTACGAATACTTCATGCCTACTAACGAAATTTGTAGAATAGAATTGGGTAACTCTACACAGTCCTAAGTAAGGTAGTCACCGTAATGTGTTCTTAACTTTACAACAGCGGAATACCTCACTTATAGACTATACTTGCGAAACATTGCACATTTCAACAAGAAATTTACACATTAATTGCAAATCTTCTACTATCTATTTACTATGCTGCAGAGAAAGGAACAACACTAATATTTCAAAGATTTGAATGGCTAAGTTAAAAATCAATTAATCATTTACTTACATGAGCCGAGTCGTTCTAATAAGCCTAATTTGGATCTAATCCATGCATTATAACTCCTTTAATACATCAAAACGTATTTTTGATGGGTGTTTACAATGGTAAAATTTTTTGACAAAATGGCGGTGTGTTTCGTGTGACGTAATGATGACAGAAAAATTTATTATTTACGTAGGTTCGCGAGGGGTACAATAAAGGGTAGCTCAAAGCTCGAGTTGAGTTTAAAAATTTGAATTTACGTCAATTTTTTTTCAAAAGTTTGAAAGTATTGCTTTATTTAATCAATTTTGGTCATCCCAGTTACGCAAAATCAATGGTTCTTGAGCTGCACTAACCTACGTAAATAGTTGACTCTTTCGTCATGACTACGTAACATAGAGAACCCCGCCAATTCGTAAAAAAGATTACCATTGTAAACACCCACCCAGGTTATATTTTGTCACATAAAATGATATATTAAGTAAGGATGGAGCCGAAATAGAAATTTTCATTAACAACTCGGCTCATGTAAGTAAAAGAATCATTGATATGTACCCGTCATATTGAAATTTATAAATATTTTGCGATCTTGCTTTCTCCAAAATAGGCTAAATAAATAGTAGTTATTATTTTGTTTGGGCAACTTCAATTTAAGTTTTTTTTCATCCGACATGTTGATAATATTCTTAAACAAGAGGCCCATGGGCCTGATACGCTCACCTGATAACTAATGGCTAGCTGATGAATTAAAAGAAAACATAAATACTGACACCCCAATGACTTTTTTCTTTACATCATAATGACCATTGTATCAATACCTACAACATTCTAATATACATGCCTATACAAAAAGTTAAGTTTTCAAGATAATTAACCATTTCAGTATTGTTTGCCATCTGTGACCTTGACCTTTGAACCCATGACCTTTTTCTATACATCAAAATGATCATTGTATCAATACCTACAACATTCTAATATACATGCCTATACAAAATGTTTATAGTTTTCGAGATAATTAACCATTACGGTATTGTTTCGCATCTGTGACCTTGACCTTTAAACCCATGACCTTTTTCTATACATCAAAACGATCGTTATATCAATACCTACAACATTCTAATATACATGCCTATACAAAATGTTTATAGTTTTCGAGATAATTAACCATTTTGGTATTGTTTTTCATCTGTGACCTTGACCTTTAAACCAATGACCTTTTTCTATACATCAAAATGATGGTTGTATCGATACCTACAACATTCTAATATACATGCCTATACAAAAAGTTTATAGTTTTCAAGATAATTAACTATGTTGGTATTGTTTCGCATCTGTGACCTTGACCTTTGAACCCATGACCTATTTGTATACATCAAAATGATCGTTGTATCGATACCTACAATATTCTAAAATACATGCCTATACAAAAAGTTTATAGTTTTCGAGATAATTAACCATTTCGGTATTGTTTCACATCTGTGACCTTGAACTTTGAACCCATGACCTTTTTCTATACATCAAAATGATCGTTGTATTAATACCTACAACATTTTTACATACATGCCTATACAAAATGTTTATGGTTTTCGAAAAAATTATGATAATCAGAGGTAAAAAAATTTAGGTCACGACCTTCACAATTGACCTTGACCTCATTTTGAAGATACTAACAAGAAGATGTCAAAACTGAAAACCCCATGTCATTATCTGGTCAAATAGTCAATTTATAACAATTTGAAGCTATTTTACGATTTTTTTCAAAATTAAACGCAAAAACGTGTAACCCATTTTTTGTCCGAATTTCACAAAAAGAACAAACTATAGGCTTAAGACCCAAGAGAAGCCAAATATCATATCAGATTTTTTTCTTCAATCAATACTTTCGGAGAAGAAGATTTTTTAAGATTTTTGCACCACTAGGTCACCTTGACCTAGTTATGGTAGCCATGGCAACGCCACGAACAAATCTGAATTGCACCGGCCCATATATACTTCTCACCAAGTTTCATTGAAATCTGTCTTGTAGTTTCAGAGAAGATGTTAACGACGCACGCACGCACACACATACACACGCTGCGCTATGCCATAAGCTCACATGACCTTTCGGTCAGGTGAGCTAAAAAACAACATAAGATAAGTGACTGTACTTTTAAAGATGGATACCTTGTGTTATGTTTAAGTATAGAGTGGTTTTTGCACGGCGTTTCACGATAGTGAACGCGTACTTTGCTATCGCTTTCTTCCAAGATATAGGGCTTCTTTGCTATGAAATTATAAGATATGAGTGCGCATAGAAATAGTGCACCTGGTAAATAAGCGTGAAAAAATATATCTGTTTTATCGTGAGATATGTATTCTGAGACGGGTAATGCATTTGGTTACATATGCACATTTGGAATAAATTTTCGGAATACATTTTGGAATCTAGTAAAATATTGTGACGGGATGCATCTAATAATTTCTGCAATTTGGCAAACTGCTCTCGTGTTTACAATAAAAAGTAGTCCGAGAAGATGTAAAATCATAAATTTTTATGAAATAAACAGAAATGGCGGGTTGATTTAATTAATTCTTCATGAAATCTACAGTAAATAAAATTTATTTTGAAGGGTATGATAACATGTTTTGATGTTGAGGCAATTGTGTCATACTTTAAAACTGTTTATCGATGTGAAAGGGAGATAATTCATACAGTGTTGTGTGCAAATGACCACATGTGGATTTTAAATACTTCACCATTAACATGAAACGGGAATATTGTGAGTGATAATCAGCAGTTTATTAAAACCCACATTTAACAGCAAATGATCCAGTTACATACAACCGCTAGAATGTACCACCTCATAGCGACGGTAGGGTCTGAAAAAGGGGGGTGGGGGGGCAATGCTATGTTTTTTTTACTATGAGAAACAAGTGCATGTGTTCTGGAAGTTCTAAATCATCACATTTTCGGTTATATTCTGTCTTGCCACAACACCATTTTCCCAACTACGCCGTACCATAGCACGACAATGCTATGTTTTTTTTACTATCAGAAACAAGTGCCTGTGTTCTGGAAGTTCTAAATCATCACATCTAAAGAACACAGTATAAGCATGATTTACTGGGCTTCAATATAGTCATAGTCCGACTAATCAGCCCACTAAACCCCCATCCTGCATTTCTTATTATTTATAGTTGTTTTACAGGTGTTTGCGTGCGATTTATTTTTCGGGTTATGAATATTGTTGCACTCATGTGCTTTCTAAAGATAGAACTGCGAGTTTCACCATCCAAATGCAACGCGCGATCTGATTGGTCAATGCAAATTAGTAATGTCTTCACGATGTGAAAGTGACAGAGAGCTGAAGAGACATCAGAAAACCTTGTATTTCTACCGATATCGATGGATTTTAATTAAAAATTAAGCATGGATCGGTAGAATAATGTTTTAGGAAGTGTTCCATGTTGTCAACAAGAGCAAGGTAAGGAATAGCCCGAGATTCCTCTGGCCCGAATTTTTTTTTTTTTTTTTATCAATTTCGGGCCAGAGATCGGGCTTCATTATTTTACATAACGTGATGCCGTTGAAATCCTACGGCAGGGTAAGATTTAATTTGGCGGATATGTTCACTTTATTTTCACGGGCATTGGGTAATGAACCAGTCAGATCGCTTACCTGAACCTTTATTTACAAGAATCCATCGAAAAAACTACGTGGCAACTCCGTTTTATATCCATTCCAGCCATATAAATCCAACACATCCTTCATCATCTCGCCATTTTTTATGTTATGATATTCAAATAACGCGAGATCTCGCGGGTTAAAGTCTCCCTTTTCTGATACACAAGTGTTGGATTTATATGGCTGGAATGGATATAAAACGGAGTTGCCACGTAGTTTTTTCGATGGATTCTTGTAAATAAAGGTTCAGGTAAGCGATCTGACTGGTTCATTACCCAATGCCCGTGAAAATAAAGTGAACATATCCGCCAAATTAAATCTTACCCTGCCGTAGGATTTCAACGGCATCACGTTATGTAAAATAATGAAGCCCGATCTCTGGCCCGAAATTGATAAAAAAAAAAAAAAAAAATTTCGGGCCAGAGGAATCTCGGGCTAGGTAAGGAAATAATGGAAATTATCGACGCGTGTTTTCGTTTCTGCCGTTTTCGCCAGAAATTTAAAGAATTCATTAATGGAAGCTGTCAGACCACAAACCTCCAAAAAGTCAAAAAATTAAAATGGGGGTTTAGTGGGCTGATTAGTCGGACTAATATAGTCAAAAAAACAAATTCATGAATCATTCACTAGTCCATGAGCAGTTACTCATTTAAACATAATTTGAGTTCATAGATTTGGCGATTGAAGACGCACTTAAAATCATCTACTTTCAATTTCCCACTCATGGTAATTTGTGCACAAGATATGTCGACGTCACGACAATCTGAGTGCAACAATATTCATAACCCGAAAAATAAATCGCACGCAAGCACCTGTAAAACAACTATAAATAATAAGAAATGCAGGAGTGATAATCAGTTACGTTAGAAGCCATCGATGGTGTGACAACAAAGTCGGATGGAGGAGCCCTACGGGAACGACATCCCGTCATTTAAGAGATTTTTAACTAAATTTGTGCAAACTGTTGCTGAAAACTCAGAAGATAGTGATAACCTCCCGTTCAGACTATCAAACCTTCACTTTGTACCAGAGGAATTACACGGAGAATGCCTTGAACTGTGCCTTCGTTATCTGAATCTTCAGTAAGTTTTTTTTATTCACCTTTTTTCCATCATAATAAATCATGACAAATATCATGTAGACCCGGTTTGATGATGGTCGTCCGAGTTTAACGCCTACACGTTGGTACCCTGTTTTGTGCCAAATGTCACTTAATTTTAAATTCAGTCTTATCATGTTAAAATTACATTTTAATAATATTTTAATTAATCTATTCAGGTTCTTGAAAGTTGACATAATTTCCAACAATTGACCTAAAACTTGGTTGGTGATTTATTTAATTCTTTATTAAAAAAATAATTAAAGTTTCAAATGTAACTATCATATAGAAGTCATTTGAGGAAAAGGGGTGTATAACACTGTTGATGAGTTTTTAATTTAACATGTTTAAATAACAAAATGTCAAATATTATTTAAAAATTAAAAAAGATTTAGCAATAGCTGACCAATTTGACAGATTTATCTGTTTTTGACGAATTTTTCCAATTTTGATACATTTGTTCCATAAAAACAGATAAACAGACAGATAGAATAAAAAGGTCAAATTAGACAGAGTTTTCCCATTTTGACATGTTTTTATTTTAAATTAAAAGTACTAAACATTTTGTGTGGAAATTTTTTATACACAGAAATAACATATATTACCAGGAAATTGAATATCAAAATTTTTTTCAAACCCCTTATACAAAGTCAGTACAGGACAAAGTATAATTAAACAATACCATTCATCATTTGACATATATATAAGTTGTGCTGTTTAGTACCCAGAAAAATAAAATAAGACTTCTAATTTGGCCAACAGAGAGAAATCTGGAAGTATTGGCATGGACGTCAGCGACATCAAGCAGAAAATCATTGATTTTGTGGGAATAGGGAAGAATGCATGGTTGAAACGGGCTAGTTTTCAATTATTAAAAGCAATAAGTATTACCTTTAGAAGTTTGTTTCAAAATAAATTTTTGAGTTTGATGTTTAAATCCTACATATGAAATTTCCTACTGCCAGTTCTTTTAATAGAAACTTGTTTACTCTCTCGTTATCAAATTTGATGTAGTTAATTAAAACCAGATGATAAATCAATATTAAACTTAGGTGATAATGGTGTATTCCATTTGTTGGCACATTTATGTAATTGTAGAAACAATTTATCTTGTTTATATAAATACAAGCACATTTATGTAACTAGAAATTATTCCATCAAGAATAGGTTCTCCTTTATACCTGTACAAGTCTACAGCTGCTGAATACTTTGTTACTCAGCTGCCAGTAAATAAATATTTACCGTAACCAATTTCTTGGTTTCCACTATTTTAAAATTGTTAGCTTAATTAAATAGTGAATTTTAGAATTAAGATTCTGATTTGAATTAAAACTGTGTATTTTAGAATTAAAGTTCTGGGACAAAGTTTGTGTCTGAATATTTATGTGCTCAAATTATTAACACATGCAATTATTCATCTGCATACATGTACCATACATCAGTATTCCTACTTTGGAGAAATCCTAGTGGTGGTCTGAATTAAGAATCACATACACTGTCTAGTAAAGACATCAAAGTAAATTCTGGTTTTAGGAAAGAATTCAGCTTTTGCTGTAATCAGAGTTACAAACATTTATGTTTAAAGTTTACTGGTTCAAAACATTAGTCCAATGGTCTTAGATCAGTGGTTCTCTTTAAACTTTCTAGTTATTTCTCATTAATTTAGATCTATTTCTCTGAAAATTGACAAATTTCATAAAAAATCTTTACTGGTGCAAGAAACAGTTTTTGTTTACAGAACATGAACCATTGGCTCTGTTATAGACAATGCCTGTGCTATAGGTCATCCACAGTGTAATGGCAAAGCATACAGAGAGTCTATTTTTAATATTAGGGTAATTGTAACAAATAAAGCGTGAACTAGCGTGATTATACACATACAGGGATACACTACTTACACCTATGTGTGTTATTTAAACCTGTCCGTGTTTATAAACATTCTGCCATCAGATCGTGGATGGACTATACGTGGGTTACTTCTCTACATTATTTAAGTGTTTAAACAGTGATACATGTACATACTACTTTTAAAGGCATGTTTCCTTCCTCTTCCTGAATATCAGTTGGTTTATATGTGAAATATCTAGGACATTCTATAACCTTTAATACCTCATGTATGGTTTTTTTATATGGTATTTTAAGTGATTTCATTTAGTGAATACCGGTAGCTGTTTTATGTCCTGAGTCGGAATAATTCCATCCATATTGAGGCTGTCAGTTCTGACGGGCTATCTTGCATTATTATCTGTTCTGAATGAGAATATAAATATGCCATATGTGGCAAGGCAAAGACACAAACTTTGAATTAATGCCTTAGACAATTAAGTTCCAGAAACACTTTATGAAGTAACAAAGCATATAACAGATTTCATTGATACTCAAGATGAGACAGTTATCGCAAACAAATATGTAGAACACTAATTATAAAATTTATAATTTTGGACAGGCACTGTAGCAATTGTCCATTCATGTAGTTTTAGATCTATTAAATGGCTCAATCACCCCCACAACCAGTGGTCCATAAAACTTATTTCACTTTGTATGGAATTCACTGATGTTCACCATTGCAGGGGGATAGTGTTCTCTGAACACCTTGATTGTACATATACATGTATATCTATACTGTATATCACTATGGGCTTGGTTGTTAAACTCTGCAATAGCTTAACCATTTGGTAAACAAATTATAGTAAAAACTTAGATCTTGTGTGCAGTGATCAGTTTTTATATAATTTTTGTTCAAGATAATTATTACCAAATGATGTGTTAAAACTCAAAACATAAATGTTAGTTTTAATAGCACTTGGAATTTTCTTGAAGCATTGGTTAGCTAACAAAGCATTTAGGTTCTGGTATCAAGATTTGTCAAATACATGTACCAGTATTTATCAGAATTGAATCACATTTGATGGTTGTTCTTTAAGTTTTATTATAAAATATCATGTAAACATGCTAAAACATTGGTATTTACAGTATTAACTAACTAATTAATTACAAGATATATATATATACTGTACAGGCCTGTCAAAAGTTTAACACTAAGCCTAGGTTTCCACAAATTTAAAATAATTAGTAGCCAAATTTCTAAAATTTGTGAAAATACAGTCCTTTTTAAAGTATTTTTCCACAAATTTGCTAAAATAGGTTTCTTTTTGAAAGAATTCCTCAGAAATCAGTAGCCAATGGCGATTTTGGCTACCAGGAATGGAAACATAACTAAGCTAAGTCTGCTAACAAATTAGTGGCGGTCTGTCGAATTTTAACACTAAGCTAAGTCTGCTAACAAATTAGTGGTAGTCTGTCAAATTTTAACACTAAGCTAAGTCTGCTAACAAATTAGTGGTAGTCTGTCAAATTTTAACACTAAGCTAAGTCTGCTAACAAATTAGTGGTAGTCTGTCAAATTTTAACACTAAGCTAAGTCTGCTAACAAATTAGTGGCGGTCTGTCGAATTTTAACACTAAGCTAAGTCTGCTAACAAATTAGTGGCAGTCTGTCGAATTTTAACACTAAGCTAGGTCTGCTAACAAATTAGTGGTAGTCTGTCAAATTTTAACACTAAGCTAAGTCTGCTAACAAATTAGTGGTAGTCTGTCAAATTTTAACACTAAGCTAAGTCTGCTAACAAATTAGTGGTGAATTGCCCAGCTCATTTCGGCCTCTTGTTAGCTACATGTATATGTTGAAAGCAGCCGCAATCTATCTGTTGACCACTAGCTATCTATATCTCAGCCACTCGACGGTCAAGCTGTGACTCATCTTATCTCCCCAGCCTTAAACTTTTGACAGGTCTGTACTGTATATATCTTAAATTACTTATATATTATATATCATCAGATATTGATATTTAAAAACTGTGTGGTTTATTTGGTTTATTTACGTATCTGACAATTATTAAATTATCAAGATTATTGATAAAATCAGTTTTTGGAAAAAAGATTTAAGACAAATAGTGGGGTTTTTTAAATGTTAACACATGGACATTGCGTTGAATTTTAAGATATGTGTGGTTTATTTTTACATGTGACACTTATTAACTTATCTAGATTTTTGATTAAATCTCTTTTATATTTATAAAGAGATTTAACACTAGTATTGAGCAATCGTTTAATTTTTTTAATTGGTTTTACAAATTTGTTTATGATAACATAGAGTTGAATTTTAAAATATAAATAAACCACTATGGTAGTTAAGTTTGTAGAGTGCTCGCTTGGTATGTGGAGGGTGCTTGGTTCCAATCCAGTCTGGTCTGACCAAGACTTGAAAATAAGAAAAATAAGAAAGGACTGTTCTTTTGCCAAACACTCTGCATTTAGAAATGACATTCATAGGGTCCTTCAGAAGAGACCTTAAAAACTGATGCCTTTTGTCATGGTTTTTTGTCATGGTAGGCATGGCATGTTAAAGAACCGTCCATGCATAGTGCCCTTAGCACACTGCAAAGGTAAAAAAATTTGCAGTTCACCTATAGCTGGTGATGTCTAGATATAAGTGAAATATCCTTAATTTGGACGTAAAACCCAATTCAATTAATCAATCATGGTGGTCCATTCTGCTATAGTGGAGGAAACTTGAGCGTAAAAAAAATGCCATGTGAGTGTTTAAGTAAACCAAATTTGGCATTATTTCATTTTGAAAATAGTGAAAATTTCATTGCCCTCTTGATACAAGTCAGATAATCTAATGTTAGACAATGATCACCATTTCACCCCATATCTCAAAATGTGTACCAGTAAGTAGAAACTGTCTTGGTGGTTCAGATGTAGAGTTATGCCCCAAGAGGGGCTCAAAACCTGGTCAGGTCATATATATATATATTCATGTAATACTTGAAACATTTAAGATACTGCTTCCTTGCCTTGCTCACCTAAAGTAACACTTAATCGGGCCTTTATGTGCACAAATACAAGACAGACCATAAAACACACATGCACAACTCACATATAGATAAACCAGAAAACTGTTCTTAGATTTACCTGGTATCCTTAGAGATTAATAAACATATCTCATTGTGAACAACTGAAAAATTGCTGATGTGGTGTTAAACAACTTTACAACAACACTGGTATTGTAACTACTTTTACAAAAATATACCCAAATTAATTTTAATAGCCATTGCCAGAATATGTATAACATTGTGATCAGTAGATTCCAGTAGATAAAAATAAATGGTTCTTAAATTACATATTATACCAGTTTTAATTTTACAGCACTAGGCGACTGCTTCGGAATACAATTCCTCATTAAGTAATGAATTATTCCCAAAATAATCCTTAATTTTATAAATCCAATTAAATGATTAATTTATTTTGAAATAAACCTTTAACTAACAGGGGATATTGATTTAAGTAATAATGATGTGTATATGTAGTCAAACCTGTCTATAAAGGCCACCGAAAGGAACCAATACAAGTTGCCTTTATGGGCACTGTGCAGGTGTCCTTATATATACACACAGACTCAAATAACATGATTAAGGAGCAATTACGATAATTTTACTGGACTTTAAAAAACAAGTGTACCTTATATAGAGGTGGCCTTTAAAGTGTAAGTACAATGAAAAACGATATTAACATATTTTAATAAACTCCTTTCCCTGAGACGAACGCCGTATTTCTTTCAAAAATTGAATCACTAATTACGAAGAAATTTTGAAATAACCCCTTTTGCACACCTGAATGGAAACTTGAATTTCTCTCTGATGACTCGTGACGTCACAAGTGTGACAGCCAATGTTTGCAGACATGCGCATAAGCACCCACTTGTTTACAACATAAACAAGTATGGCGCCCGCCGAAACTTAAAAATGTTCAGTCAAACCGCATTAAAGGATCTCCATCGAGGACAACTTTACATAGGTTTAGTAAGAAGAAGACGAATAAATCGCAAGTGATCTGTTAATGCATTATGATGAGGTTTGGTGGTTAAATTAGCCTGTAAACAGCCACAACCGTTCCATAACACATGCACATGACCCCTCCTCCCTGTTGTTGATGTTGAGTTCATAGCGGAATTTGATCACGGCTGACCTAATAATCCCTAAATCCTTTGCTAACAAAACAATCGTTGCCGTATAACGTGTATGTTGCGATATAGCTATCTGTTTGTCGGTCACTTCCAAGACCAGGGTTGGGCGAGTCTCAAAATGCAATAGGGAAAGACAAATATCCTAGACCGTCCGTGATTCGAGACTCTAGTAAAAAACGAACTAAATTTGCTAACGCAACAAGAATTTGAGAGCTGAAAAATAGACAACTGATTTTTCTGGATAGTTTCACAATAAATACCTAAATTTTGTCTTTAATGCATGAAAACGTCACTGCAGAGACGATACTCGCGTATAATAACTGAAAACAAAAATGGCCTCGAATCTTAGGACGCTCTCGATTTTAGGACGGTCGACGATACAGCGACCAAACCGAGACTCGAACTCAAGACCTTCCCAACAACACTAGCGGGATATACTACGTCGTAACTACCGGGTTCGGTCAACCACACTTGCTTTTCAGTATGGGGAGGGGGTAGGGTCACAAATGTAAGTACTGGTTACAAAATGGCTTACATCATAACTAGAAGGTGCAAGGGGATGGTTGAATGCAAGCTACATCACACCAGAAACTTTTTCTTGTTGATGGAAACACAAGTTCATGTGTGAAATTCAAGTGTTTCCGGTTTGCTTTAAATCAACACAAGTGTCAATGCACCAGCAATATGGAAAGGGTCAGATGTTATACTGTCTGCCTCTCATGATGTAAAATGTAAGAACACCTTATTTATTTAGTCAACCTTAAATTGTCCACAGAAAAAGGAAACTGCAACTTTCCTGTGTGCCTGCTCCTGCAGCTTTGAGAAATTCAGTTGACTGCATCTGGAAGTCATAGACTCCTACTGGTTGTGTTAGTTCAGGTATAATGGACTGAGTGGTAACTGGCTTCAGTGCAAAGATAATGTGGTAATATGGCAGCAACCTATACAAATGTTGTTAGCTATCAATTAAAGCCACTCTTATATATGCTTGCACTAAGTACCTACATGCACAGAGCCAAGCTTCTATGGAATCATTTTGTACATATCAAAGTCAGGCCATAGATACCTCTTTCTAAATATAAGTGTTGGAGTAAAGTTTACATCCAACCAAAATTATTTTACTTATATCAAGGTGGACATCTCTGGAATGTTGGAGGAATCTGGACTGTCTGGAGAAAACCACTGACATCAACAAACAGATTGACAATTTTTCACACTAGGATAAGTCCCAAGTGGCATCTTCCTAAATATATGTGTTGGAGTACACCCAATCAAAATCATTTTACTTATATCAAGGTGATGATTTCAAAATGTAGAGGAATCTGGAGTGTCTAGAGATAACCACTGACATAAACAGACAGATTGACAAAATTTTTTACACTAGGATCAGTCCCAAGTGGGATTCAAGCCTTGAAATTAAAAGGTGTAATAGAGACCAATGTGCCACCAACCCCCTTGGAATAGGTCTACATATACACTGCTATCCATAAATTTATACACATTTCAAACTGGTCATTTCATTATAGGCAGAAAATCTCCACAAAATTACATTATCAAAATATGTTTGTAAATCTGAGTGTTGTTTTAGGTAAAATATTGTTTTTAACTTGAAAATATATTTTTCACAGATTTTTATATTTTTTCTCAAATTAAAAATAAATTCCATGAAAACTGGTTTTAAAAAAATGACATGAAAATTTAGATCATTATTACCATTTCAAAATACTGCAAAACCTCTGATATATTGGTAATATGGATGGAATTTGACTATAAAATTGTATAGTTATTTATGGATAGCTGTGTAGATGAAGTTAGCCAGTACCAATATTGTGGGTACCTGTTACATGTACTTGTGGCAGTGAACCTGTGCCATAAAATCTGATTAACCCCACCCACCCCCCCCCCCCCCATTCCAAATTAATTTCAATCAGATAGTTTTTGAGTAAGATCTATGAAAAACTCTGAGTACTGGTAGTAAAAACAAACTATTTCTCAACAATAATTTTAATACATGTATGATACATAAACAAATTCATGTAATGAAAATACCTTGCTACTCTTCAATTAGACAAATTTGTGCTAACATATAATTTATCTTTTTTGCATTTTGGTAAAGTTATTGAACAATCTGGTCAAGTGGTTGCAAAACTGTAGTTGAGAATCTAGACCTTGCACTTGATGTTCAGCTGTCTCATGTCCAGTATGTCATCTTTAAATGCTAAGCTGTGTATATTGAAGTAATTAAACCACTACAAAAAATTTAAATAATTAAATGCATACTGACTAGTACAAAATGAAATATTATACATAGTTTCTTTTCCTTTAAACTTGTCTCGGATATTTCACTTCCTCTCTGAATTTTGAATTCTCTATCAATATCAGGTTGAATCTGTATTGCAATGAATGTGTACCTATCAAAATATAAATGAATACACTGTATTTTCTATTGAATTTGATCATACAAATCACACAATAGCCAAAATAAACAAGAATTTGTCATGAATGTAAGATAATAATCACACAATATATTAAGTTTACTTCACATAACTAGAGCAGCTCTTTAGACAGCCCCCCCCCCCATCTTGCTAGTTGTCATTTGTAAGATTTATTCCTTGTTATATTCACCTTAATTTGGTATGCAACACATTGTCTCATGTTGTTTTCATTTGTTGCAAGTTTCATTAAAATTGATCCATAGACATAGAAGATATGGAGTGTACATTATATTTGGACAGATGGACAGGGTGATTCCCATATACCCAGTGGGCCCCAACTTTGTTTGCACTGAGTATAAATATACAACTCTGAATTATTCAATATAATGAAAAATAGAACTTGGCCATATTTGGCCTGTGAGACCTATGAATATACAGAGGTTCAAAATTGTCTTGGTCTGGGATATATTGGGTGTTGGGACCCTTGAAAAGTTAAAAGTTAAAACTGAAAAGTCTGATGGACCCAAAATTTTTCTCTTAACAAGAAAATACTTTTTTTTAAATGATTACATATTTTCAAATGTTAACTCAATTGCACATGGAACTTTCAGTGATATTTGTCTTTCAAAAAATTATGTTGAACCCATGAAAAAAGGCAAAAGGTCCTGGACCTTTAATTAAAAAAATATGTTTTGAAATTTTGAACCCCTTATTTATATATATTAAACAAGAGTCACAAATGCCTTAATTAACACTCACCTGAAGTAGTTAAATAAACAATAACATTAATTACAAGGACTGTCAAAATCTTGTCAATTTTGAACCCCACTGTTATCATGACAGATCAATGTAAATTCCATCATGTGACTGCTATACTGTATTTGTTAAGCCTTCATTATCTTTTTATATGCAATTTGTTTTATCTGAAAAGAGAAATATTTTAAGTATTAAAAGAGGCTTCATTGAAAACAATGAAATAATTAACCATTAATTTCTGCTATATCATAATTATGTATACCAAGTTATTTAAAGTGCAATGAATTTTGATTGTTTGAAAACATTTTTTTACATTTAAATCTAACCCAACATAATTAGACACATAATTGGTACCTGGGGTAGGACATGCTATCAAGAGTGTATGGTAGGGTAAAACAGATAGACACAACAGCAGATTAACCATATACATGTGTAATAAGTTTTTCTAGAAAGAAAGTTGGACAATGTCATATTTACCAGAGAACAAGATGGCCATTAGACTGTCTTGACCACAAATTGGATAACAGCTATTATCCAGTCAGGATTAAAACAAGTGATTTGCATACACACATGAGGTTGGGTATTCACAGATTATGGATATTTCAATTCATCTGCCTGATACAAAATTGTACATCCTCCCCACTGTATACCTAATAAACCGCCAGCACAAACTGATTAATGATGGATATGTTGAATGTCTTCCTTAGATACCCATGTAACAGAAAAGAATAATCAAATACATTTTTTTCAATTGACAATAAATATAATCCTGAGTGGTGATGTTTTAAAACAGATTTATAATTATTATTATTTTTATTATTATTAAGAAATGTTGTTTTGACATGTTGAAACTGACACTAGCTGATCAGCTCAAGTTGTGAAAGTAAGGATTATGGGGTTCAAACCTAAGGCAAGTAGCCAACCAGTAACTTCATATCGCACTATATTATATTTTTAACAAGCAGTGCCAAGATAGTGGTTATAACAACCTATGCAAATGTAAAACCCAGAATGCATTGGAATTTGTACCCGTATAAGGCAAAATAATAGGATTGTCAGCTGGTCATTGTCATGATTGTGGTATGTGGAACCGGTAGCCTGTACTAAAACGTGCATGTGGTGTGGTTGTGACACATAGACACCTACTTTCATTAAACATTGACCCTCAAACGCAAGGAAATAAAAAAAATGACAATACACTGTAGATGTGCTGTAAAAAAAAAGAGAAAATAGTTCGTAAAAATTACAATATACACTACCATGTACAGCATTAACCCTGTCAGACAGTTTCTTCTGATGAATCTGATACATTTTCCACCTCACAGTTTCGTATGGCTCGTAAAATTTACTGAATGTTCTGTCATGTTTACACCTTGAAGTCTGTCAGTATTTCGTATTCACGTAAATTCCGCCGTTGATTGGAGAGCTGAAGCGCACCTTTCAGTCGTTGTAACCCAGACTGCATCACGCGCACTTTCGCGCTACATGTACTTATTGATGACGTCACAAGTGTGATCGTCGAAAACCGGAAGTTGCCTGTACAGGCTTGATTACAAATTTTTCCAGGTGCAAAATTGGAGGTTTCACCACGCATATCTCAAAAAGGAGACCATGTACGATCACGGGGTTTTCGACATTGTTTTAATTACGGCAGTTACTATTTATACTCAAATTATCGAAAATCGTTTAACTTACACTTTAAGACAGGTTTGACTGTATTTTGTATGGCTTCTAGATGAGTTGTTGGCTGATTTT
This sequence comes from Anadara kagoshimensis, assembly GCA_021292105.1. Lineage (NCBI taxonomy): Eukaryota > Metazoa > Mollusca > Bivalvia > Arcoida > Arcidae > Anadara > Anadara kagoshimensis. The sequence goes on along the minus strand of CM037874.1, from coordinate 30,616,913 downwards.
GATTTTTTGATATTGATTTCAGAAGTTATAATGCAGTACACCTGATGTGTATAAATTGTATGGCTACTAGATATGTTGTTGACTGATACATCATCATGATGATTAATGATAGAACACAGCCTCTGAATCATTATCCAATTAAATTTTCATTGCTACCTGATATTGTAGTGTGAATTCAGTGTGCTTCTTTGTCTGAATATTAGATTTATTTTGTTTTTTAGCTCACCTGGCCTAAAGGCCATGTGAGCTTTTGCCATCACTCGGCGTCCGTCGTCCGTCAGTCTGTCAGTCAGTCAGTCAGTCAGTCCGTCCGTCTGTAAACTTTTCATATTTTAAGTATCTCCTCTGTAACCCCTGAACTAATTTTAACCAAACTTTACAGGAATGATGTATAGAAGGTCCTTTACTAAGATTGCCGAAATTATTTTGATCCGCCAAAAAACATGGCTGCCAGCGCAGAAGATAGTTTAACATTGGGCCCTATGGGAAAACGTACATTTTGGCTATCTCCTCTGAAACGACTAAAGCCAATTCAATTAAACTTTACAGGAACGATGTATGGAAGGTCTTTTGCAAAGATTGCTGAAATTTTTCTGATCCGCTTAAAAACATGGCTGCCAGCGGGGAACATAATTTAACATTGGACCCTATGGGAAAAACACATTTTGGCTATCTCCTCTGAAACTACTGAAGCAAACTTAACCAAACTTTACAGGAATGATGTATAGAAGGTTCTTTACTTAGATTGCCGAAATTTTTTTGGTCAGCCAAAAAACATGGCTGCCAGCGCAGAAGATAGTTTAACATGGGACCCTATGGGAAAAATGCATTTTTGACTATTTCCTCAGAAGTAACTAGAGCAAATTTAACCAAACTTTACAGGAATGGTGTAAGGAAGGTCCTTTACTTAGATTGCCAAAATTTTTCTGATCCGTCAAAAAACATGGCCGCCAGCACAAAAGATAGTTTAACATAAGACCCTATGGGAAAAGCATATATTTGCTATCTTCTTTGTAACCGCTGAGCCAATTTTAACCAAACTTTACACGAATAATGTATGTAAGGTCATTTACTAAGATTGCCAAAATTTTTCTGATCCGCCAAAAAAAAATGGCCGCCAGGGCCAAACAAAGTTTAACATTGGGCCCTATGGGAAAACGTACATTTTGGCTATCTCCTCTGAAACGACTAAAGCCAATTCAATTAAACTTTACAGGAATGATGTATGGAAGGTCTTTTGCAAAGATTGCTGAAATTTTTCTGATCCGCCTAAAAACATGGCTGCCAGCCGGGAACATAATTTAACATTGGACCCTATGGGAAAAACACATTTTGGCTATTTCCTCTGAAACTACTGAAGCAAACTTAACCAAACTTTACAGGAATGATGTATAGAAGGTTCTTTACTTAGATTGCCGAAATGTTTTTGGTCAGCCAAAAAACATGGCTGCCAGCGCAGAAGATAGTTTAACATGGGACCCTATGGGAAAAATGCATTTTTGACTATTTCCTCAGAAGTAACTAGAGCAAATTTAACCAAACTTTACAGGAATGGTGTAAGGAAGGTCCTTTACTTAGATTGCCAAAATTTTTCTGATCCGTCAAAAAACATGGCCGCCAGCACAAAAGATAGTTTAACATAAGACCCTATGGGAAAAGCATATATTTGCTATCTTCTTTGTAACCGCTGAGCCAATTTTAACCAAACTTTACACGAATAATGTATGTAAGGTCATTTACTAAGATTGCCAAAATTTTTCTGATCCGCCAAAAAAAATGGCCGCCAGGGCCAAACAAAGTTTAACATTGGGCCCTATGGGAAAACGTACATTTTGGCTATCTCCTCTGAAACGACTAAAGCCAATTCAATTAAACTTTACAGGAACGATGTATGGAAGGTCTTTTGCAAAGATTGCTGAAATTTTTCTGATCCGCTTAAAAACATGGCTGCCAGCGGGGAACATAATTTAACATTGGACCCTATGGGAAAAACACATTTTGGCTATCTCCTCTGAAACTACTGAAGCAAACTTAACCAAACTTTACAGGAATGATGTATAGAAGGTTCTTTACTTAGATTGCCGAAATTTTTTTGGTCAGCCAAAAAACATGGCTGCCAGCGCAGAAGATAGTTTAACATGGGACCCTATGGGAAAAATGCATTTTTGACTATTTCCTCAGAAGTAACTAGAGCAAATTTAACCAAACTTTACAGGAATGGTGTAAGGAAGGTCCTTTACTTAGATTGCCAAAATTTTTCTGATCCGTCAAAAAACATGGCCGCCAGCACAAAAGATAGTTTAACATAAGACCCTATGGGAAAAGCATATATTTGCTATCTTCTTTGTAACCGCTGAGCCAATTTTAACCAAACTTTACACAAATAATGTATGTAAGGTCATTTACTAAGATTGCCAAAATGTTTCTGATCTGCCAAAAAAAATGGCCGCCAGGGCCAAACAAAGTTTAACATTGGGCCCTATGGGAAAACGTACATTTTGGCTATCTCCTCTGAAACGACTAAAGCCAATTCAATTAAACTTTACAGGAACGATGTATGGAAGGTCTTTTGCAAAGATTGCTGAAATTTTTCTGATCCGCTTAAAAACATGGCTGCCAGCGGGGAACATAATTTAACATTGGACCCTATGGGAAAAACACATTTTGGCTATCTCCTCTGAAACTACTGAAGCAAACTTAACCAAACTTTACAGGAATGATGTATAGAAGGTTCTTTACTTAGATTGCCGAAATTTTTTTGGTCAGCCAAAAAACATGGCTGCCAGCACAGAAGATAGTTTAACATAGGACCCTATGGGAAAAATGCATTTTTGACTATTTTCTCAGAAGTGACTGGAGCAAATTTAACCAAACTTTACAGGAATGGTGTAAGGAAGGTCCTTTACTTAGATTGCCAAAATTTTTCTGATCCGTCAAAAAACATGGCCGCCAGCACAGAAGATAGTTTAACATAAGACCCTATGGGAAAAGCATATATTTGCTATCTTCTTTGTAACCACTGAGCCAATTTTAACCAAACTTTACACGAATAATGTATGTAAGGTCATTTACTAAGATTGCCCAAATTTTTCTGATCCGCCAAAAAAAATGGCCGCCAGGGCCAAACAAAGTTTAACATTGGGCCCTATGGGAAAACGCACATTTTGGCTATTTCCTCTGAAACTACTGAAGCAAACTTAACCAAACTTTACAGGAATGATGTATAGAAGGTTCTTTACTTAGATTGCCGAAATGTTTTTGGTCAGCCAAAAAACATGGCTGCCAGCGCAGAAGATAGTTTAACATGGGACCCTATGGGAAAAATGCATTTTTGACTATTTCCTCAGAAGTAACTAGAGCAAATTTAACCAAACTTTACAGGAATGGTGTAAGGAAGGTCCTTTACTTAGATTGCCAAAATTTTTCTGATCCGTCAAAAAACATGGCCGCCAGCACAAAAGATAGTTTAACATAAGACCCTATGGGAAAAGCATATATTTGCTATCTTCTTTGTAACCGCTGAGCCAATTTTAACCAAACTTTACACGAATAATGTATGTAAGGTCATTTACTAAGATTGCCAAAATTTTTCTGATCCGCCAAAAAAAATGGCCGCCAGGGCCAAACAAAGTTTAACATTGGGCCCTATGGGAAAACGTACATTTTGGCTATCTCCTCTGAAACGACTAAAGCCAATTCAATTAAACTTTACAGGAACGATGTATGGAAGGTCTTTTGCAAAGATTGCTGAAATTTTTCTGATCCGCTTAAAAACATGGCTGCCAGCGGGGAACATAATTTAACATTGGACCCTATGGGAAAAACACATTTTGGCTATCTCCTCTGAAACTACTGAAGCAAACTTAACCAAACTTTACAGGAATGATGTATAGAAGGTTCTTTACTTAGATTGCCGAAATGTTTTTGGTCAGCCAAAAAACATGGCTGCCAGCGCAGAAGATAGTTTAACATGGGACCCTATGGGAAAAATGCATTTTTGACTATTTCCTCAGAAGTAACTAGAGCAAATTTAACCAAACTTTACAGGAATGGTGTAAGGAAGGTCCTTTACTTAGATTGCCAAAATTTTTCTGATCCGTCAAAAAACATGGCCGCCAGCACAAAAGATAGTTTAACATAAGACCCTATGGGAAAAGCATATATTTGCTATCTTCTTTGTAACCGCTGAGCCAATTTTAACCAAACTTTACACAAATAATGTATGTAAGGTCATTTACTAAGATTGCCAAAATGTTTCTGATCTGCCAAAAAAAATGGCCGCCAGGGCCAAACAAAGTTTAACATTGGGCCCTATGGGAAAACGTACATTTTGGCTATCTCCTCTGAAACGACTAAAGCCAATTCAATTAAACTTTACAGGAACGATGTATGGAAGGTCTTTTGCAAAGATTGCTGAAATTTTTCTGATCCGCTTAAAAACATGGCTGCCAGCGGGGAACATAATTTAACATTGGACCCTATGGGAAAAACACATTTTGGCTATCTCCTCTGAAACTACTGAAGCAAACTTAACCAAACTTTACAGGAATGATGTATAGAAGGTTCTTTACTTAGATTGCCGAAATTTTTTTGGTCAGCCAAAAAACATGGCTGCCAGCACAGAAGATAGTTTAACATAGGACCCTATGGGAAAAATGCATTTTTGACTATTTTCTCAGAAGTGACTGGAGCAAATTTAACCAAACTTTACAGGAATGGTGTAAGGAAGGTCCTTTACTTAGATTGCCAAAATTTTTCTGATCCGTCAAAAACATGGCCGCCAGCACAGAAGATAGTTTAACATAAGACCCTATGGGAAAAGCATATATTTGCTATCTTCTTTGTAACCACTGAGCCAATTTTAACCAAACTTTACACGAATAATGTATGTAAGGTCATTTACTAAGATTGCCCAAATTTTTCTGATCCGCCAAAAAAAATGGCCGCCAGGGCCAAACAAAGTTTAACATTGGGCCCTATGGGAAAACGCACATTTTGGCTATCTCCTCTGAAACGACTAAAGCCAATTCAATTAAACTTTACAGGAATGATGTATGGAAGGTCTTTTGCAAAGATTGCCGAAATTTTTCTGATCCGCCTAAAAACATGGCTGCCAGCAGGGAACATAGTTTAACATTGGACCCTATGGGAAAAACACATTTTGACTATGTCCTCAGAAATGACTGAAGCAAATTGAACCAAACTTTACAGGAATAAAGTATAGAAGGTCCTTTACATAGATTGCCAAAATTTTTCTGATCTGCCATAAAAACATGGCTGCTAGCGGAGAACATTGTTTTACATTGGACCCTATGGGAAAAGCATATATATACAAATTTGCTTTAAAAGCAGGTGAGCGATACAGGCTCAGCCACACTGAGCCTCTGGTTTCTTATCTAACTTAGCAGTCTCTGAATCACCATATACTGGCACTGCATTGTAATACATGTACTATGTTTTTACTGGTGCATCAGTGATTTTGTTTTCCTAAAATTACTATCGAATAAAGCAGTTTCCCAGGGGGGGGGGGGGGGGGGGGGGGTGGGGGGTTGGGGGGGTTGGAATGACTACATTTGCTCTATCTGACCACTAAAATTCTCAAAACAACAGTGATACACTAGCAAATGAAATCTAGATGTCCTTGCCTACAATATTTCAAATACTGTCACAGTATGTTATCTTTGCAATGAGGATCATATCTATTGTTTATATGTCATGATGAAGTTTGCTGTATTTCAGAACTTCAAATTTTCCCAACGTAAAAAAAACAGAAGGTGGTTTTTAGAAATGTAACAAAATCACTGTGCATTATAAATGAAAAGAGCAGCTTATATAGTAAGTTCTGTTGAAACAGAACACCTGTAATGAATATTTTGGTTTGGATGAGATACCAGGTTAAGGTCACTTAGTCATATTCTTAAACTCTTTTTTTCAAGACTTAAAATAATTTTTTTCTGAGTATAGACTATAGATATGATTGGATTAATGGTGCTTTCAATTATATTGATGCAACCAGCTCAGACAATGGTGGAGGAAAATAAAGAAAATCCACTGACCTTTGGCAAATGATTAGACAAATTAGTATCTGCCCAATTGAGATTTCAATTGTAACAGGAAGGAGGAAACACATGAAAAAATCCACTTCCTCACTGAGAACCCTGGCTGAGGATCAAACCTGGCCCTCCTAGGTTAAAAGTGAGCGTTCTACCACAAGGCTAAAAGATCCGGACCAGAAAGTCTGGCAGTACATCAATCTATTAATATTATATCTACTATATACAACACAACAATACCACAACTAACTAAGTCCCACTACATTCCTCCCCTGTTATCTACAACCCCTCTGTGGTTTTTTTGCCCCACATTGGGCTCTAATGTAACAGGAGGGAGAAAAAACCTGAAAAAACCCACTTTCTCACCTAGTGCCCCGGCTGAGGAATGAACTCAGCCCTCTTAGGTGAAAAGCAAGCATTCTACCATAAGGCTAAAAGATCCGGACCAGAAAGTCTGGCAGTAAATCACTATAAATATTTATTGTATACAACACAACAATATCACAGCTAGCTCAGTCCCACTACATTCCTCCCCTGTTATCTACAACCCCTCTGTGAGTTTTTGCCCCACATTGGGCTCCATTGTAACAGGAGGGAGGAAAAACCTGAAAAAACCACTTCCTCACCTAGTGCCCCGGCTGAGGAATGAACTCAGCCCTCTTAGGTGAAAAGCAAGCATTTTACCACTACAGCTAAAAGATCCGGACCAGAAAGTCTGGCAGTAAATCACTCTATTATATCTACTACATTAATATTCAACACAACAATACCACAACTAGCTCAGCCACGCTACATTCCTCCCATGTTATCTTTAGATTTCCAACCTTGTAAGTATCACACAACCCCTTGTTGGGCGCCAATGTAACAGGAGGGAGGAAACACCTGAAGAAACCACTTCCTCACCCATTGCCCCGGCTGAGGATTGAACCCGACCCTCCCCGGTGAAAAGCCAGCATTATACCACAAGTCTAAAAGATTGGGACCAGAAAGTCTGACAGTAAATCACTATAAATATCTATTGTATACAACACAACAATATCACAGCTAGCTCAGCCCCACTACACAATTTAGACAGTTAGAACTGCTGTGGTCCGTAAGCATGCACTTTTCTTTGAGGATTACCGGTATGCCCATATATGGGCACAAATTCAAACATGGAGACCCTAAGTATATGCAACATAAATTGATGCATGCATTTAAGCGTTTTAATGTGTTTAAGCATGGATATATTTTAAATGTTGCAAAAAAAAAAAATTTAAAACTCTGTTGGAAATACTTTAAAATCTCTGCATGCAGGTAAAAAATCTTATATTGATAAGATACTAATAAATGATATGATTGGATTAATGGTGCTTTCAATTATATTGATGCAACCAGCTCAGACAATGGTGGAGGAAAATAAAGAAAATCCACTGACCTTTGGCAAATGATTAGACAAATTAGTATCTGCCCATTTGAGATTTCAATTGTAACAGGAAGGAGGAAACACATGAAAAAATCCACTTCCTCACTGAGAACCCTGGCTGGGGATCAAACCTGGCCCTCCTGGGTGAAAAGAGAGTGGTCTTTGTAATGACAAGGCTTAAAGATTGGGACCAGAAAGTCTGGCAGTAAATCACTCTATTATATCTACTACATGTATATACAACACAACAATACCACAACTAGCTCGGCCACGCTACATTCCTCCCATGTTATCTTGAGATTTCCAACCCTGTAAATATCACAACCCCTTGTTGGGCGCCAATGTAACAGGAGGGAGGAAGCACCTGAATAAACCACTTCCTCATCCAGTGCCCCAGCTGAGGATTGAACCCGACCCTCCCCGGTGAAAAGCCAGCATAATACCACAAGGATAAAAGATTCAGACCAGAAAGTCTGGCAGTAAATCACTCTATTATATCTACTACATTAATATTCAACACAACAATACCACAACTAGCTCAGCCACGCTGCATTCCTCCCATGTTATCTTGAGATTTCCAACCTTGTAAATATCACAACCCCTTGTTGGGCGCCAATGTAACAGGAGGGAGGAAACACCTGAAAAAACCACTTCCTCACCCAGTGCCACAGCTGAGGATTGAACCCGACCCTCCCCGGTGAAAAGCCAGCATAATAGTTAATACCACAAGGCTAAAAGATTCAGACCAGACAGTCTGGCAGTAAATCACTCTATAAATATCTATTGTATACAACACAACAATATCACAGCTAGCTCAGTCCCACTACACAATTTAGACAGTTAGAACTGCTGTGGTCCGTAAGCATGCACTTTTCTTTGAGGATTATGCCCATATATGGGCACAAATTCAAACATGGAGACCCTATGTATATGCAACATAAATTGATGCATGCATTTAAGCGTTTTAATGTGTTTAAGCATGGATATATTTTAAATGTTGCAAAAAAAAAAAAAATTAAAATTCTGTTGGAAATACTTTAAAATCTCTGCATGCAGGTAAAAAATCTTATATTGATAAGATACTAATAAATGACGAACAGTTATCTGCAGGTATTAAAAGAGATAGAAATATTCTACCACAATGTTTATAAATTGTTACAAAAAAAAACTGAAAAAAAATGTTATTGATCTAAAGATTTAGGTCAATATAACCAATATGGATGAGTATTTAAACTTTTTTAGAGATTAATAATTCAGGTGTAAGGAGTGGATTTGTCATTTGACACATTTAGCAGAATTTCAATCACTTTATATTTATGAAACAGTTGCAGTAATTTAATGTTTACTTGTACATTACTTCAGTAGGTTGGTTTGCTACATAATTTGGCTCTAAAAACAGAAATTCACGGCTTTGGTTATTAATGAAAACAGAAATTCAAGTTAGAATCCCACTTGGGTAGATTATTATGCGAGAAAGTTGCCAGTTCACTTGCCAAAGGTCGGTGGGTTTTTCTGGGCACTCCAGTTTTCTATGCCATCTCTGAACTGACTGGCTCAATGTAAGTAAAAGGATCTTGACAGGGGTTAAAAACAATCATTACTCAACTAAACTCTTTGCGAAAGAATGGTTACTGTTTATTTTCTGTGCTGATATCCTACCTTTCAGGTATTTTGAATTTTTGAGTTAGTGGCCAAGGTCACTTCAGAAAAGAAGTTTTAACAGTGATAAATAGCTCAAATGTGTAAATGTTTAGGGGCCAAGGGGCCCAGCTCACTTTAGAAAAGAAGTTTTAATAGTGATAAATAGCTAAAATGTGTAAACATTTAGGGGCCCAGACTGATTTTTAGGAGCCATGGGCTACTGGACCCCCTGCTGATCTTAAGCCCTGCCCTGCATGAATTGTAACGAGACTGCTAAATTTATATCTTAAGTTGGATATGTGAAAATTTTAAGAAAAAGTTAATATAGTACTAACACATACTACCGGTACTTACTGAGATATTAGTATTTTGTAAGCAGCTTATAAACATTATGTAAATGGTTGTGGAAGATTATAAGAATCCATTATGAGTATCCATGTAGGATAGGAAAATCTCACCCGAGGGGTTGAACATTTCAGTCAGAGGCGAGGCTTGCTGAGTCTCTGACCAGAAATGTTCAACCTGAGGGTGAGATTTCCCTATCCTACATGGATAAACTCATAATGGATTGTTTTTCTCCCATTTTAATGACAATATTTTGCTTCAAATTTGATTTACATTGACATCGACGTCATGATGGAAAAAATTAACTTTGTTATTCAACATTCTACTTTAAAATAAATATCACCATCGGAAAGAATGTACCTGATTTTGGTTTATACAATATGTGTAAACTACAAAACAAATTACCGTATTCATTCTAAACTCCTAGAATGAACATTTGAAACACTCAAAATTTCTACATTTTGAAGACTTTGGTGTCATTTTCCTGCAAAATGACGTAATGTTCCCCTCATCAGGCACATGATGACGTCATGCAATTGTCTTTTGATTATGATGCCACCAGCACTAATTTGCACCTGCGACCCATAGAAGATAGAAATATCCACCATGAGTATTTCCAATGGAATATTTTTATATTACATGACTTATCATGGGAGAAATATGTATATACTGGTTTAGTTCATTGACTTTCTCTACTCATCCTGGATTAATGAAAGGTCAATGAATGGAATAATTCCATGAGAAATTATTTTGAAAAAGATTGTATCATAGAAGCTATATATTACAAAAATATTTAAACCTCTTACAATGAAACATTGACTCAAGTTTTGTTGATTCCATTTTTTTTATTAAAAAAAGCTTTCTAATATGATTTATTGAAATGCTATGGATTAAAGTTATTCAACACTATGCATGTAAAATTAATATGAAATATGTCACAATATTTTTCAGATTTAAAGTTTAGAATATTTTATGATAAAGCATTAGATGATGATATTTATGACAAATAATCTGTCTCCAGTCACTTATATCTAAAACAGATTACATAAATTTTATAAATTATAAGTTGATACAAAAATTTTAGGAAGACTAAAGCTATATAATACAGGATATTCTGGTACAACTTATTCAATTTTAATCATAAAACTAAAAATTCAATTTAATCATCATAACTGTTACAAAAAAGTACACTAAACTTTGTAGGGGTATTGAACCCACTGGTCTGAACCCTGGCATTGATCCACCATCCTGAACAATAAATATGAAGAAAGAAAAAAAACAGAATAATCATTATTATTATGATAAATGTTGTTCGTTCATCTTGCTTATGTCTCCAAAAGTAAGGGGGGGGGGAGTTTATAGTGTTTACTCCGTTCTTTTTGGCGACATTTTGTTCTCTATGCTCAAAAACTTTTTATGGGATCTTTATGAAATTTCACAGGAACTATCTTTGAGTGGAGAAGATGTGCCATTGACTACCAGTATTCATATTTTGACTATGCACATAGCAGGGGATTTCCAAGTTTGGTTCATTTGGGTACACTTTTGAACGGGCATACTAATCCAGTTATAACTTGTTTAGTGAAGGTAACAGTTTTACAATATACATAATGACATTTATTCCCTGGCATTTTGTCATCCCAACAAATACAGAGGATGAGGTTTGGTTGTAAGGATTAAAGTTAACTATTTTATTTTGGCAAAGTAAGATTGGAACTTTATAGGTAGTGAAAGGCACCGTGATCTGTAAGCTGGCTGGTTAGACCACTAAGCCACACAGACTCCAGTTCCACAATCATTCTTTGACCACTTCGGTAGCTCAGTTAGTAGAGTGCTTGCTTCATAAATCAGAGGTCATGGGTTTGAACCCTGATGGGGTCTGACCCAAGACTTAAAAGCCGGAGACTATTCTTTTGCCAAGCAATGGACATTACGAAATGAAATTCACGGTTCTTTTGGATGGGAACTTAAAATAAATGAGGTTTCGTGTCACAGTAGGTGTGGTACATTAAAGAACCCTGCTGTATAAAGCCATTAGCGCAATGCACAGACAAAATTTCTGCACCTTCGTCTGTAGCTGGCGGCATCTCAATATAAGTGAAATATTCTTGATTGGGATGTTAAACACCATTATTCAAATCAACTCCTTTCGCTTTCCTTTTCCTTGAGGTTTACTTAACTCAGACAACATTTGGCAGTATTCAATAGTACTTCAAATAGTGTTTCCACATGATTAGAATATAGATGAACAAATAAGCTTAGTGTGACCTTCAAAATAATACCTTAAATTCATGAATATTTTGAAAACTAACAAAATTTTTCAGATTTAAAATTTGCCAGATTTAAGTTAAAGGAAAATCTTAGTTAAGGAATGATTGTGAAACTGGAGCCTGGTCCCTATGTATTGATGATGATCATTGGAGTTTTAATGTCCCCTTTGTATTGGTGGTACAATATAAATCAGACGCTGTGTTGACCAATAGTATTATTTGTAACCATTTACGTAATAGAAATATATAAACAATACAAAATTTTATCTACAATTTGATATTATACCTACATGTATATATAATGTATTGGAGATATTAGATTGTCCTTTGTACAGGGTATCATATAAACTTAAATCCTGGTAGTGTTTGGTGTTAGCTGCATTTTATTTCCTATATTGTTGTTGATGAAGACCCGAGATAAATATCTGGTCCTTGTTTCCTATATATATCTCACTATATTGTTGTTGATGAAGACCTTAGATAAATAAAGTGGCAGAGCACGAACTATTTAATCAATGTTTGAGCTATTAATTAATTACACGGTAAATTTTTATCAGTAAATACTGGTAACGTGAACCATTATGTAATCTATTTAGTTTTTTGAAATTGATTTAAAGAATTAAAACATTGAAATTTTATCAGTAAATATAATGCAGGTTGTTTTTGATTTTTTTATTTTAATTTTTTTTTGAGTATTAATTAAAACATTAAAATGTTATCAGTAAATATAATGCAGGTTGTTTTGTTGTTTTTGAAATTATTTTGGAGAATTAAAACATTACATGTTATCAGTTAACAGAGGTTACATGAAGCACTGCATAATCCTGTTTTGGCAATTTCTGATTTTATTTGTTTTTCAAAATAAATAATATGACATATACCATATACCATACACCATATGAGATAATCCATGATAATTAAACAATAAAATTTGATTAGTAATGGCATAGTAACTTTAGTTATTCCTTGTTCTGTTTGTTTTAGTTTTATCCTGTTTTTGTTATAATCTATTTCAGGTTTTTTTTTTTTTTAGTTTTATTCTGTTTTTGTTATAATCTTTTTATTTCAGGTAAGGTCATGGCACATGTTGATGATATAATTTTTATCTTGAAACTTGACTCTTGAGATAGATTGTAAATTCCAACATTAAAAACAAGTTTTAAATATAAATTTAAAAAATGTACCTTCCATTTTTGCTGGGTTTTATAATCTTAGTTATTTCATAACTGTTACAGTAGTATTGGTACAGCAGAGGTTATTATAACCAAAACTTGAGTAAAACAAAAACCCTGTTTAAGCCAAACTTGTAATTTAGAACATAACAACATACATTGTATATTAAAATTGTAATTGGGTCAAACTGCATAAACAGATCCTTTTAGTCAAAATAAAATTATCTGCCCAAAATAAATTTCCGTTATAACAGGTCTCACTGTACATGTATTGTGATAGGTTGCTTGCTTATTGGTGCTTATGTTGGGCAGTCTGTTGCAATGGGTTTTAGTTATAAACTTCCTCTGTAGTGGCCACATTTGACCTACTCTTTTTTTAATTCTACAGAGGTCTGTCTTTAGCTTGCACTGTATGATTATAACAGTTGTTTCAGATTTGTTTAGAGTAGAATATTGTATTTAAACAAAAACGCTTTAAAGAGGAGCTAAGTTTGTAAATATAGTTTAAATAGCAAGGATCCCTATTTGAAATCAAAAGGTCCTTGACCATGTTGACCTCAGACCCTAGGGAATTTTGAACCCATATGCCAAAATCTGACTGAATAAATGGTAGCAATGAATCAAGGTTTTACTATACAAGTATAAATTTTGATTAAGAAGTATTTTACATTTAAAGCCTTCCAATAAGTTTTGTAGGTCTCAGTATCACTAGTTTATCACAGTAAACTGTTTTGATCAGCAGGATGGGTCATCTGTATTTTGATGTTTTGAGGTCAAGTGAGTCTTAATCTTAAGAAGTCAAGATAAACTACTTCCTGTTTATATACAGCTTATATCATCACAAATAAATCAAATAAATATTACAAATCCATTCAAATCTATCATGTTGTCAATAAAATGTATTAGGCTATTCCAGATCATGGAATTAATATGTATATATATTTTGCATGGTGGGAATTCAGTAAATCTTTTTCTATCATAAATATTTTGATTGTTTAATTTAACTCTTCAGATCGGTGAATGGAGGGGGAGAGTCTGACATGTAAGATATTAAAACAGAAACATCTTGTACAGTCTGATCCCAGAATTAAAATTTTATTAAATTATTGTCCACAGAAAAAAAGACTATTAAATCATTTTATTGCAGGATACAAATAGAGTTTTTTCCTCCGAACCATTATTTAATATTTTGTTTCTTTCAAAATCTTTCAATATTTGGGTCTCGGTGATTTGTTGAGTGGTCTAAAGTGCTGGCTCGCAGATTGCAGTGCCTCTCGCCACTCCAGTTCAATCAGTAGATCCACATTAAGAATTAGTAATGTGGTCTCCTGCTTGTAAGTACCGGTATGGTAAACTCAGGGACCCAGCTCTGGTGTCATCCACCCCAATTGATGATCCGGGAAAACAAAACAAAAAAGAAAGATCCTAATGTGAGAAGATTTGTCAGTTTACATGATGAAGGTCAGTGAGTCAGTTTACATGATGAAGGTCAGTGAGTCAGTTTACATGATGAAGGTCAGTGATTTTCTCCAGAAAATTTGTCAGTTTACATGATGAAGGTCAGTGATTTTCTCCAGGCACTCTGGTTTCTTTCACCATCCCAGAACTGACTGCCTCAATATAAGTGATAAAATCTTGACTGGTGCATTAAACACCATTACTCCACTCCACTCTTTCAATATTTTGGTTAAGAATTGACCAAGGTCGAGCAAGGAGTTGTTTTGAAACTAGCACATTGCACAGTGCAATAAAGTGCGCATACATATCTATCTTGATTCAGTAATAAATGTGCAAAATTAGGTAATGAGTTGATTTCTTTATGTTATTTTACAGTTTAAAAATAAGACAGTCTGTATATATATTTCAAAAGAAAAGTTTGGATCAAAGCATAGAATATTCCTTTTGTGATTAAATCAAAACTCGGCCAAAAACTCATCTACTTTAAAATAGTACTTAAGAATTAATGGCTTTCTATTTAAAAAAAACAAATTTAAGTGGTAAGAATTATGAAAGGTAATACCTTCAAGGTTTTCTGTAATTCATAAAATAAATTCTCATTTACGTGTAAGTATTTGAAATATTATTTTTAACTTAACTTAATGACATTTGAAATGTTTGGGGGATTAGGTTTTAAGAAAATTTGGTGAAAATTTGATATACAATATACTGTATACAAGATTGATTTACATGTATAGTGTGTCAAGTTTGACCTGTCTGTTTGACCTTTCATTAGGAATATTCATATAGGAGGGTCCACCCAATACATAGGTAGCGTTTGATGATTCACAGTTAATTCATATTCACATTGCCCATGATTAGTGTTCACATCATATAGACGAAAAAACAGGTATTATTACACACACTATCCCTATTACTTAAATTTACTTGTCCATAATGAATATTTAAATCAAAGGTCAAGCAGACAGGTCAATGTAGTTTGCCTATATTATTGTGTATGATTCAATAGAGTGGAGTGAAGTAATGTTTTATGTCCCAGGCAGAATTTTCACACTTACTGGTACATTGAGGCAGTCAGTGATGTATGGTAGAGAAAACTGAAGTACTCTGAGAAAAACCACTGACCTTTGACAAGTGAACTGACTAACTGTCTCTTACCAAGATTTAATTGCCTAAGCAAGTTTTTTTGGACCTGGGGGTGAAGGACACTGTGATCCGTAAGTGGCACTGTTAACCACTTGGCAACAGAGATCAATTAATAGAGAATTTAAATAATGTAGAAGAGATTCAGTAACAAACTTTATAATAAAAAATAAACTAAATTGTTGAAGGTTGCTACAGTTGGTAGGTTAGCACTGGATTCACTCTACCATTTCTGACCTCACCACCTGGATATAAGTGAAAGAACCTTGACTGAGGTGTAATACACCGTTACTTTCCCATTATGTAGCAAATAGTTCACAAGCAACCAGTGTCCACACTATTTGATTACTGCTTCAGAAAGTGACAAAAGATAAAGGCATTCACAGAACAAATTTCAGCATTTTGAAAAAGTCCAAATCTATGATGAATTATCTCGTGACCATCAAATTAAGATTTTTTTGTGTTCACATTAAAGTTTCTCCTATCAAGCCTGTAGACTCGTCAGGTCATAAGGTTAACATCTAGCATTTTCCCCTTGGGGTACCTGATTCTTATCAGCTAGATGAACTGGAACAATGTTATATGAATTCTCAAAGACATACCATGCAACACAGTTAGGGTTAACTATTATCAAGCATTTAATCATGAATAGGGGTCTTGGTGGACAAGTGATCTAAAGTGTGCACTTACGGTTTAAATCAGGTGCAGGACAGCCTATTCTGAGAAAATTTGTCAGTTCATTTGCCAATGATTGTGGTTTTCTCTGGTCACTCTGGTTTTCTCCACTATCTCAGAACTGACAGCCTAAATATCTGAAAAAATTGACGTATCGCCGACCACGCCCACAATGTTCCGACATTGGCCGCCATCACGGTACCAAAGCAGCGTCACGTCAACTAATGACGTACTAGTGTCAGTGATGTCATTAAATGGCGAAATTCAGGCCAAGATTTCATTCTTTTTGCGTGTAAATCAAGTATCCCGCCATTTGTCGGAACATTGTGGGTGTGGCCGGCGATACGTCGATTATGACTGGGGTGTACAAACTCCTTTTTTCCATTCCTAAAAACTTAACCACATACCTCCCAAGACCTTGATATACATTTTGATGTATTTATAGTGTTTTATTGTGTAAGATAAGGATCCTCCGGTGATTAGTTTATAACTACTTAGTGATGTGCTGTTATGTTATCAATCAGGGGTAGTAAGTAATTGTACTATCATCAGTACTATCTTAATGTATACTGAGTTTTCCCTCAAAAGTGAAGTGATGCAATGAACAAGTAGTCAGGTAGCAGTAATCTGATTTGATTTAGTCAGATAAGTAAGAAGGTATTATTGTTTGGTAAATGGTACAAATTAAACTATGGTAACACTAGCAACTAATAAAGATTGAATTTTGAATAGAAATGAGGAACATTTCCATTGCTCGTTGTTAAACAGAGAGAGAGAGAGAGAATGTTAATTGTTGGTTTTACATACTGTAATTTATGTAGACATAATGTGTAAAAAGGAAGAGAATTAAATTGAAGAGGGAGTGTAATGTTCAGATTTTAAAACATGGATACACATATAGAGAGAAAGAGAAAGAGAGAGACGGGGAAAAATTGGATTGAGAGAGAGAAGGAAAGAATGAGAGAGAAAGAGTGAAGGAAAGAATGGGAGAGAAAGAGAGAGATATGCTAATTATTTGTTTTATATATGTAACATTACACATCATCATCAATATGTAAAAAGGGGGAAGGAAAATGGAAACTGGGTGTTACATTAAGATTTTACACACACGCACACACACACACACACCTTTACATCAACATGTCAGTAAAATTATTTAGTTTTGTCTTATATTGATTTTTTGTGTATTACAAGTAATATCTTAAGTAATATGACTGGTACTATGTGTATGAAAACACTTAACTGTTAATATAAATAAAATATTTGTTTTTCTCATAAATTTTAATTGTTAATTACTTACAGGTTATGGTGTTTTTAGGTTAATGCATTTGTTTTTAGGCCTGTTTTTAAATGCTTAAGTTTATAAAAAGAAATGAAAACAATTATAAAACAAAAGAAGTATAACAGATATACATTTATTTTACCTGTTGTAAAGGGAGTTAATTCAGTGAAGAAATTGTGTCTTACCTCTCAGTCAAGAGTATTTCATTTATATTGTGGTAGTCAATTTTGGTAGGATGGATAAAACTGGAGTGCCTAGAGTGGGATTCTAACCTAGGCAGTGAGATGCAATGTGATCTGTAAGCTGATGCTTTAAACCACTTGGCCACTTAGACTCCTCTGTTTAATTTTATATCTTATAATTTAATTTATCAAAAAATATGAATTAGCATATATTTACTATCTTAAACTTCAGTGAGTAAAAGAAAGTTACATGGCTATGGAGCAGGAATACAGATGTTTGTTTGTGTTGTCCATGACAATGTGACATCAACTGGCCAATTCTTTTAGGTCTGACCAATCAAAATGCTTGAAAAAAGGAAAATTAAACCATTTCAAAATGATTTATATAACATTTCAAACCAACTGTTATTGGGCTAGCTTGTTTGTATAGATTAAGCCCATGTGCGATCTTAATGTTCTAGGAAACCAAGAGTACTTGCTGAAAAATCTTCATGTTGAAACAGTTGACCCCAATACTAAGAGAATACTGAACTTTGGTTGCATTGGACATTAGTGTTGACCACTGTGCCACTTGAATATCCAATCATTAAACATAAATCTTATTGCACAAATTGACAAAAGTGTTGGGATCTTGTTTTCTTATGTTGAAGAACAGAGTTGAACCAAGCTTCTCATCCCTAGAAGTTCAAATGATTAGATTCTAATGTCATTTTACTTACTGAAGGCCATAACTCGTTTTCTCCCATGACAAGTCATTTAATATAGAAATATTCAATTGAAGATACTCAATATCTTCCAATATTCCTTAACTATATCAATAGAAGTGAATATTCTTAAATCATGTAAAAAGTATAAAAAGAAAAAAAAAAACATTCCAAAAAACAATCTTAACAACTGTTAAAATTTTACTGTAGACAAGATTATGAGATTCTTGAAAAAAGCTTGATAAATATTTGGAAAATTATGCTAAGATGCAATTAAAAGCGATGCAAAAATCAAAGAACATTATTTTTGAGATTGTTAAGTTTTAAAACATGCTGAATTACAAATCTGTTTTAGAGAAAAAAATCTGGTTATTGATGTTTTCCTGTTCAAAGGCGATCTATTTTAAGATTTAGTGTTATAATAATTAACTAAGAAGTAGAGTTGTTAACAGACTAAGGTCTGTTTTTTGTAGTAATCTGGGATAATTTGGCAGTTGTATATCAATCATTACTATCTACACGGCTATTACTTACCTCATTACCTTGATGGCTCCTCTCTGCATTATTGATGATAACTTTAAAACCTCTGTTAGAATTGAATGTGCCATATTTTTACAGGTACAGTCAAACCTTGTTAAAATGCTCCTTAATAACTTTGCCATCTCGCCTTTCGTCACAATATTTTGAAGTTCAAAAATCTATTTTTTATATGTTTTCTTCATGAATAAAATTAATAGTTTTTTTAAAAAGTAATTTAAACAAAGACATGTGATATACTAAATCTATTATGAACCTCTCCCTCGGGAACAGTTCTCCTATAGTTATAGTGACCTCGCCTATAGGTTTGGGCACTATTCCTCTCCAGAAAACACTATAGGAGAACAGTTCCCTCAGTAGAGGTCCATAATAGATTAGTATATATTGACCCTCTTCTATACAATGTCCCCTATTTTTCAAGGTTTTTGGTGCATAGATAACCTAGAGTTATCTTAGCCATTGCAAATACTTTATGTCAATATACAACATTGTGCAATATATAGGCATTAGATATGCATAATTTCTAAATATCTTCATGGCCTGGCCCTACTATGGATTTTCATTGTATCAGTATTATCTACCAATCAGGGCTCCAAGTAAAGAGTAAATTACTCGCATATGGGACTAAAAATCATACTTGGCTAGTAAATTTCTGCGGTACTTGCCAAACAGTGATCAATAAATAAAGAGGCAGCGAACGAAAATTTATTTTTTGTACTGAAAAAATCATTTTTTATCCTGGAGATGATCATGTAAACAGTCTCATTTGGTAAACCTTGGCCGCAAGTGTTGGATATTGTTTGTTTATAGCCCCTACTTATATATATACACAGGAACCTTGTCTTTGTTATGCAGGTCACATGAACACTTGTAACTTATGATAATCCTTGTTGATACACAAACGTACAAAGGATGACACATTGCTATAGAAAACAATATGGGGAAACGAGCTTATAAGAAATTGTCATCATTTGGTTTCGACCATCAATGCCAAAATCAAAATGTTTTGCTGATAATGACCAACAAATACCCACCGACATATCAAGTGTGTGAAAGTTTTTTGCAAAATTGCGCAACAAATTTTCTTTGCTAAACGGGCAAATGTATTGTAAAATTTGTGAAACTGCCCCAGAACTTGCCGGCGAAACAGACTTTGTCAGTAGTGACAACATCATTTAAAAAAATCATGGGGAACTTTTGATTTGGTGACTAAAATATTTGACCCTGGCTAGTAAATTTTGGTCTTGGCTAGTAAAAAAACATATATGGTAGCCAGAAAGCTAGTGAAACTCAAATCCTACTTGGAGCCCTGTACCTACATAATTACCTTACTACCTGAGTCTGAGCCTAAGGTAATTTAACTGTTTATATAGCTACAGTCAAACCTCTATATCAATATCTACTAAGACATAACAATATAGATCTGTTCCTTGTTTGTTAAGTCACA
The DNA here is from genome assembly GCA_021292105.1 of Anadara kagoshimensis. NCBI lineage: Eukaryota > Metazoa > Mollusca > Bivalvia > Arcoida > Arcidae > Anadara > Anadara kagoshimensis. The sequence continues at coordinate 30,596,599 of CM037874.1, read as the reverse complement.
GTTGTGTCGTGTTTTGGCAGCTATATACATGTATATGATATAACATACATGTATATATCCATCATTTATCAGATCTACATTGTCATTACTTACTTCATTTACCTCATTACTATAATCTATACTTTCTGGATTGATGTGATGGGGATAAGTTTTTTGCAGATAAAAGATTTTTTGTTTTCCCTCGTTACTAATGAATACAGAATTTGTATACAATCTTTCTGTGTTCATGTGATGCAGTGGCTAGCACTCTCACTTATCACCAATGATCCTGCAGCATATTATCAAAAATTAGCATACTAATCCATGTCTGAATCACAATCCAGAGGCAAAGTAAAAAAAAACTTTGAAACTGACGAGTCAGGTGAGACACATGAACTTCCACCAGGGAAGTGAGGCTGGGTGCTCTGGTAGGGTAAGGCTGGGTGCACCTCCTGTTTAGCTACCTACACCGGCCACAAGTTTAATCAAAATTGTGTGAAAGGAACATGGAACTATGGTATTTCAAATATGTGATAAAGTATGGGGTCACTTGCTTGGACACATGGATTTTTCATCATGTCTTCCAGTTTTCCTTCCCACACTAAGATCCTACTACACAGCAGAGACCCGAGTCAATGCAATGTTATAACTTGTCTCTAAATTATTGTAAAATAAAGTTTAAAAAAAACCAGAACTCTTAACTATTATTGTATTGAGCCAATTTAAAACTTATAGTCAGTATCAAATTTTAGTAAGGGGATGGGGAGGGGGATTGTATTTCGAGTTTTTAGTAAGGGGAGGGGGGATTGACTTTCGAGATTTTAGTAAGGGGATAGGGGATTGTATTTTGATTAGAAGCTGCTGTCTTTCTCTGAATAATGGAAAACGTAAAATTAACATTTAAGTACACAATATTGTAAAAAGTACCGGTACAAGATGTAAATGTATATACGATTTCTGATTATCATTATTCCTGAATGACATCTGGATGTATGTTTACGAGGCAGAAAATAACCATTGATTAGCTTTGTCATAAAACATAGAATATACATACGATTATGTAGGATTTTCATGGTGCCTGTCTACAGGGAAATATCTGACTATTGACAGAAGTAGAATTCTCAACATTCTACAGAGACATGTAAATATCATCATAGTAATTGTATTACTGGAGAGTAATGTGTTCTGGTGTAGCATTGTTCTCTCTGTCTGTCAGTCACTGTTCATTTAATAGCTGTGTTTTTGTGCCAGCAGCTCAAAGTCTACTTATAGGTTTGAGAGTGTTTCATATCAAAAACAAACATACTAATCCATGTCCAAATCACAATCCCAAAGCAGAGGAAAAAAACCATTTGAAACTTACAATGAGGTTAAACAGGTGAACTTCCACTAGGAAGTTAAGCCAGGTACTCCACAAGGATCAACATCTCTTGTTTAGCTACATTCGTCATGTGTGTAAAAAAAATTGAGAGTGAAAGGAACATAGAACAGTGGGACGTCAAATATATTTGAAATGTATATGAATGTTGCTTTACGTCACATCAGCAATTTCCAGCTATTTATGATGAGAACTACTTTATTGATCTCTATGGAATAATCTATGAACCAGTTTGTGTATGCATGTGAAGTGTGAGTGTTTTATGGTCTTCATTGTAACAGCCTGCACTCAGAACGACTTTAAGGTTCTAGCTCACCAGGTCAGTATGCGGCAGACAAGTGTACCACTCGCCCAGTCATGTTATACTGACACTGGGTAAACCATTGACGGCCAACGGCAAGGAAAATTCACTTTCCCTCATGTCAGGGTAATCCTTGACACAGAAACATCATAATTATCAACAATATTGTGATGATGGCCATAAAACATTTTGATGACCCTCATAAGCCAAAGTCGGGATATATTGCAACTTCAGTGGACAAAATTGAAAATCAATACATGTATATACTTTATTGAGATTTTGAAATTTGAAATTAAAATACTGATAAAAAGTCTATTAATATATTGGCTCTTGCAATGTTATGTATATTGTATTGTTTTTGACTGATAAATATTTAACTTGTGTTGTAGTAATTGTCCCGAGTTACTATCAGCTGCAATCTCACGAGCTGCTTACGAAGAAATCCAAAATATTGACCAATCAGAGTTTGAAGATGATGAGGTTAACAATAAAAGTGAAAGTAAAGATGAAAAGAAAGAAGAAAAAAATGTGAAAGAAGACAAAATTATTGATAATAAAAGTCACAAAGGTATGCAGAACAATGAGATTAATTGTTGGGTTTGTTGTAATGGCGGTAAGATTATGTTTCCACTTATATTAAGATAACCATTATCAGAGTACTCGTACCCAGAGAAAATTGCCAACTGAAAAAAGTATAAAATTTTTAATGTTTTGAAGATTTATCGGTTGAGTTGGGTGTGTCATGATTATTTAACTTACAGGTATACTGCCATGTATCCTTCTGTAGGTCAAATTTATTTGTGACAGTCTTGCTTTTCTTCCATTTTATCATTCAATGTTTAAGATGTTCAACTGTTTTGAAAACAAAATAAGCTAACATGAGAGCAGTGTTTCTATTTTTATATTCCACCTTTTTTAAAATAAATTTGACATGTATGATAAGGTATTGTATATGTGGCATATTACCCCTAACAGCATTGAAAATATTCATAAAAATCCTGTATTATCAATATCACATAATTTCTCAGAGGAGATAACTCTATATATCTCCCCATGTATGTAAAGTTATAAATGCAATAAGGTTAAATTATAAATGCACCAAGTTTTCATATTAAATGTACTACCATATTTAAGAAATGGAATTTTACTTTTGTTCTACCATGAGGTTATGGAGAGGCTGAGAATGGCGCAATGAATGTTAAATTTACGCCATTCTCAGCCTCTTAATAACCTCATGGTAGAACAACATCTTCGATGTGGCATACGTAAAGCTCTACCCACATCTGTTGACACTTTGAAAAAGGTTGTGTTTGTGACGTCAAACCCGGCCAAGTCACGTGAAGCTCCTCTCACATCCGCTGACACATCGAAAAAGCTTGTGTTTGTGACGTCAAACTCAACCACGTTGCGTGAACATCTCCATGAGGTTATAGAAATTTTTTGGATAATGTGTTTCATATAAGGAAAAATAATAGAATTGTAAATATTTTCCTATGAACATGTAATTGCTAATAATTCTTGTTTTTATATTTTCAGTTTTAAGTTCAGCAATACTCTGTACTCACTTACTAGATGTAGTTAATGATATTTGTAAAAAATGGCAGAATGACCTACCTGATCTACCAGTCCCAAAGAAACTTTATAAGTCTAGCTTCTCTGAAATTAAAAATACTCGTCGGAAAATGGAAGATAAAAATGTGATAATATCAGACCTCAATGCAATGTTTAATTTAAAGGTAAGTGATGATTAAAGTCTTCACTATTTCTCAGAAATTTTTAACTGTATACCTGACAAAAGTGTCAGGAAGGCTTCATTTTCTCAGAATTACTGGTATATATTTTACCATATACATGGTAACCAGGGTGACCACTGGAGGCATTCATATTCAAGTACAAACTCAAAAATTTCAAACGAACTAGCAGGCCCTATACAGTAACTCCTGATTGAATCCAGAGTGTATTTGGCCTGTGGTAATGTATAAATGTACAGATAAAACCGTGTGTAGCATGTGGTGTATACTCAACTACATGTACTTGGACACTTTGTCTTCTGTTGAACTTCATCATACATGTTATATAGACTATATTTCATTTTATATCCTAAAATTAAAATTACTTTAAATGAGTTGGCTTCCAGATCTCATATCTTTCGTAGGAGGCATTTAAGAGGGTAGGGGATGGTAGAATGGTGTTTTACTCCCAAGTCAAGACCTTTTCACTTATTGTATATAAAGGCAGTCAGTTCAGAAATATTGTTAAGGAATTTGGAGTATCTGGGCCTTCAAACTTTACTTCACTAGGATTTTATATCTGTCCAAGTCAGAATTAAACTAGAGTGGTATAAGTCAACTTGTGCTTTAAACTATTTGGCCACAAGGGGTCCTTTATTATTATGAATATAAAAAAAGTTGCTGTCATAACTAAAAAAAAAAATATTACTAATTCAATCATATTAATATAGATATCATGCATGCATTTTGTATTTCTCTTATATCAACATGAAATTTCATGGAATTATAACTTGTATTAATTTTACTGATTAGGACCAACCTCACCAGTCATATTATGCAGTATTTGATGGTCATGCCGGAGTTGAAGCCTCAGTTTATGCCTCCACACATTTACATCTACATATGATGAACAGTCCAGACTTCCAGACTGATCCTGCAGCAGCTCTCAAGTATGCTTACAAAACTACAGATGATAAATTCATCACCAAAGCCCAAAGAGAGGTAATTTTAATGTAATTGTCAAGGACTTTTGTCCAAGTTTGGTATTTCTGCAATAAAATATGGAAGGCGCTAGATGGTAAGGTAAGGAAATAATTTTCCCTCATCCCCTTAAGTTTGAGATGATGATTTCCAATGGAAGAAACTGTGGAAGAAATTTCTACAAAGCCTTTGTTTCAGACACATTAATCTGCCCACTTGGCTTGGATACCTCTACCACTGATACATACAATTGACACTGTTAGTAAAATTTAAAATAAATGTTTATATTAATAGCGACAACCACAAGAACAATGATTGAAAAGTGCCAAGAAGTGATAGATTCAATTAATACATTTCATAAAAAGGATAACTCTATGTCTTCTGTTTTACACCTTCAGAACTTATTATTGCACATGATTTGGTAAGATCCATTTAAAGATATTTTTGAAATGAACATGATCTGCGTCTCTCCAAGCTATATTTTACTAGACGTATATATATATGTGCATTTGCATAAAAAAGTGTTCTATTATTAAGATATATTTTTCAATGTTTCTGTTATTACAGAATATCAGAAGTGGATCCACTGGTATATCAGTCCTGATAAGGGGAGATAAGTTACATTTAGCTTGGCTCGGTGACTCTCAGGCGGTGCTGATAAAGGATGGTAAATGTGTATCGCTTATGGAACCACATAAACCAGAGAGAGATGTATGTATCATGTCTCGTGTTCTTTGACAGGATTTATTTATTTATTTATTTAATTATTTATTTATTTATTTATTTATTTATTTTACATTGCTTTGTGAACTTTGGTCTTTATTTTCACAAAAACGCAACTCTTATGAGCTGAAATGGAAAATTAAATCGACATTTTTCAACTATTTTAACAAACCACAGCATTTAAAATTACTGGCATGTACTAAAGATGAATGGAAATAGAGTTGTGATTGTGACAAGCAGAACAAAAGCACCAGCTTCAACTGGGCAAATATCACCAAATTCTGAAAAGAGGTAATTTAAAAGCTTCAATTGTAATAAAAAGAAATACTGTAAAACATGAAATTTTCAAGTTTATTTTATTTTCACAAAATTCACAAAATTTAATCAAACACCACCATTAAGTAAAAATAATTATTGGGATCTTATAATCCTGGAATTTGAAGATTTGGAACATTATTTTGACTGACATAAAAGCAAGAAAAAGAATTTAAAGATACTGTTTTAATATGAAGATATACTTGTAGGATGAGAAGTCTAGGATAGAATCACTTGGTGGGGTAGTTTTACACATGGGAACATGGCGAGTCAACGGTAATCTTGCTGTATCCAGAGCAATAGGTAAAAAGTCTTAATTAGATACAAAATCTACCTCATGTATATACTTCTTTGATTTTCAGGATGAACAAATGCGGATCCAAAAACAAGGTGGATTTGTGGGTAATATTGATGGCACTTGGCGAGTGAATGCCATGTTGTCTGTTGCTAGGGCGATAGGTAATATAAAATTTTGTTGGCGGTTGGTCTGTTTTGATTTAATATTTTAATAGTTTGGAGACATTATTGGATAATAATATTTAACCCTTTTTGATGTAACATGAAAAGGGCACCAGTACCCATATAAAATTAATCCTGAAAACCTCAAAAATCCTGAAAGCACGAGCTTGCAATATTTCACAATATCAGTTCAAGAACCCTTTATTATATAGCAGTATAAATTTCATTTATTTCCCACTAGTATTTCATCTAAAATGCCTTTTTGGCTCACAATACATAAATATATGACAACAACACAGTGATAACATCCCCAGCCATGTTACAACAATAGTACGACAAATGTGTCACATGACAAAGTGTGCAATATGAAAAAATTAACTTGGGGAAACCATGGACTGGAACAAAGCTTGTGTGCAAATATCGATATATATTGCATGCTAAAATCTCAGGATTTATCCTTGATTTCTATGCAAAACATACCTGTATATTGCTATATAATAATAAAAAATACTTTTGTGTTGGGGGATTGGTGAAGGAGAATAAGGTAAAAATTATGATTATGCAACACCAAGTAATTATGATGGGGCCATTTTGTGAAGAAATTCCATAAGTTGTAGTTAAATAACCTGTGTGAACTTAAAGTAGAGAGTGGGTTATTGATGCGTTGTAACTTAAAGTAGAGAGTAGGTTATTGATGTGCTGTAACTTGTAGATGTAGAAGTTTTGTTTTCAGATTTACTTTTAGGTTTATATACTAATAAGTGCATCAAAATCTCTTATGTGTCTGTAACACATTACTGATCCCTCCTGTACATTGTCCCGAGCGCACTGCAAGGTTAGCTTCTGCCACTTCACCTATAGCTGGTGATGTCTCAAAATAATGGGGTCTGCCGCTGTATCACATGATACCCTCTAATGTTTCTGCGGAACACTATTTCCAATGGATATGGAATAGCATATGATTACGTTTTCCCGCAAAAACGATGTTATTCCGGGAATTGCGAGGTTGACGTTTCTCCAAAACATTTTGCACAAACATTAAGGGGTATTAATGAAGTGGCACAGCGGTGAACACCATTGAAATATTCTTTATTGGGGCATAAAACCCTTGTAATCAATCAATTATTCAAATCTTTGATTGTCTTATCTAATGTACAGTGATATTTATTGGAACACTTGAAGTTTTTTGTGTTAAAGTTTTTTGGGTTTTATTTATTTTTTTTTTTTTGAAAGATTACATAAGTTGGTGAGTTATATTAGTTTCAAGACAAGTCTTGTTTCTCTTACTTTAGATCAACTCTGTGTGTGTGTGTGTGTGTGTGTGTGTGAATATTATTATAAAGCTATGTTTCCATTCCTGGTAGCCAAAATCACCATTGTCTACTAATTTCTGAGGAATTCTTTCAAAAAGTAACCTATTTTAGCAAATTTGTGGGAAAATACTTTAAAAAGGACTATATTTTCACAAATTTTGGAAATTTGGCTACTAATTATTTTAAATTTGTGGAAACCTAGATAAAGTCTTAGTACAACATTTGTAATACAGAAAATGTTTGATCATAACAGATGTGTTGAATCTAAGAAGGTGAACCATAGTGATGTTTTTATTTTTGAATAATTGGCATGAAAGAAGTGGAGTCTTGTAACTTTACTATAATTGCATACTATATTTAAGAAATGTAAATGAAATAAGTACTTGCATTTTACCTTTTTGTTTTGTTACAGGTGATGCTAGTCAGAAACGGTTTATATGTAGTGATGCTGACACAGTGACCCTTGACCTTGATAGTACAGAAGATTACATTGTACTCGCCTGTGATGGATTGTGGGATACTGTTACTCAGGAATCAATATCAGACATTGTATATAATCATTTACAAGAAACTAACGGCGATAAATCCAGTGTTGCTAGGAAACTGGTAACTATAGCAAAAGACAATGGTTCTAGTGACAATATTACAGTGATTGTGGTATTTCTCAGGGATGAAATAGCAGAGCCACAGATTAAACAGTTATTTGATTTTACAGGGGAAGATTCTCAGGGAAATAATGATGTGGAAAAGGGAGACAACTCAAGGGGAGATGACTCTGATAAAACAGGCTCTGATAAGCCAAATTCCAATTTGCCAGACCATTCAAATACCTCAGATACAAATGTAGATAGTCATAAGACTGATAATAAGGTCAATAATTCCCAAACATCAGAACAATCTCATAACCTTCCTATTACTTCAAAGGACCACAACAACAGTGTAGTATTAGACCACAGTCAAAACTTTTTAACAGTAAAAAGTACCAACCAGGATTCAGGCAATTTGTCGGAAATTAGTGACCATTCAAGTGAAACTCCAGAAATTTCAGCAGTTCGTAAAGTAAACCAAAAAGACTTGAATGCAGGAAGCAAAACATTATCACCAGATGAGGATTTACCAGTATTGAAGAAAGAAAATGTTTTCATATTTGAAGGTTATCACCCTCCTGCAGAAATCCCTCCATCATCTGTAGAAGGTAGGTCTTCTAGTCTGCCATCTTGTTTGCAGATGTCAGACAATTTTCAGACTGCAATACAAGATGGGCATGTTTTGTCCGATTCACAACCAGAAGCTAGAGATGTGGACACATTTTTAAATCTTCAAGGTCAGAGTTATTCTCCAGAAAATAAAACACACTTAGAAAACAGAAACTTTATGGCATCCAATATAAAGAAAAACAGTAGGAATAAAGCAATGATGGAGAGATTTAAAAATTTGGATTATTTAACAGCAGATGGTCTACCCGATAAAGAACTGTTAGCACCAATATCCTATGGGAAACAAAAACACACCAAAAAGAAAGTGAAAAAATCCAAAAAAGCAGGGAAAAAATTTGAAAGTTTTAAAGATAGTGAAAATTCTTCAAGAAAACCTAATAACAATAGAAAATCTCTGGAAAATATTCCAGTTGTTTGGTCATTTGCCGGAAGTAACAAAGCCTTGGTGAAAAATCACAAATTGCTTCATGCTGCCAAATCAGTACGAGTTGCTTTATCGACAGTCGGAGGAAATGAGAAATCAGACTCGTCACCTCATATGAAATCTGACAGCACAGAAAGAATAGCAACTACTACTGAAAAAGTGGCAAAACCAAAACACATATCATATTACGACCAACGTGACATTGAAAACTTAGTAGTGCCACACCCAGTGTTTGGTGCCTCACCCCCTGCCTCATTTAATAATTCAACTACCCCTTTAATATCCTCTTCTACCTCATCCCTACCCCCTGTAGTACATCCCACTCTTGCCATGTATGGAAGTAAATCACCAGCCAATCCAACACCAGAGAAGTTTCACATGACTTGGAAACCAAGAAGAGTTCATAGGGCCAGTAATAGTGTGCTAGGAGAAGTACCGCCCACTCCATTCATGAATATTAGAATATCTAAAAACAGCGAAGGGGAAGATGAATGAAAGATAGAAAGAAAAAAGAAGACAGTCAAAGGAGTATGTTCAATTAGGTGCTATATTTACTTTTGTATGACGTAAAAATATTTAAAAAGCAGCTTTTTTTAACTTTTACTTTTGATTATTAAATAGCAAAAAATAGTTGAAAATGTTAACTTTCAGTTTAATTTTGAAATTATAATTATAACTAATTGATGTGTATTCAAGATTTTAAAGCTATTTTTTCACATTTTTCTGACATTTTTTGGCCTGTTAAAGTATTAGTGCTGTTATGATCCTAGAATCTTACCGATATTGAACATAGTCCGTTTGATAGCTCAGAGATTTCCAATAACTAGCTGCCTACATTCTGTCATTCAGTAATGTTTTCACTTTTGATTAATGCATTGTATTTGCATGAAGTTAGTATTTTTTTTTTTTGTTAATTCATTTGTATCTTTCTTGTGCAAAAAGTCACAATCAGCTTTACCCTACCCTATACAAGCTGTTGGTATGGCTCAGAATTATTTAAAGGGTTGTTCCATTTGAGTATTCAGGGTTAAATAATGATGATGTATTAAGATATATTTTAAAGGAGAAGGAATTATAAGGACTTTATTTGGTCCCTTCAAATTTGTGATCTAAAATGGGATTTTTTTTATTTTGCAAGCCCCTATAAATTGATACAAGCATATATTTGGAAGTTACAAAGATTTATCAATCTAGAAAAGTTAGATTCCCCAAATGAAGTCAATAACTGTTTTATTAAATAGTAGTTTATTGGAAAGTAAAAACAAATATTGAAGAATTTTTTTTATTCATACAAAATGAGTCACATTAAATCACTATCAATTAGTTTATGTGTTAATTACCTGGTCATCATATGAAAACAGGTAGACTAGATATATTTTGTATCTGTTCTTATCAGGCAGTTGACATCATGCAGTGTTCAATCCAGAAATGTATTTGTTGGTGTTATCCTGGCCCACTTGACAAAACAGGGGTCATGTTTTTAAAAGTTTGGTTAACATTATAACACACGTGTAATTCATGTTCAATGTGTTTCATTTGAAAAGATCATCCAGTTTTAAGTCGATGAAAAGTGTAAATTAGGAATAGGTAGAGCTGGATTTATTCAAAACATTTTTGTGGGACAAAAATCATTATTTCAGGGTCAATGGAGCAAGGATCCCAAATAGATTAAACACTGCATCATGTATCTATTTTCCATAAGTAGTTAACAACAAGGTACTAGAGAGAACAAGAAATACTTTTGTGCACAATTTGTTACAAAGTAATTCTTAATGATAATGGTAAAAAATCAGATTAACTTTTCATCAGTGGGTCCAAACACTGTCCTTATTAAGGTATCTTCTCCTTTGAACAACACAGTACATTAAATTCAATCAGGGTTTTATAATTAAAACTTAGTTGTATATTTTGTTTTTGTTAATTTTGTCAGCTTATAACAGTTCATTTATTATCATATTGACACGAAAAGTTTTTTTTCATATATATATATGTGTTGATATATCATTCAGTTTTCTTGAAAAATTAAAAAATTTTCATTTACACAAGAAACAGCATACAGAAAACATATGTTCATAGTATCATATGGAAATTTTATAGACTAAAAATATGGAGAAGATTTGATGATCAAATACATTATTTTCCATATGGTCTCCATATTGTGACTTAAATTTATGGTTTCCATTCTTTTTGTATGGAACTTGAAAGGTATGTTCCATTTGGTTTACATGTATTTACCATTTGGTTTCCAAGTGTTTTCCATTGGGTTTCCATGTATTTTCCATTTGGTTTCCACTTATTTACCATTTGGTTTACATGTATTTTCCGTTTGGTTTTCACTTATTTACCATTTGGTTTCCAAGTGTTTTTCCATTTGGTTTACATGTATTTTCTGTTTGGTTTCCAAGTGGTTTTCCATTTGGTTTACATGTATTTTCCGTTTGGTTTCTATGTATTTACCATTTGGTTTCCAAGTGGTTTGTCATTTGGTTTACATGTATTTTCCGTTTGGTTTCCATGTATTTTCCATTTGGTTTCCATGTATTTACCATTTGGTTTCCATGTATTTACATTGGTTTCCAAGTGGTTTTCCATTTGGTTTTCCGTTTGGTTTACATGTATTTACCATTTGGTTTACATGTATTTACCATTTGGTTTCCATGTATTTTCCATTTGGTTTCCATGTATTTTCCGTTTGATTTCCAAGTGGTTTTCCATTTGGTTTACATGTAATTACCATTTGGTTTCCATGTATTTTCCATTTGGTTTACATGTATTTTCCGTTTGGTTTCTGAGTGGTTTTCCATTTGGTTTACATGTATTTACCATTTGGTTTACATGTATTTTCCATTCCATTTGGTTTCCAAGTGGTTTTCCATTTGGTTAACATGTATTTACCATTTGGTTTACATGTATTTTCCATTTGGTTTTCCATTTGGTTAACATGTATTTACCACTTGGTTTCCATGTATTTACCATTTGGTTTACATGTATTTTCATTTGGTTTCCACCTGTTTTCTTTATGGTATGTATTTTTTTCAAGTGGTTTCATATGTTTGACATCAGATATTATTTCCACACATTTTCTACCTGTTCATTTACATATTTTTCCATGTTGGCCTCAAACACATGTTTCCGTATTTATATTCTAATATCAAGGACATACCAAACAGCCCAGCTGGGGCTCAAACAATCATTAATCCTTAACTGTTCACCATTGGGCCATTTGTCTCCACACAGTTATTTCAAAGAATATCTAAAGTCTTAATTGAAAGTCATATATCATTATGGAGAACAGGAAAAAGACAATCTGGATTAATTGACAATAATAACAGTTCATTTAAATAATTAAACTTTGATTGTACTGAATTTATTGGGTGATACTTTAATTTGGTCACACACAAATTTTCATGATTCATTCATTCGGTTTGTGCATGAAATTATAACATAATAATTTAGTACAATCAGAAGTTCAATTTTTGTATTTACAATCTTTTTTATTTATTACAATAAAAAAAGAGATAACCATGAATAAAATTGATATAAACTTCATTTTATTTCAAAAAGGAAACTAACAAACAAGTGATGTCATGGGTGAAAGGTCACACATCCCCAACCAAAGTCCTTGGTAAATATCTTTAGTTGCTCTCAAAAGTGTTATGGAAGATGTAAATAGTTTTGATAAACATAATTCATGTAATTCTCAAACAAACCTAAAATCAATATCAAGCCAGTAAATACAATATTTTTCATTTTTTATTTTGATTGTTTTTTTAATAATGTTGTTTTTTTGTTATAATATTGTTTCTTTGCACTTATATATGGCATATTTTATTTTGAATATTTTTAGAATAAGTTTTGAGGCAAGACTGAATTTCTTAAAAAGTAATTGATTTACTCTTTGTAATTGTGTTATGTTAACAGAAAGTAAATTGAAAACCTGTCTTTAGTGTCTTATCTTAAAAAGTCTTCACTGCAGAAAGTGTTAAGTTTCAGCATGTATTACTATAGCTACTTATTACCAAATTAAAGTTTAACAATTTTTTTTACATGAAATGTACCCAGAACATATAACCAACCACATACATGTGCATTAATACAACTAATATAACTTAATCCATGACCATGAGATATATCTGTAACTACAGTATAATTCACCATTAACATGAAACGGGAATATTGTGGGTGATAATCAGCAGTTTATTAAAACCCAGATTTAACAGCAAATGATCCAGTTACATACAACCGCTAGAATGTACCCCCTCATAGCGACGGTAGGGTCTGCAAAACTCCTTTCTCTCTATCCGAAATGACAAAACGATCGGGTACGACTTTATTAAATTTTAATTACTGATTGTCTTTTTCATATACTTATGAAATTATTATTTTCTACCATTTAATTTAGCAATACATGGCTTGGTACATTGTTTCTTTTTCCAAAAAAACATCCGTCGGACTATGCATAGATCAAACACACTGGGATATATTCGGTTATATTCTGTCTTGCCACAACACCATTTTCCCAACTTCGCCGTACAACAGCACGGCAGTGCTATGTTTTGTATTTATTAATCAGTTTTTGTCATATATATATATAAATATAAGGCAGCATATATATTTAATTTTTTGTATTTATTTAGCATCTGTAGGTTTTAATTGTTAGAGTTCTTTGTAGATATAGTCATGTATGATCTTGCTTTCTATGAATATTATCAGTTGGTAAAGTGCTCTCTCCATAGTAGAAGGTCATGGGTTGGAACTCAACTAAGTCTGACCCAAGACTTGAATGTAAGTAGTGACTGTTCTTTCACCAAGCACTCGGCATCACAAAATGAAATCACGGTTCTTTGGGATGGGAATTTAAAATAAATGAGGTCCTTTGTGTCATGGCATGCATGGCAAGATAAAAACACTGCTGTATAATGCCACCAGCACAATGCATAGGCAAAATTTCTTCACCTTAGCCTATAGCTGGGAATGTCTTGATACAAGTAAAATATTTTTGACTTGGATGTTAAACACCATTACTCAACTCTGAACTTTATGAATATTATACTTTTCTCTCATGTTCAATTATAAACGATGAAGAATTGCATGAAGGAAACCCATAGATGATGTTTCTATCTAGCATGAGGAGTTGCATGTACAAAGTGGTTTCAAAACATTTCATTGGTTCATGGTATATTAACATGATGTCATTATTAAGAACCATCAGATGACAATTTCGCTTGAGTTACATGTGCAAAGTAGTGCCAAAATATCTCATCTGTTTATCCTACATGGACTTGATGTCATAATGAAGAATAATGGTCACATGATATCATCCTGTGTGGAAAATGAAGTAATTTTGTTGAAAAATGACAGGTGGTTCTCCAAAATTTATAAATTTCCAATGTGTTTCAAGTGTAAATTCTAACAATCAAGTACAAAACAAGTAAACAGATAGATACTATAGTTTATGAATGCCGTACAGAGGAGAACATGTTTTAATGTGGTGGTAAAGTGGTATAACATGACGTAGTAGTATTCATAGAAAGTAAAGATTTAACATTAGGTAGATAAGTTATAGAATGACATAATTGTTTAACATAAAACTAATGATTTACCAGTCAAAACCAAACTTAGAACTCCCATTTGTACCCTTCACTAAAGTTTTAATTTTGACCATGAAAGCCAAACACTGATGGAAATGAGCCATTTTGAACAATTCTGTGATAAATAATTTTAATTTTTACATGGACTTTAAAGTATGGGGATAAAAAAGGAAGTCTTGCCATTATAACATTTTATAGATTCTTCTATTGGTAGAGGCTTTACAGGTGTCCATTTGAGAATTAAGTTCCCGCCTCATATAGTGATGTGTACGACATTAAATAAATTGACACAGGTTTGGTTATTTTTTGCTCAATTGTTGCAGAGTAAACGATGGCTAACATCATCAAAATTGACAATGCAGTCAAGATAGAAATTAATTGTATGACTAGGGAGTATTTGTATCGGTACTTCTTCTGCAAAGTTGTTGAAACTTGTGAGCACTTTGTCATGCATATAGCAAGCAACAATTCTGAAACAATGCTAATGATACAAAAGGGAATGAATGTAGTGTGGTACTTGTACATGTAGACAGTAAATTACATGAAAATTCTTGTATTATTTTCATAGTGTTTGCTATTTTTGCTTACTGGTAAGCAGTATATTTTTATACCACATTTACAAACATTTTTCACCAATATAAAATAAAATGCAGGTTCTATAGCATGCATATATGTAGTTTATACACACACACAACAATTGGTATCTAAGAATTTTAAGGGTACTATTCACTTAATTACAGTACAGGTCTTTTGGAAATTTAACATCTAACGAGAAAAGAGCTAGATCTAGATAGCAGCTGCTGGGGTAATAACTAGGGACAAGGATGAACTGCTGATTCAGCACCTATTTGTTGGATTTGTGTTAAATTTTCAACAGGCCTGTATTGTAAATGTACTTTGTACAGTTGACATAAGACGATTCCAGGGCTTCAAGTTACTGTTAAATTGTTTTGCACTGGCATTATTTAACACAGCTTCTTATGACACTGATTTTCATGTACCCAGAAATCCCAAATTCATGCTGGTCACATGACAAGACTTAATATTCGCCAAGCACGAAATGAAAGTCACAGTTTTTTCGGATGGGAACTTAAAATAAACAAGGTCCCATGTTACGGAAGGTGTGGCATGATAAAGAACTCTGCTGTTTAATGTTATCAGCACAATGCACAGGCAAAATTTCTGCACCTTCACCTAAAGTTGGCAACATATCGATATAAGTTAATTATTCTTAACTGGGACATTAAACACCATTTTTCAACTCAACTCCTATCCATATGTGGGTTGAAGTGTCCTCAACATTAACATTTCCCTATTATAAGATACATATTATTGAATTGTTAGACTTGTCCAGAAAGTTGTCTTTCAATTCTGTAGTGGTCTACGACATTGTCTTCCATTTTTAAGTAGAATAAAGTTTTACAGACTATTTTTGTTGCCCTTTTCAAAGACAAAAAGATATTTTTGTTACTTATTATTTTGAATGGTCAATGCTTGTCTGTATCTGTTATTTCATGTTCGTGGTTGCTTTACCAAGCATATGTTATTTAGCTACGATTTATTGTATTCAGTATTATAAAATATTTAAAATTCCGAAACATTCTGCTACCATTGATAAGTGGTATAATCCAAAAACCAATAGAATTAAATGTGCCATTTGAAAATTTAGGGGTCAAATATCAAGCTTGCTTAGAGCTTTTGGATGAAGAAATTGTAACAAGCATTATTTAATATGCATTAAATGATATAGGGTGGGTTAATTAATTGGTCTTTCCTCTTTTTATAATATATATATATTTTATATATTTCATAACTATTCTGCTTTATTATTGTAAAGTTATATCAGTACATGTGTATGCCAGTATGTGTGTATTGTAAGAGATCTTTGGTAAAACAAACTAATCAGCATTCATATTCATTGTAGTTCAACAGAATACCCTATAATCATGATAATGTTTATATGGGATTGTGTTGAAAATGTTTGCATTACAATTTCAAGGGATTAATGGCCAAATTTCCCTTGGAGTTTAGACCACTTCATATCCAATGGGAAATAATAGTTCTATGTAAATGTTAAAGGATGTACATCACATGGCATGCTGAACTGTATTAACTTGTCTCTGGTAGCCAACCATTTTGACATTGATATACATGTATACAATATTTCATAAATTAATCCACTGTAAAGTTAGATATAAATGTATTTATGATTTTTGCCATATACCTAATGATATTATGTAGTGTAGTTAATAATGATACCAAACAGTATCACAACTTTGATCACAATGGAATTACTAATATTGCCATGGAAACTCACCATGGAAACTTGGCATAGTTTCCAGGGAAACAAGAAATTTGTAAGAAGTTATGTCCTCATTGGTTTCACAAATATTTGATTTCTTTCATTGCAGTCAATAGTTTTACACATGTTATAGAAACCCACCATTAGCCACATAAACAAGAGTTTAAGCTTATAAAACAATAAACTATAAAACCAAACATTATTCCTTTGATGAAAAAACTTTAAATATTAAAAGTCAGAAATTCAGTAAAAATATTGCTCATAACCCTTATTAATCGGCCAAATGACTTGTCCAAGTGCATCATCTGAAATGCAGTAGTGGTCATGTGGTCAGTTAAGACTATTGTCATTATTGTCCAGATTGGTGCAGCCTTTTTGGTTCTTTTATCATTGACAAAACTGCACTTGTTTTGTTATGTGACTAATGGTGGAATTTTCCCTGTGACAAACATCCTAATATGTCAAATGTTTTGTTTTCGTTAACAGAAGCATACTATATCATAGATTCATACAATTTTAGTTTTTAGACAGATTAAAAAACTAATGTACCATAAGTATCATTAATTAATGTGGTTTTAGATTTGTATTAGAAGTATAGTGTATAGTACTACCGATATATATATAGTATAGTACTACCGATATATATAGTATATAGTACTACCGATATATATATAGTATAGTACTACCGATATATATATAGTATATAGTACTACCGATATATATATAGTATAGTACTACCGATATATATAGTATAGTACTACCGATATATATAGTATATAGTACTACCGATATATATATAGTATAGTACTACCGATATATATAGTATATAGTACTACCGATATATATAGTATATAGTACTACCGATATATATAGGTATATAGTATAATATAGGTATTTATTATTTATTTATCACTAGTCATGGTTATATCTATATAAGGCATACAGGAGTTTTTATATTACCCTCATTTATATTGCTATATTTTTGACTTGTTGAACCTTGTTTACACATGCCTGTATATTTTTTTGTTGTTGTTTAAATGTATAGTTTTGGTATTTTAGATAAATATTTCTCAAAAGACAAAATAGGACTAAGAACTAATTGTCACTTGTAAATTGTATTGGAATTATACAAAACCATGTCGAAATCAAAATCCCAAAGCAGAGTAAAACTTTGAACTGACAAATTAAGTTAAACATGAAGTTTCACCAGGGAAGTGAGGCCAGGTGTTCCATAAGACTACACCCGCCACATGTGTAATGAAAATTAAGAATGAAAGGAACATGGAAAAATGGGACGTCAAATATATCCAGGGTAATTTTGTACACAGAAATATCATACAATATTGTAATGGCCACCATAAAAATTTTAAATTTTGAGGAATCTGATAAACCTAGGCTTGTGATGTCCCTGGTATTTGGTATTATTATTATTTATTTTTTTTTTTTTGTCTTCCTGAGAAATATATATACATTTTACCAAAATATAAAGTGCTTCATTTTGATTATTGTCATATTTATTGGGTATCATGTTTTGTTTTATTCTGATTATATATATATATATATATATATATTGTAAAAGTTGATACATTCTTTCCTATGTGTTGTTATTTGTTACATTTATATATATACCAAAATACTCTTTTTATTGTATGTAATATTACAATTTTGTACTACCAAGTATTTGTATATTTTATAATAATATTATATATATCTTTTGTGTACCATTTACTCATTTACATTATAAAAATTTATAAAACTTAAGATTTTTTTTATAAAAGTGAAAAAAAAATGAAATTTATAATTATGAACAAAATGACATAAAATGCACTTATTTTAAGGAGAAATATGAAAGGATAAAACTTAGTATGCTAGTCATGAGACATAAAAGAAATTAGAAAGAAAATTATAAAGTGCCAATAAACACACACACACACACACCAAGAAGCTTCTAATATTTCAGTACCTTGGCCTCAGTGACCAAGTTGTCTAAGCAGCTCCCATACTTAAGACCCTGGAGCACCATTGGCCAAGTGGTCCATGTAGCTCTCATACTTAAGACCCTGGGGCCCATTGGCCAAGTGGTCCATGTAGCTCCCATACTTCCAGAACCTAGGGTCTCAGTGCTGAATTAAAGCTCAAAACATTTCTGGTCAAAATCTGATTCTGGCATATACTAGTGTGAGAACGTTTGTCAGTTGCTTACAGAAGGTCAGTGGTGTTCCTTAGACTCCAGTTTCCACCACCAACCAAGAATTGCATGGGCACTTTAATATAAGTGGAAAAAAACTTAACTGGGGATTCCAGAACGTTATTCCATACAACTCCTGTATGCGAGTATATGTGAACAACGTTGACCTGTTAACTTGACAGTTAATTTAAATATTTACCATGGATCAGTTTATATATGTGTAGGAAATACAGGTCGGCAGGTCAAACTTGTTTGCTTAGTATACATATTTTGTCTGTATATGTCTAGCAGCTATTGAATTTTAAATAAATAAACTTTTAATTACTTTTTATGGTGTGCAAAAGCATGTTATAACTCTGTAACTGAAAAAGTGATTTACCGTATTTCAAATTTTCCAGGGTTCTTATGATAATGGAATACTAGTATTTATGACAGGAATAATTTTTTCCAAGTCTTTCGTCTTGTTACAACACCATGATAAATTTCATTTATATTTTAAGTGTTAAATGTTCAGTTTGATTATAGATTGTATATCATGGTCTTTGGTAAGTAAATGTACACAGAAGAAATACAAGTGTGTAATTTAACCAGACATTTCACCAATAAAATCTTTTGTATCAAAAAATATGTTGTTTTGTTTTTTGAGATCGCCTGTCTCCACTTTCACTATTTTTCCGTAACAAAAAGTACTCCATAAGTTATATTGTAGCCTCCCACTGCTTAGGTTCATATCCCTTGCAACTCTTAAGCATTAGTCAGTTTGCTTGCCGAAAGTCTCTGGTTTTTACCCAGATACTCTGGTTTCCTCCAAAAGATCCGTTGTTTTGTTTTATGAGATCGCCTGTCTCCACTTTCACTATTTTTTCATTACAAAAGATTTTTCTTAGGGTATATACTGTAAATGTATTTAATTTCATGTGAATTTATTTTTCGCATTATAGGAAATTTAGACATAGTTAGGCGTAGTTAAATTTTGGTGTTTTTAAAATATGCACTATTACACAATTAACATGACATGATTTACGCTAGGTATTTATTTTTGCGCAAAACAAACGATGGGAAATAAGTGAAAATAAGTATACTGCGAAAATAAATACGTTTACAGTAGTGGACTCTCACTGCTTAGGTTAAAATCCTGTGCAACTCCAAACGTTTGTCAGTTTGCTTGCTAAAAGTCTGTGGTTTTTACCCGGATACTTGAGTTTCTTCTAAAAGATCCGTTGTTTTGTTTTATGAGATCGACTGTCTCCTCTTTCACTATTTTTTCATTACAAAAGATTTTCTTAGGGTATATAGTGACCTCTCACTGCTAAGGTTAAAATCCTGAGTAACTCTAAACGTTTGTCAGTATGCTAGCTGAAAGTCTGGTTTTTACCGGATACTTCCTCCGGTTTTCTCCAAAAGATCCATTGTTTTGTTTTATGAGATTACCTGGCCCCACTTTAACTATTTTTTCATTACAAAAGATTTTCTTAGGATATATAGTGGCCTCTCACTGCTAAGGTTAAAATCCTGAGTAACTCTAAACGTTTGTCAGTTTGCTAGCTGAAAGTCTGTGGTTTTTACTGATACTCGAGTTTCCGCCAATAGATCTGTTGTTTTGTTTTATGAGATCACTTGGCCCCACTATTTTTAGCTCACCTGAGCCAAAAGGCTCAGATGAGCTATTGCTATCTATCACCGTCCGTCGTCCGTCGTTCGTCGTGCGTAAACTTTACATTTTAATCTTCTCCTCTAAAACTACTGGGCCATATTTGATGAAACTTGGTGATTGTTATGCCTGGGTAACAGGCTTTCAAAATTGTGTTCGGGGTTTGACCACGCCCAAACAATATGGCTGCCGTTACTATAAATAGCCAAAAGACAAAAAAATCTTCTTCTCTGAAACCAAAAGGTGCAGGCAAATTTTGATTGGATATTTGGATTCAGGATACCTAGATGCACTATAATTGTGTTTTTCATGAAAATTGAACGAAAAATAGGTTACGCGTTTTTTGCGTAAAATTATGTAATTTTTTAAATGAGACATTTATTGTTATAACTTCATAATGGCTGAAGATAATTGTATGGAGTTTTCACTGTTGATCTTGTCTTGCGATTTTCTTCCGATTGATGTCAAGGTCAAAGGTCAAGGTCATGTCCCAGTTTTTGACCTTTGATAAAAAATGCTATTTTTGAAACATTTCTGGTGATAATGATGTAGGATTTTTGGTTAATTGTAGGTATTGACATGACGATCATTTTGATATATCGATTAAGTTCATGGGTTCAAAGGTCAAGGTCACAGATGTACAAGTTTACCAAAATAGTTAATTATCTGCAAAACTATGAACTTTTTGTATAGGCACGTATATTAGAATATTGTAGGTAATGGCCCAATGGTCATTTTGATATATGAATAAAGGTCATGAGTTCAAAGGTCAAGGTCACAGATGTGAATGAATACCTGAATGGTTAATTATCTTGAAAACTGTTAACTTTTTGTATATGCATGTATATTAGAATATTGTAGGTATTAGCCTAACAACCATTTTGATATATGAATGAAGGTTATGGGTTCAAAGGTCAAGGTCACAGATGTGAACAAGGTCTGAAATGATTATTTATCTCAAAAACTATAAACCTTTTGTATAGGCATGTATATTAGAATATTTAGGTATTATCCTAATGATCATTTTGATATATGAATTAAGGTCATGGGTTCAAAGGTCAAGGTCACAGATGCGAATGATTACCTAAATGGTTAATTATCTTGAAAACTATTAACTTTTTGTATAGGCATGTATATTAGAATATTGTTGGTACTGGCACAGTGGTCACTTTGATATATGAATGAAGAGCATGGGTTCAAATTTCAAGATCACAGATACAAACAAGTACTGAGATGTTTATTTATCTCAAAAACTATAAACTTTTTGTATAGGGATGTATATTAGAATATTGGCCGAATTATCATTTTGATATTTGAATGAAGCTCATGGGTTTAAAGATCGGTGATCAGGTGAGCGTTAAGGCCCATGGGCCTCTTGTTTCATAACAAAAACATTTCCATAGTTTATATTGAGGCCTCATTGGTAAGGTTTGAATCCCATGCAACTTCAAGCATTTGCCAGTTTGCTTGCTAAAAGTCTGTGGTTTTTGCCAGATACTCTGGTTTCCTCCATTATTCAACAACTGCCTCAATACAAGTGAAACTGTCTGAATGGGACATAAAACACTCATTAAGGTACAATGTAGTATCTTACAGGCCTGAGATTACTGAAAGCAATTATGACATCATTTACTCATAATCAAAATCGTGCCATCCTTTGCTCAATTTTTTGAAACCAGCCCGATATTAAAATAAAATCGCTGTATACATTGACATCAGATCATGAAGGATCTATACTACGTCGCCATGGCATCACATTTGATATTAACACCACCATTTTGATTATGATTGTAAAGTTCCCAAAGTGGCAATTAGTCTCTACCGAGTGGTTTCATCACAATCAAGAATGTGATAGCGATTTTCAGTAATGTTTGATGAGCATGCATGGAGGTGAAGATGCATAGTGCTCAAACTTCATTTAAGTTTATTGCAATTTCTATGAAAACTGCAAAATTTGCTGTCACAGACTAAACATGAATGTTGACACTAACAATCATGTGTCACAATCAGTGGCACAGACTAAATATGACACCATGTGGCCTTTATCACTCGGAGATTGTTAACAAGAACACTGCTAGGTAGAGCAAGATGTACTCGTTTCCATTTTTGCCATTAAACTGTTGGTAAAGGTTGCAATGGTGGCAAAGTACAGAAACATAAAATTTAAGTCATGTTAGTAGTATTGTGAAGGGAAACAAGCTCTAGTAAAGAATATGTACTGTTCTGATCAGTAGTGTGAGAGGAGAACACAGGATAAGAGAAAAACGTGATTAAAATTTCATAGGGGCACAAAATATACATGGAGTTACTTCTGGTGTATACATTTCAAATCCTGATACTGGTAACCATGTATACAATATTTAGTATAGTCTGTCAGCGATTTTGTGGCAGTGTTTATAAACTCAGGCAAGTTTATTATACACCAATAAGTATTAATATCGTGTTATTGTATATGTATATACATTGACATTTGTCAACCCCTCCTTTATATATCCCTATTATAGGCTATATATACATTATATAGACTCTTCCATGTTTATAAACAATTTGCCACAATATTGCTGATGGACTATAAATATATCTTCAGCAATATTGGAAGAATACTATGTTGGACAAGCTATTTCAGACAGATGAACTATGCATTACCATTATGCTTCCCGTTACCAGAAACAGACATACTGTAAATGTATTTAATTTAGCATGTATTTATTTTTGTGGTATTTAGACATATCCATGTAGTTAATTTTTTGTGTTTTTGAAATATGCTTTATAACATAATAAGTATAATACAATTTTTGCTTTGCATTAATTTTCACGCAAAACAAACAACCACGAAATAAGTGAAAAATAGTACACTGAAAAATAAATATGTTTACAGTATAAAAACAATAAACAAAATGTTACATGTCTATAATCAATAATTTATTTGCATGATAAACAACACTTATCATAACATAAAATGATTCACAAAGAAAAAAATCACAAAAATGTATTACCTGGACCCATAAGTAGTGCATAAACTCTAACAATACTTAGTTATATACCTGTTTATAAAGGCCACCCCATGCAACATGTGAAAGTGGACATTCATATATTGAAGTTCAAATGGCAATTATTTCAAAAATGGGATCATTACTCTCTGCAGGACTTTATAGGCAGGTTTAGCTGTACATGTATTATAAAACGTGTAAAAATTATGTATTTCTCTCTTAAAACCTGTTACCTGACCCTTTGTACAATCTGTATAGGCAGGTTTAACTGTATTACAAAACTTGTGTAATATATTCAACTATCTTGAAAACCAGTGGCTTGGCCCCTTGCACAATCATTACTAAACTTTAATATTTTGTAACTTAAATTTGAAAAAATTATAGATCTTTTATGGCACTTCCAAATAAACTTCATAATAAAACTAAAATGCAGATGCAGGAGCTTAAGACAACTCGGCCACTGAGAATGCTAATCAAGAAATGATAGTGAAATTAAAGACAGTTATAAAATGAGTCTGTTGTATTCACAGAAACACCATTTGTGTGTAATGATATATATAATGAATTAGAAATTACAAAATACAAACTGTTTGTTAATAAGGTAGTGTTTATGAAACAAATCTAGTATTTGCTGAATTGACCACAAAGACCACAGAACAAACAATAAAACAAAACAAATTGAGATTATAAAATGTCTTGTAGTCTAGAACAAAACATTGAAATAATTTTTTGAGAGATGTTTTGGGTAAAAACTACATGTGTTAATTTTTTTTTTCTAAACCTAGTATTGGGCTGAAATTATGTGTTAAAAATTTTGTCTAAACCCAGTATATGTATAATTTGAAATTAAAAGAATTAAATACAAAAATTTATTAATTTCTTGCACTAAAACTTGCAACTCTGGGATATGGGCAGGTGATTTTAGTTGCTAATATATGTATTTAATTTCAGTTCTCCCAGCTAATGAAATACAAATATACAGGTAGTACTGGTAGAAGGTGGTGTGTGTGTGTGTGTGTGTGTGTGTGTGTGAAACTTACAACAGATTTGTTCAACTCTCACTGAATTTACACTATGTATATGGATATCAATAGAAGTGTTGACTGGTTAAACTACAGGTTTGTGGTAAACTTTAACTATAGCACTAATAACGTGGAAATACATGCATGATAAAGTTGAATATAGAACCCATGTGTGAACATGGGCAGATTTGGCTGGCTAAGTGGTATGTCACTGGCTTCGGTCAAGAGTTGTGGGTTTGAACAGCAGATTTTCAAAGTCTACCCATACTGCATCAGTAAAAAAGCTTGTTACTAGAGTAATAAGGTCCCTGTATCTTGGATCATGGCAAAGACACCTTTGTAGAGTATGAAAGGGTGGGTCATCTACAGCCATGACAGTGGACACTTAACACTAGAAAAGATTGAACAAGCATGTATACAGTCAAACCTGTCTATAAAGGTCACCCAAGGGAACCAATATATGTGGTCTTTATGAACAGGTGACCTTTATATACAGGTTCAAATAATACGAATTAAGAACAATTGGGATACAATTCCTCTGGCCGTTATAAGAAGGTGACCTTTATATAGAGGTGGCCTTTAAGGCAGGTTGGACTGTATATATCCATATTCAATGTCTGACTTTGGATTTTCTTATTTTACCCGTAATGCAGAACTGCTCAAGATTACAGAAGCATGGACACTTTTCTGATTAGGTAAGCAATGCCAATACATGTATAATACTAATTTATTAAAATTCTATTGCACTCCCAATCAAACATATTTACACAAAACACATATACTTTACATAATTCACTTCATTTCTTCTTACATATTTCATATTTTATTACATATATTCTCACATTCTCTCATTTTCTCTGCCTAATTCAACCCCTCTCAGATCTCGATCTCTCTCTCGCTCTCTCTCTCTCTCTCTCTCTCTCTGCACTCCCAATCAAACATATTTACACAAAACACATATACTTTACATAATTAACTTCATTTCTTCTTACATATTTTATATTTTATTACATATATTCTCACATTCTCTCATTTTCTCTGCCTAATTCAACCCCTCTCAGATCTCTCTCTCTCTCTCATAATAAAATCAGATTTTCTCTACATACAGGTATCTAAATATTTTAAATATGCCCTCCATCCTCTTAAAAAACTCCCAGTCATTTACAGTTAATCACTGTGCATTTCTAATGCCCCTTTTATCATCTATTATTCTAAATCCTCCCATCTACACCCCCACCCAACCCCAAGACCTTCTTTCAAAAATTAAGTAATCCCTTAAAAATTAAACAAAAAATGATTTACAAATTTTTCTGTCATACACAAAACAGTTTTACAATCAAACTTCATGTACTCTCATTTTAAATCCTCTAAATCAATGTAGTAGAAGTTGCATTTGGATATGTTGTTTGGATGTGTAGGTAGAAGTCAGATGGAATCAAAGGTTGCATTTATTTATATGTTCTGATGTTCATAAAAAGACAAGACTATGAAAACCTCATGTATGATTGCTATGATAAGATTTTCATGTATAGTCTGATAATATGTCAATGAATACATTTGGTTCTATGTATACACATACATAAATATACATATGCTGGCCCGTAAAATCCTTGTGTACTGAAATAAGATGGAATTTACAATTTTCTGATTCAAACAATGGTTGGTCTGTTATATTGTCCCCTTTCTCAAATCAACATTATCAAAGCTTCTCTTGAGCAGCTTACTATAAAATTTTTTACTGTTTTCTGTACAATCACCAGTGTACCAAATGCTACTCCATAATGTTTATGAAGATATATTATTTTCATTGGATATGGAATCGTATAACTTGACATTTCAAATGCTATCCCATAATGTTTGTGAAGATGTATTATTCCAATTTAACATGGAATCATTGACTTGAAATTTTCAAATGCTACCCCATAATGTTGTGAAGATTAATTATTCCCATTGGATATGGAATTGAATAACTTGACATTTCCCTGTTCCCATGATTCTGGGAATTGCTAACATAAACTCAACAACACGTTACACATACATGTATGTTATTGAGTACTGATCATGTTATGCTGATGATAAACTCTCTTCAGAGCCAGATTAACATTGTTTTGAGATTCCCCATTATACTGTAAACCAACTTTTATTCGTGATCCTCTTATCAAAATGAATTCATGACTATTAATTTTCAAGATAAGAACCTTAGCTGAATATTTGGTATAAATATAACCGTTTTGGGAATCAAGTTTTTTGCTATTATTTTGTCCTCACTAAACACGTGAAAGTTAATTGCATGCCAATAAAAGTTGGTTTACAGTAAGTGGATACAACTGAAGAACTAAAACACTTAATTTTGACACATCTCTAGAATCTAAAATTTTTCTAATTCACACAAAACTACATGTAAAACATTTATCACCACATTGCTGATACCACAATAAACAATTCTGTAATATGTTGTATTAACAATGTCACATGTATACAATGGTATAGGTATGTAAAATGTAATTTAAAGCACTATAAATGTTCATTATTTGTTTCTATCTATCTATCACAGTTTTTGCTTCACCTACATGTCTATAATCTTACACTGGCATAGAAATCACTTAATAAACAGGATCTGTAACTCTCCTCTCAAGACCTGGTACCTGATGCCTTACCCGACCACAATAGGCCGACTTTAGAGATCATATGTTGCTGTCTTCTACCTTAGATTATCAACTGGACTACACATCATGACATGGGGATGCTTCATTTGAAATGGTTATCACCTTGGGAACCAAATGTTTCTGGCATAGGGAAACAACATTGACCTGTCCGCTTGACCTTTCTTTAGGAATATTCATATATGATGATCCACCCAATACATGGGTAGTGTTAGGATTCACAGTTAATGCATAAACCATGTATATATACAATAATGTAGACAAAAAACACCTGTGTTCTCTTTACATAAATGAAGTATTCGATAATACTTATTTAAATCTAAGGTTAAGCAGACAGGTCAATGTTGTTTGCCTATCTATTCACCTGGCTAATAATTATTATAAATGTTGATAACAATGTTATATACATTTGCAAGGAATAACAAAAAAAGCACTATTGAAATTTAATGTTCTGTAAGCAGTATGATTGATACAGATGTATTGTAAAAAATTTCCCCGATTGAAACAGTACCAGAAAATCATATATTACACAAGGGAGTCGGATATTGTACGAGGGAAGTCAAACAGATATTCAGGTCGGTCTCAAGACAAGACTTACACATCCTGTAAAACACTTATTTGCTGTTGATCAAATGAGTGAAGATTTTGTTCCATCAGCACTCAAATGTTTGTACATATTTCTGTTTTACTACTTAACAGCATGGCAACTCAAAAACACAAAGCAGCACCATATGAAAATGTTCATACCACTGAATCATCACCACTATCAGACCTGGAAAAATAAAACAAAAGTTTGTCATTATTATATAACCACTGAATCATCACCACTATAGGACCTGGATATATAAAACAAGGGTTCATCATTATCATATAACCACTGAATCATCACCACTATCAGACCTACAAAAATCAAACAAGGGTTCATCATTATCATATATCTAATCTCCACCATGGTAAAAAAATAGTCAAAATTTAGAATATAAATTAAATGTTATATATAAATGTACATGTAAATGTTGTGCTGATGATGTTTATGCTCATGCTGAGATTATGAAACAACATCATCACATTCTGATGACAAGCTAAACCAGCTGGTGTTGGCGGCTCCCATGACAATACTCCCAGAGATTACCGTACTCTCTGTTCATAAAAATTTAGAAATTTTGAAAAATTCACAAAGAATTTAATTTTAAATAAATAGATATACATGTAAACAATATCTTATTTGACAGATAGTATATCAATAAAATTTGACTTTTCTTTACGAACACCTGTATATTTTGTCACACCATGTATCTACCTGTAAATACTAACCTGGAATCCTTGGTAGTATTCTGGCTACTAAACTCTACCTGTGGACTAGAACCACTGGGACTGGACTCTGACTTCTGTGATCCACTGGCTCCTGATGCACCAACAGCATCTGATGGTGCTGCAAGGTCGGAGTTTGTCACCATGGTAACAGCAGCCATGGTTGTATTATCACCATCTTTTCTATTCTGGTCTTGTTCAGGTCTACTTTGAGATGTTTTATTTTGAAAGTTGAATAATCTTAAAAGACCTACAATGTAATATGAGAATTAATGATTAGGTATTTTAAAGAAAAACTTGGAATAAAATAAAAAGCTCAAACCTTACCCATTAAATTTACATATAGCTGACAGTCATTAATCACATAGAACTTTAAAATCCAAACACCATCAATCATATATATATATATATATATATATATATATTATTATATATATATACAGACCTGTACATGTGGTAACTTTATCTGAATTCCTTATTTATTTATCCATTTTTTTAAATTTTTAACTTTTTTTTATTTAAGGAATAACTGTGATATTATTTTTTTTATTGGTGTATAAAAGAAAAAACGATTTGCACACTGGATAATGCGCGTAGCGCATTATTCAAAAGTGTGCAAATCGTTTTTTCTTTTATACACCAATAAAAAAATAATATCACAGTTATTCCTTATAATTTAATTTAGCCATTCTTTAATTATTCAAGAAATTTTAAAAAAAAACAAAAATCTGAAACATTTAAATCAAGTTTAATAATACATGTATCTACATCGATAGTCATCATGAGTCGGATGAATATGACCCGATTATTATTTTATAATCGTGATCTCATTCATAGTGGTGTGTATTGCAGATGTAAACAATGAAGAAGTTCCGGTTAAATCCGCCAAAACGAGGCAAGTGGGCGGAGCTAATCTAATTTTTTTTTATTGAGGTATAAAGAAAAAAAATTGGTCAAGTGGTCTCCATTGTTTTCTATTGTGTTCTGTTGTATAAACAAATTTTAATTAAATTATTTTCCAATTCAAGTGAGATTATTAATAACTTCAGTCATTTTCATGGTAACTCTTCTTTAAACAAAATTAGAATAAAAGTACACATCTAAAAAAGGAGTTATTTAAATATAGCAAACTAATAAATATAACATAACACAATATGGGTAGAACCCCTCAACTTCATGATCCAACTTGTATTAGTGGCAACCAGTCCATAACAACCCGTCTATACAGTGCAGACCTGTTGAAAGTTTAACACTGAGCCAACAAAAAGGAGCCACAAGCTCGGCTGCTATGTGGCAGAGATATAGATAGCTAATGGCCGAAGAGATATCTAGAGATAGATAGCAGCTGCCAAAAAGCTGGCAAGATACAGTTAACGATGGGCCAAGATTCGGCACTGATTTGATGTTAAACTTTTGACAGGCCTTTACTGTAGTTTTCAGGTCTGTTGAGTCTAGAACATATTCCTAACATAATAAACACCTGCAAAGGCAATTACTGGTCATTTCCATAAGGCATAAACCTAATGCTGAATTATATTTTAATTCTAATTAAAACAAAACGAAAAATGGGATGTGGGTATGTAACATAAGGTACAGTAACTTACTCATATCTTTTGTTCCACCAGAAGCACCTTTCACACTGTTATGGTCATCTTTCTTCATGTTTTCTCCCTGATCTACAGAACTAAAATATTAACCACAGTATAAGAAATAAACCCCTCATTTATCACATTTATGGAGATATCATGTTAATTAAAGTTCTTTTAGATTGTTATTCTAGAAGTTTGCATTTCAACATTTTGAATAAGTTTACATTTTAAGTGATGTTATTTTCACTTGGGTTTTCTTCATAATTCCGTAATGACCATTTATTTCAATGCTGTTTGAGTAAAAGTTTTATTCCAGATGATTAACGCATCTACTCAACAAAGATAATAGGCATTTCAGAAGTTTGCATTTCAACACATTATCAGTGGTATTATTTTCTCTGGACACTTGAATTTTTTAGAGGGTATTAAAATGAAATATGAAACAAACTAGTGGTGTGTGATATTATATCACCATATTATGATTTCCCGATACAAATATATTGCGATATGACTGACCAGATGCTACAATACCAATTTATATGTTTTTTAAAATTGAGTAATGTATATGATGTCTGTAACTGTCATAGTATTTCATATGATCCAAAAGTAAACGTATAAATATACTACGTCACGGCCAAAATACAACACATATAAACACATAACATCATATATAAAGCTATCTAGATATGGAAACAGCATCAATAACGTTATATTAAAACAAGATATCTGGTGACGATTGAATGTACATATAACAATATTTGATGAGTTATGTACATGTACAGTATATGACTGTATAAGGTTAAAGTCTTCTTTTCTTCACTTTTGAAATGTATGTTATGATTTGTATCGCAATACAGCATCAGCATATTATAATATCATTGCAATACAAAAATTTTAATAAATATTAATAATACTCATCCCAAAAGCAAACAGACATTAGAACACTGGTCTTAATGAGTAAGTGGCGTTTATATAGAAGTGTATATACATGCATATCGTTTATAAACAATGTATGTACCATGTTTACAACAAAATTCAAAGATCTAAAAAGCATACCTTTTACATAGACTCAAAATCACTAAGTATGAGCAATTAAATCGTAATCATCAAAACAAAACATACTTATCCATCTACAAATCACAATCCAGAAGAAAAGTTAAAAATTTGAAACTGGCAAGTTAGGTTAAATATGTAAACTTTCAGCAGGGAAGTGAGGCCGGGTGCTCCAGAAGGGTAAGCACCTCCAGGGTTCATACAGCCATTGCCAATAAAAATTTAATGACTTTTCCAGGACATTTTCATCTATTTCCAGGACACAATTACGTGCCGGTGGCATGATTAACCATGCATTTGCGATACGAATCACATTAGGCGGAAGTTTACATTTGATTGTAAACTACAAGTCGGGCGCGGAAACAGACAAAACCGGATTTCACCGTTTCACGTCTTTGGGGTTTATTTGGACCAAACTGTATCTCACGAAGTCAGAAACAGTTTTATAATATTTATTTTGCTTTAGTTTCAGATTAAATCGAAGTTTTTTTTAATTAAAATTCAAAATTCCATGACTTTTCCATGACATGTTACAAATTTTATGACTTTTCAAGGCAAAATCTCAATTCCATGACTTTTCAAGACAGAAGTCAAATTCCATGACTTTTCAAGTTTTGTGTGAACCCTGACCTCCTGTTTAGCTACTTACATCTGCCAGATGTGAAATCAAAATTGAGTAATAGGAACATGGAACTATGGGACATCAAATATATCCAGGGCAATCCTTAACACTGATAAGTCTAGGCTTGCAAAATCCCATTGTCAATAATGAATTTATAGGCAGCTTGCTGAATGTATAAAGTTCCCATAGTGGGAACAAGTTTTCGGATCCAGTACTCAAGTACTTATTGACATCCCTGATATATATTGTTCTAGTTATAATTACCTGACAGTAGATTTGAAATCTTTGGACATTGGTACTTTGATACTCTCCAGAGATATCGCTGCAAAATCTGCTATAGGATAGTCTTCTAAGGACAGATCAGTCTCAGATATGGGAAACTGTTCTAGCTCTGTATCATCCTGAGAAGAATTTAAATCACCTAAAACAGAAACAATAATTCATTATCACCTATAAAAGACACTGAAATAGGGTCAACAAATTAAGTGTGTGAGGAATCTGTGAGGAGTTGGCGAGTCAAGATTTACTACATCAGTTTCTAAAGATCTTGTCCCAAATCCCAGTTGAAAATCAATTCAACAAGAAGGTAGCAAATACCATCACTGATAGAACACCCTATAGTTTGTTTCTCTATGTCTCATTTGATAAAATTTGCTTAGAGTCCCTACCATCAGATACTTTGCCCGAATGAATACACTCTTTTATAGCGGTTGCAGGCAAGCTAAAACCCAAAATGTTGAGTGAGTAATAGTGTTTAACTTCCCAGTCAAGAATATGTCACTTATATCAAGATGTCGTCAGCTCTAAGTGAATATGTAAAATTTAGCCTGTGCATTGTGCTGATAGCATTATACAGCAGGTTTCTTTATCGTGTCATGCCTACCATAACACAAGACCTCATTTATTTTAAGTTCCCATCTGAAAGAACCATGACTTTCATTTCATATTGCCGAGCGCTTGGCGAAAGAACAGTCACTACCCACTTTCAAGTCTTGGGTCAGACCTGGTCGGGGTTTGAACCCCTGACCTCCACTTATGTGGCTAGCGCTCTCCCAACTGAGTACTGCAGTGGTTTTAATCCCAAAATGTGATCATTGTGTATGAAATATTAATGACTACTGAATTTAAAATTACACTAAAAATTGTTTAAGCGGCCACCTGGCACTTATTAGTCAACTGTTGATAGGGGTCAGGTTACTTCCTGTCCAATAAATTTTACTAGCGGTCACTTTTTTTCAGTCCTATTAATGGCCTCTTAAAACAGGTTTTACTGTACATATATTTAACAATGGGTAGAGCTATACAAAACTGTACCTGTAGATAATGGCAGAAGTGACGATAAACTTTTATTATCTTTCTTTGATGAAGTACTACTTGTGGATATTCCTGTAAACATATCACTATGTGTTCGTCTCAGGGAATCTGGATTTACAGCTCTACTACTAGAAGCTTCTCGACTTGAAGATGATAGAGATTTCTCATCTGTAAAATACAATGTATTAATAGTTAAAGCATCTTGTAATTATATATACATGTACCAGTACATATATATTCCAACTTTGGTAATTTGAATACCCTTGATGTCTTGGAGTCAGCAACCATATTCTATGTAAAATCAACTTTGATAACTCAAGTACCCCTGCTCCCTCAAACTATCTTTGTCATACATGTGTAAAATTAATGAAAAATACCTTCTCTAACTTGAATACAATAACAATCAGTGATCTATAAGGTTATTATAATCAGAACACAAGCCTAATAACAATTACAGACCATGAGGATGTTACCAGAGTAAAACATTTATTTCATAATAAAACAATCATATGTAGCAATGACCAACTGGTGTAGGTTGTAAATTTCCTTCACAGCGAACATAAATACATGCGAAATTAAATACGTTTACAGTACTTTGGTGAGTATAAAGTATTGTTTAAGGACTAAGACTTTCACTTATTGATTATTATTGTCTTTAAGTGCTGATTATCATGGTTATTAACCAGTACCATTTAATACACTTTTAGTGTAAAATCAGCCAACATCATAAATTTTTGACTTACAGATGGAAAATCATACAAGAAAGAAGAAACTTTTGATCTACAAATCTGGTGACAAAAACAACAATGAGTTAAATTTTTTATGTTGCATGAAATAAAAAGAAAGCAAAACACAACCAGCCAAAACAAATAATCAGATAACATCATTAATTTATTGACTTATAGATGGAAAATCATACAAGAAAGAATAATTTTTCATCTGCAAATTTAATATCTGGTGAATACCAAGATTTTTAAGAAAAAAGACAATTGACAAAATCATATAAATACCAGCTACATATTTTTTGTTTATGTTGCATTAAATAAAAAGCAAACAAAATTAAACACAACCAATGAAAACAAATTTTAAATAAGCTGTATAAATATCACTTTACCTGGTTTATCGTGCTTAACAATAGCTTTAGCTTCTATTTCATTTGTAACAGCACTATTTGCCGCAGCCAGTGTTGATGCTGCCAGTTCTGAAAATCTAGCTTGAATATGTTCCAGAACTCTATCTGTAGGTGGTTTGGGCTTTCTATCCTTTCGACTACTTGTTTTTCTTTTTGTATCAGGAAAGTTGAGATTCAAAGCAGCTCGTACTGTAGAAATCCAGTCTGGGCTTAATCTATTACTGTCACCACTACCATCTGTGTAGAAGAAAAAAAGACTGATTAACTAATATAGTTTAACATCAAAGTCAAGACTATTTCAAATATATTGAGGCATCACCAGCTAAAGATTTTTTTTTTAATTTCAACTTCAGGGCCCAGTTGTACAAAGCATAATGGGAGTTAATCATTGATTAAACCATAATTAGCACAACCCATGATTTGCTAATTATGTTTTAATTACTGATTAACTAATTATGCTTTATTAGGTCCAGAACACAAATTTATTATACACAGCAAATTGTAAAATACATGCAAGTGTGATGGTTAGGGCTAAACACAAATATTTGAATCACAATACTGTATAAATAGATCTATAAACAAATAATATTACTGTGTTTTGTCATGTGCAACAATGATTAAGCAATGTGATCACTGCCAAAATAACCTGTTAACGTGAGAAAATAATAAACATTGGTAGCAATACCTCAGACTTATATTTGCTTGGTTTATATTAGGTAAAAAATATCCGTGGCCCAAAATTTATTAAAATTATGTCAAAAAGCTCTACACTTATGCTCCACTTTGAAATATTTCAAACCCTGAATTGAGCTAATAAAAAAAATATTTAAATCTTCAAAAAGTTTATTTCTTACCGCCAAGACTTGCTGTCCATCTTTGGTCATCTTGTGTTCTGTCTTGTAAAAATTGCATTAGTAGTGCTTCATCATCTAAATTCCTGTAAAAAATGACATATTTCTACCTTTAATTATTAGTTTAATAAGAGTACCTGAATATTATTTAAGAAATGAACATTTTTTTTGTTATCTATATAAAAACTGAAAACTAATGTACAAGTTAATTTCTTACTAAACTTGCAATTTTTGTAGAGGATAATTTTATATCAAAATTTAAATATTCTGCAGTGTGACACTGTAAACATTAGGAAAAACATCCCTGCAAGCACAAAGAGATTACATGACACAAAGTTACCCTATGGAGAAATAATTGTAGGTATTACAGTAACCTTTATTAAAAACATGTTATCAGAAAACAACTCTCACTCTTGCACACTTAACTATATTATCAGATTGTATTTTTTCAATAATCTTTATTTTTTTCAAGTCTAATTCAAAATTAACATTTACCAAACTTGTACTTGTACAAGAGAATCAACAAAATAATACCTACCTATTTGTAGAGGATGTTGGAATGTTAGAATCAGATTTAGATGATGAGCTGGCATGTGCTACTAATCTGTCCAGATCATTTTCTTCCCATCCTAGACTGTTCTCTACATCATTGTCCACAGACCTATACAGCAAAATTAACATATTAACTTTCTATTCAAGTCATTCTGTTTGTGATGGTGAGTTATGCTTAAAAAGTATTTCCATAAAAATTCAAATAAAACTGAATAATGTTTGATATTGTTCACTTACTTGTGCTTAGTGGTAACTGAAGATCTGTAATGTCATAAAGCATTTCAGTAAAAAAGAAAACCTTGATTCTAAAGGGATTTTACATGGTGAAAATGATGATGTTTACACCAGAACTGATGTCCTTGGTGACGTTTTACATCATATGCACAACAAGAGCCACTGTGCCTTAAATGTGCATGTTCACAGGAAATCATGAATTTATGCCTATTAAGTTTACTTCTATGAAATGAGCACAAGTAGAAAGTTACTCTTGAATCATGCTTGTAATGACCTTAACCTTTTATGTTCACATGAAACAACAAATTTTTGCCCATCAGGTTTATTTTTATGAAATAAGAGTATTTGTGTGATCTTTATTACTTTTACTTATCATAAAGACACAATATAATGTCAAATTGAGGCCCAGTATTTTAAACATTTATGGATAGGCAAATTTTCGTTTATTTTATGGAATTTTATGGATATTTGTTTTATACAAATCAATAGAATCCACACAGTCCTACAACTTACATAGTTTCTTCATCTATATCATTTTCATCATTATTTTCAGCTGGATATCTGTTATCTGCCCTAGGAACATTGATTTCATCAAGATCCCCTTCACTTAGAGACTAAAATAACAAAATAATAATTAACTTACATTGTAAATATAACTATAAGTACATAATATACAGAAAATAGCAAATACAGTAAAACCTCGATTCATCGCCACTATTTGTTCAGTCAAATTTTGGCGTTATAAAGGGGTTTGGCGATAAATCGGGGGAGGCGGATAAAGAAAAACATAAACAAAATAGATTTTTGGGACTTTAAAATAGTGTGGCGATAAGCGAGGTGGCAAAGTTATCGAGGGGCATTATAACGAGGTTTTACTGTACATGTATAACATAAGTTTTAGTTAAACAGACCCATGTACCCTGTCAGAGATTTATGTACCCCGAGCCACAGGCTCACCCTTCAAAGCAGCACTGGTTTGGGCCTTTTCAAATTTGATTTCTTATTTTGAATGACTTGTGTACATTGCTGCCATGTTAGTTTACCACAACTAGAGTTCCATGATGTATGAGTTACTTCCCTTTAACCTCTAAACATTGTGTGTGTTTAAGTACCCCAACAGATTCTATGTAACATGGCATGTTAACCAATTGATATGTGACAAATTTCTTTAAATGGTGACAAAAAAATATGTAAATAACAGAGAAAAATTCTGATGCTTAAAATCACATTTGTATAGTTATATTGATAAAATGTAAATTTTATTACCAATAGACATCTTTGCTACAAGCCAATAACTCTCCGCTAAATTTAGGACCAAACGTGATAATGCAAAGTGCACTGTCAGGGATTTATCAGGGTCTTTTGGGAAAAGGCCCTAAACTAAAAATTGGGAAAAACTACCAACTTTTTGCTCATTTTGGGGAAACTTCAACATCATGTCAGAAGTCGGTCTACTCCACAGTATGTAAACTCCGGTGTACGTCTTCCGGAAGCTGGGATCGTCGAAGCGAAGAAAAAGCCAACAGTAATGGTTCCACTGTCGTCCTGTGACAGTATATTGGCTGCCAGTAAGTTTTCTTGTATAGTTTCACTACAACAATTGCACTCAAACTGATCGCGGATAACAGCGGAGTTAGTTTTGAATACAGTCGGTAACATTTATTGTTTCAGTTTGAAGAAAATGATTGTTAATCATTCAACTTATCAATGGCATTTTCAAAGAAGTCAAATAAATTATATTTCCCGAGCATAAAGATATGATAAATACCACATTTAATGCATTTGATTTAAGAAACCAAGTGTTAAAATCAAAGGTGACGTATCCCTTTATTCCAAAACGCGACAGTTTAGAAGAAATTCTGATTTAATTTCACGCTGGTGATTCCAGATAGTGTACGCCTAGCTGATGAAAACATGAACGCCTAGCTGGGATTTTAGTGGAAAAATATGTACGCCTAGCTGTACAGAAAATTGTACAATTTATTGCTATTTTTCATATTTTTCTTAGATAATCGGTTGAGAAAATCCCTTCACAACTTTATGCTAATCTAAAGGATATGGTGCCATTTAATATACATTTTATTTATGAATAGATTGATTGATTCGGGATGCGGTTTTACGTCAAAGTTAATAATATTTCACTTATATGGAGACGTCGCCAGCTATATGTGAAGCCATAAAAAATTTGACCTTTGCAGTGCGCTAAGGACAATGTGTAGGTAGAGTTCTTTATGGTGCCACGCCTGCTATGAGATGAAGGAACGGATTTTAAGGTCTTTTTCGAAGGAACCGGCGACTTTCATTTCTACATGCAGAGTACATGGAGTATTTACTTCCTATTTTTAAGACTTGGTCAGACCCAGGCCGGATTCCGAACCCACGACCTCCTACACCAAGCGCATTACCAACTGAACTATCGTATATATTGAAAAGAGCGTGTTGTTGGTAGTAGCAGAACCTATAAATCATTCCTTTCTTTTTAAATCAATCGACAAAAATAAAATAAAATAACCGATTATAGATAAATAAACAGGGGACCAAGGACCTTAACGCTCACCTCAGGATATGTCAAATCTCGTGTAGAAAGTCAATGGATAATCACATAAATTACAGGGACTGTTTTAATTTTCAAGAGATAGGACCTAGTGTAAGGATATTTCCAAATTTATTATTACTTATCCTAAAATGCTACCGTATACTTCTAAATATTAAGGTCTAGCTACAATAAATGTATGGACAGCTATTAAAAAGCACAAAGGCAAAAAACTAAGCCCTTTCAGTATTCTTACACAACTATGACCTTGACCTTTGATCCAGTGAACTTCATCATTGACTGTAGATAATGCCATACCTATACAAAAAGTTTAGAGTTTTCCAGACAGATATTTTGTGACGTCGTAGCAGACGTTTTTAATCTTGAAGGCTCTGATTATCTGTAATGAAAATTATCCCCCTTTTTTAAATGACGTTAATTACGGTATAACAAGAAAATGCTCCCTAAACAAAGAAAATACCACAAACTTCTAAAGGGGAATTTTTTATTATTATAATTTTAAAAATAAGTTCAAGCCCCCTTTGTGGAATTTACTGAAAATACGAGATTTTCAAATTATCTTGGAACTAAGCATATAAATGTTCAGAAACAAATACTCCATATCTTGAACGGTTGTAAATCATTGAATTGAATGTACCCTCGACACTCTTTGTTTTCCGATTGTGTATTTAGAATGGCAAGATTAAAACTCATGAACTTTTTGGCTTAGTAAGAGAAAATATAGAGGACAACCACATTTTACGCTTCGAAATTTAAACACGCCAAGGAACCTGTATTTTGATATGAAACTAACAAATAAACATTACAGGTATCATGTATGTGTGTAGTGAAAGTTCGGAGTTATCGACTTTTTTAAAAAGAACTTGTTTTCTTTCGC
Organism: Anadara kagoshimensis; assembly: GCA_021292105.1. Lineage (NCBI taxonomy): Eukaryota > Metazoa > Mollusca > Bivalvia > Arcoida > Arcidae > Anadara > Anadara kagoshimensis. The sequence continues at coordinate 30,557,283 of CM037874.1, read as the reverse complement.
TTTTATTTCCCTTCATGTAAGACATTATTCATAGCGGACTGTCATGGCGGATATGCAAATGAGATCATTGCCGTTCAATTCCCAATATGTATCAAAATGACCTTAAGGCTAATATCTACAATATTTTTATATACATGCCTATACAAAAAGTTAATAATTTTCCAGATCATGTACTGACAAATATAGTAGTTTAGCACTTTCCTCATCAAGAACCTTGCCATTTCCCCATTTTGAGCCCTACAGCTACGATTACTACATGTCCTAAGTATGCTACACATGGATAAAGATTTTTACTGTTTCCCTTATAGGACCCAAAGGGGACATAACTCCCTCATTTGTGCAAACCAGAAAGCCCTTCACCAAGGCATGATTATTATTAAGTTTCATCAAATTTGGCCTGGTAGTTTTGGAGGAGATGACTTAAATACAATGAAAGGTGGTTTATTCACTAAATAGTTGATTCACAAGATTTTGACTCCGATAATGTACACGATAATCGACTGATATCCATAAGATGGCCGGGTTGTTGAATTACTAGTATTGTGAATCTACAGATGGTGGTCCAAGTTGGATTTGTATTTTGAAGTAAATTTGCATATTTCGCAAGAAAATACTGGGATTCCTAAAAATAACTTTCATCTTGTCTTTCAAGTTAAAAAACCTTGTCCATGTCTACAACGAAAAATCAATTCTTTAAACAAGTTAACACGAAGCAACGTTTTGTCAGAGAACAAAATTAATTTTACAATGTATTCCAACAACACCAAACACAAATATATGTATGAAGAGATGTTCACATAAATGCAGCTAAAGTACACTAAAATCCCAGCTAGGCGGTTGTTATGATTTTGCAAGAGTTGCAGCTAAGCGTACACCGGGTAAAAAATAATACTTGTTGTAGTTAAATATTTAAACGTATATCTTGCAAATGCGATTTGTATTCAAACTCTTTGATGTTTCTTTGTTCCAATTACCTTATAAAACGGTAAGATCGGCTTTAAATTAAGGTAAAATTCAATCTTACGCCAAGGAGATTGGTGATTTTTCCCTGGCTGTCGATGATCAATTGTGTTTTTTTGACATTATATGGTGATATTTGCGGGCAATTTGTAATGTCTAAGTGTTACTGACTTCAGCAACCAAAATTATAAGTGGTATCCAAGACTTGACAATTTAATTTTGAGCGTTTACATACCTCTAAACTTCAGTCATTGAGACTATCAACATCACACGGTCGCTTCGACGATCCCAGCTTCCGGAAAACGTACACCGGAGTTTACATACTGTGTACTCACAACCTCAGGATTCTCCTTTGCAGATGTAGTTTTAAAACAATCTAGAATCTTTTACTTGATTTTGCTGTTTAGGGAGCTTTCACAAAATTTACTTTCGTTTTTGTTAAAAACAACACAATTTTCTAATTGGGAATTGTCATAGCCAATTTTGGGAAAAAATCAATGTTTTTTCCATTGGGAATGAGGCCGAATTTCACCCCTAAATAGGCCCCTGATGAATCCCTGGCACTGTACTTTAATTTTGACTTTTCAATTTTCAGGGTATACTTAAGATACTGAACTGAAAATTACAACTGTTCAGACCAAATGATGACTTGGATATTTCCATGGTTTTATCAAAAACAAACATACTTATCTATGTTGAAATCACAATCCCAAAGCAAAGAAATTACTATGAAACTGACAAATCTAGTTCAACTCTTCCACCAGGGAAGTGAGGCCTGATGCTCTCCAAGGGTAAGCACCTCCTGTTTAGCTAGATACACCCCCACGTGTGTAATTTGAGACAACAATGTTTAAGTTATTTCAGACAACAATGTTTTAGTTATCAACTATACTTACATCATTACAATCAGTGGTATCCATACTACTGCTATCTTCTTGGTCATCATCAGAGTGTTCTATCTCTATCTCGGACCCTGTACCAGGATGGACTGGCTTGGGGTGAAGTATGGGTTGTTGTGGGTTAGGGTTATCTACAGCATGAGGGTCTATACAGGTATGACTAAGGCTATGAGATTCTAAAACAAAACATTTTTAAAAGTACTTTCTATTACAGTCAAACCTGTCTATAGAGGCCACCCAAGGGAACCAGTAAAAGTGGCCTTCATGGGCAGGTGGTCTTTATATACAGGTTCAAATAATATGAAAGAAGTTGGGATATAATTCTACTGGCCTTTACAAGCAGGTGGCCCTTATATACAGGTGGCCTTTAAGGCAGGTTGGACTGTACATATTTTTTATTATGAAAATTTAAATGTGAAATGTTTGGCAATACTACAAACTCCAAGTCAAGAATATTTCACTTATATTAAGATGTCACCAGCTTTAGGTAAAGGTGCAGAAATTTTGCCTGTGCATTGTGCTGATGCCATTATATAGCAGGGTTCTTTATCATGCCCTGCCTAGGGGAAACAGGACCTCATTTAGTTTCCATCCAAAAGAACCGTGACTTTTATTTTCTAATGCAGAGTGCTTGGTGAAAGAACAGTTACAACCTACTTGCAAGTTATTGGGTCAGACCTGGCCAGAGATCGAACCTACCACCTCTCACTTACGAAACAATCAATCTACCAAATCAGCTACCACAATGGTTACAAATTTAATATAAAGAGTGAAGACAACCAAAAAATCCATGATTTCTTTTTACACTCCAATATGCAAAGTTTAAAAACATAATGAGTGGATTTTTTTCTAATTTTTTTATATAGAAAACTAAAATTGGACCTTTTCAACAATGTCAGCATATAATTGCAAATTGTAAGTTAACATTTTTGGCTTCTGTCTTGCCTAAGAGTGGAGTGGAGTGGAGTGGAGTATTATGCCCTCATGAAGATTCTTTCACCTATATGTAGTATATCAAGGCAGTCAGTTCATGGATGGTGTAGGAAAAAGGAGTGCCCATAGAAAACCACCCAACCCTTGGCAAGGAAACTGACAAACCTTCTCACATTTGGATCTGTCCCAAGTGGGATTTAAACCTAGTGTTGAGAGGCACAGTGATCAGCAAACATGTGCTACAGGGTCCCTTTTGCCTAACAAGTAAGAGTTGAGTTGCGTAATGGTGTTTAACATCCCAGTCAAGAATATTGCACTTATATCGGGATGTCGACAGCTATAGGCGAAGGTGCAGAAATTTTGCCTGTGCGTTGAGCTGATGGCATTATACAGCAGGGTTCTTTAGCGTGCCAAGCCTACTGTGACATGGGACCTCATTTATTTTAATGTCCTATCCAAAAGAACCTTACTTTCATTTCGTCATTACCCACTTTTAAGTATTGAGTACTCTTCCCTAAGAAGTGAGAGACACTGAAGTTATGCTGCAGTAAGTGTTGTCATCATATTTACCTAAATCGCTGATATTTGATGGAGCTTTCTTGCCTGAAGATTTCAAGGATAATTCCATCAACATTAATCTCTACAAGAAATAATGTTCAATTTTATTTTTATGATGGTATCGTTAATCATATATTAATTTATTAATAATTTTATTATTAAAACTGTATCCCTAATCATATACTAAATGTAGATAATAAATTATGTATCACGAAGCAGAAACAGAAATGTAAATAATAATGATGTGTTTTTAAGAAGTAGGACAAATTTACAAGTTTGATTCATTTAGATTTAGTTTTATAGTGCAGGTTTTATACTTCATCAGTATACTGTAAACATATTTAATTTCACGTGTATTTATTTTCGCGATATAGGAAATTTAGACATATCCGTGTAGTTAAGATTTCACATTTTTGAAATATGCATTTTAACACAATAAGCATAATATAATTTTCGCTTGGTATTAATTTTCATGCAAAACAAACGACCGTGAAATAAGCGAAAATTTGTACACTGCGAAAATAAATGCGTTTACAGTATTCATAACAAAAGGTTTTTTTTTACAGTGCAGGTTTTATGCCTAGTCAATCTATTTGGGAACATGTATCTAATGTTGTCAAACATAAGTTTCATATGATGATATTTCAGGACACATTAAATTTTGATATCATAAGTGGGATGAATACTAAGTAATGGTGTTTAACATTCCAGTCAAGAATATTTCACTTATATTGAGACTTTGCCAGCTATAGGCAAAAGTGCAGAAATTTTGCCTGTGCATTGCGCTTATGACATTATAAAGCAGGGTTCTTTAGCGTGCCAAGCCCACCGTGACACGGAACCTCGTTTATTTCAAGTTCCCATCCGAAAGAACCGTGACTTTCATTTCGTAATGCCGAGTGCTTGGTGAAAAAACAGTCACTACCCACTTTCAAGCCTTGGTTCAGACCAGGCCGGGGTTCAAACCCATGACCTCCCACTTACGGAGCAAGCACTCTACCAACAGAGATACTGCAGTGGTGGGGATGAACACTGGACAAAACCCCACACCAAACTGTATGGAATTGAACCATTTTTTTTATCAAATTGTATACCTATTTATTGAATTTGGTGAATGCACATATCTCAAAACACATGTTTTTGAAATATTATTGACTAGAGATAAACACATGCATGAACAAAGTCAATGTTGACAAAATGTATCTACAAAGTGTTCAAACCAGCTTTTTGAGAGGAAGTGTTTTTTTCCTGGTTTTTCCTCCCTAATGTATCCAACTGTAACGTAGAAAGAATAAATATAGTTTGCTTCTAAAACATGAATGTTTGTTATTTTACAATTTCTGTATAACTATTGCATGGGATAATTCTACTTTTATCATTATTTTTGTATAACCCAATGATGAATGTTGATGCATCAAAAATATAACAAAAAGTGAAACTGTCAATTGTTTTAAGCTAAGGGCCCATTTTGCGTATGGGTGGTCATATGTGTATATACTTACATGTTTAAGGTCAGTTAACTGAGATGCAGAATGAATCTGAACAACTTCTAACTGATTTATATACCTACAAAAATAAATAACAACAATATAACTAATTGTATTTAATCAAACTGATAACTAACTTTGATAAAAACACCTAGTTTATAGGGTTAAAGTTAACTGACGGTAGAATAGACACTTGACAAATACAATATATGACAACTAATTACAAATGGTAGAATGATTTCTGAAATATGTACCCTGTAGATATGTGTTCCAATGATAATCCAATGATAAATATTTAAAATAAAATAAAAACGATATGTTACCAAACTGTCAAAACACAAGTGCATGTATTATTTACATGTAAATAAATCTCTAATCAAAGTACTGAAGGTACTGAAGCATCAGCTAAACTGAGGAATTTGATAAAAAAAATGTGCACTTGAAACTGAGATTTGTCTAATGAATCAGTAACAAATGAAAATCATGCAAATAAAAGATACTGTGATCGGGAAGCTTCTAACAACAAGTCTGCTTTTTATGCAAGTTGTTAGGTTCTAACATATAAATATGTTACAATGGTCAAAATGGACATGCCACGGAATGTTTATCAATTGCATAAACTAAGTAATTCGCATAAATATAAATTTTCAATTTTTCAAAAACCAAGAGAGGCTACTAAAGACCCGACCCCAAATCTGAGTGAAATATCTCAAGCGTAACTGAAAAAAGTCCAGAGAAACCATCATTTTGATAAAATTCACAAAGTGAAAGGGGCATAACTCCACTAAACGCAGTTGACTGGAAGAAAACCCAAACTGGATCTGTAATCACTACCATTATCATCACTATCACTCCTCATATCACATTTTGATCATCAACATGAAGATATCATCATCATCATCATCGTCGTCATTAGCAGCAGCAGTAGAACCCATGCCATGACAATCACCACCGCCATTATATTAATCATTTTCAGAAATCCTCATGTTACATCATTAATATGGTCACATCATCATCATAGCTCTTCGTGTCACATAATCATCATCATTATCAGCAGCAGCAGTACTGAATGTCATCATCATCATCATCATCATGTCACATCATCAGCATGAAGACATTGGTTTTGTTATAATCATCATCATCATCGTGAATTATTATCATCATCGACAGCAGCAGAACTGAATGTCATCACCACCATCTTCATCATCATCATACTATCGGCAGTGCTCAGCAGTACTGAATGTCATCATTGCCACCATCATCATCATCGGTAGCAACAGAACTCATGTCACCATCATAATCATCATCATAGTTCGTCAAGTCACATCGTCATCATCACCATCATCATTCATAGCAGCAGAGCTTATTTTCATCACCACCATCACTATCATCTTCTTCATCACGATAATCATTATCATAATCGGCATCAACAGAACTCATGTCATCACCATCATCAACATCATTATCATATCTCCTCGTGTCACATCATCGTCATGGTGACATCATCATCATATCTCCTCATGTCACATCATCATCATTATATCTCCTCATGTCATATCATCATCATCATGGTGACATCATCATCATCATCGGCAGCAGCAGAACTGAATGTCATCATCATCATTATTATTGTCATCATCTTCACCAGATCATCATGCCACATCATCATCGACAGTGTCATCATCACAAAAAAAAACTTTCACCATGACCAGCTATTTCCCTTGACTTGCAATTGACAGATTAACCATTGTTGAAGTCATTAATTTTATTCATTGAATTCACAATTAATTTGAAAAAAAATAAAAATAAAAATAAAACCTTTGTTTTAGAAATAATTTAAATGTATTTAAAATTATTGTTGAATATATAAATTGTCCAAGTGAGCTTCAAAAGCCTGAATTGGTATAAACCATCCTGACACAATAAGCTAATAATCTGTACCTCCCAATTACAGAAGTTGTCCAGGCAACTGTCTCTTTCAAAAAAAGTTTGTTGACAAGAATTGTGTACAAAAGGGGGAAATATTTTCTGAATACGATTAATTGATTATTATTTAGACAACTAAAATGTTACAATAAAATTACTTTGAATTTAAGAGAAACTGTAAGAGGAGTTGAGTTCACAAAGTAGGTACCCCCATTCTAATACTTGCTAAAAAGTGACTAAGTTTTAAAGTCTGGAAAAATGGAGAAAAAATCTTGAAATATTTCCATAAAGTCAGGTGCACATCTTCAATATATATTAAACATTCTATGAAGGTTCAAGGCTTTTGGTTGAAAACTGTAAGAGGAGTTGAGTTCACAAAGTAGGTACCCCCATTCAAATACTTGCTAAAAAGTGACTAAGTTTTAAAGTCTGGAAAAATGGAGAAAAAATCTTGAAATATTTCCATAAAGTCAGGTGCACATCTTCAATATATATTAAACATTCTATGAAGGTTCAAGGCTTTTGGTTGAAAACTGTAAGAGGAGTTGAGTTCACAAAGTAGGTACCCCCATTCAAATACTTGCTAAAAAGTGACTAAGTTTTAAAGTCTTGAAAAATGGGGGAAAAAAATCTTGAAATATTTCCATAAAGTCAGGTGCACATCTTCAATATATATAGAAACATTCTGTGAAGTTTCAAGGTTTTTGGTTGAAAACTGTAAGAGGAGTTGAGTTCACAAGATTGGTACCATATTTTCCCCGCCCTTAGTTTCTGTTCTACTTCACCAACGGTGCTCTAGAAATCGGAAGAACTTAAGAAAGCACAATAACTGTTTTCCTGCATGTCCAGTGGCCACATTTTATGTGAAATAAAGTAATATGGCTTCATGAAAAGAAATTAAAGGTTGTAAAAACCATGGATTAAACTACTGACAACAACTTTAATCGGATATCCACTGTAAAAACGATCTAATAAGGACTTGTAACAAGGTAATTAAATTTTATCTGAAAATTTTAAAACATCGTTTTTTTTTCAGTTTTGTTTAGATTTTGATTTCAAGTTGTTCTTTCTTGCGATTTATTTTGTTGATTCAAAATAAACAACTGGAAAAGGTATTTAAATGAACATTTATGATGAAATTGTCTTTCTTCTGAGACATATGGTGAGAAGTGGAGTAAGTGCGGAAGATCGGAAGTATGTAGCAGAGATTCGAGAATAAAGCATGTCGTTTTTATATTAAACTGACAACTGAAAAGGACAGGGTGTCATGATCATTTTAAAAGGGGCAAGGGTGTACTGGACTAAAAAGGTCAGTCACTACGCTATGTGAATACATTTGAGCAGGGGCATCGGGTGTCAAATGCAGGCAATGCCCCCAAACACATGGCTAATTTGCATGCGAACTACGGTATCGATATCCTACACAACTTCACGAGTCACAAACGATTTATCAACATAGCCAATAACTTGTAAATAAACTTCTTCTTTCAGTTTCGTATCACATTTTTGGGAATAATCTTTGATTTCTACTTTTTTGTTATGCATAATTTCGCTACCGGCAAACTGACATACCCAATGAAAGCGGGAAAATCCTCGTGACGTTATGATGAATATTAATGAACCCGGTCGGGATATCCCAAACACGAAATATTATTGACAATCAATTTTTAAAAAAATATATATAATTTATCATCAAATGTGATCCATGTTTAAAGTTATTTAACTTAAAAACTGTTTAATGAGCATACTTTGTGTTTATTTATCGATGTCACTTTGCGTAAATTAAAAATATTCAATATGGAGGCGACTGTAAAACAACCACATGTACAGCACTGTAGGTCAAAAAGAAGAACGTCGGCGCGAACTGACAAGATCGTCATTTTTGTTGGGTTTTCCGAGGGGCGTATACTTAATGGATTTTTATGGTTTTTATCTTAAAATTATCATACAAAAGTGAAGAATTAAAATATATATCCAGCAAAAACAATTACGGACTAATACGCGTATGAATACATTTCAGATCGGCACATATGTACATGATGAAAACATTGCTTTCGTAACTTTCCGGGAGACCCAATCACTCAGATTAGAGTTTATACATACCTGGGATACCGTATATGGAAATTCCCGTAATTTCAGTCGAAACGAAAGATTTGATTGGCTGTCAAGGTGAAATGAGAGCGGCGCTAAATACGAAAAAATCCAACGATCGCTATAAAGCATTCAGCATGGCTGATGCTTTAAAAAATCACAAGGTACCAGGGTGCACACATCAAGGTGCAATTTTATATTCTATATGATGTGCGATTCACATACCAAATATTAATTAAATATCTGCGATCGTTTGAAAACAAGTCTGGAAAACTGCTATTTAAAAAGAGTCCACAGCCCATAATTTCACCAAAAATCAGTGAACCAGAAAAAAAACTCACACCCGATTTGCAACTTATGGTGGTAGACTCGCATACCAAATATCAGTTTAATATCTGCAGGCGTTTGGAAAGAAAGTCCAGAAAACTAATTCCTGCCCACCCGCACACCCATAACACCAAATTAATAGTCGAGTACAACTTTGTTCCAACTCGACTAATAATTGTTGGGGTCTAGATGTCTTGTTTCTATAGCCATCATAAAGCTCTGTCTAAGTTTTAAATGGACTTTAATGTACATCTTTACATTTTGACATGCTGCAAACTAAGACACTAAAAAGTATGAAATGGAAGTCTCAACTGATGCTAACATTACTAGGCATGACAAAAATCTTGGAAGTTTCAAAAATCTTTTTCCAAAATTGTTTTGAACACTACTGAAATTGCAAGGAGCTTACCACTGCTGGTCTCTGCACTTCTGGTAAAAAGTTGGTGGACGGACTTGGAACCTTAGAATAAGTGTGTCTGACTCTGTATCCAAATATCCTTCACTGGCAAGTAAATCTAGACGGAAGAATCTGTTATACCCCCAACATTCTCCGACTTCAAAGTCTGAGGCAAACTCACGGACAATGTTCTTACTGGAGTCTCGTGATGCTTGGTGGACCATCTCAACTCTGTACTCATACCTGTAATAAACAATGTAGAGAATAACAGTTGAAGAAATGAACATGACAATTGTGTTTCGCCGGCCATGCCTACAATGTTCCGTTACTGGATTGGCATCACAGTACCAAAGCACAGTCACAGCAACTAATGACAAACTACTGTAAATGGAGTCATTAAACGGCACAATTCATGCCGAGTTTTCATTCTTTTTGCTTCTAATTCAAGCATAACAGGCCTTTGTCGGTAGATTGTGGGCGTGATCTGTCAATTGTCAAAGCATCCAGAAATCCACCATAAAAAAACGAAAAACAGGAAAACAAAACAAGGAAACATATACCTGTACATGTATTAAGACGACTGTTAATAGCTTCCAACAGCTGTCTGAAGAATAGCATAGCTCACCTATACCATGTATCAACAAATCACACTCCTACAGAAAGGCATTCCAAGATAGACTGGATCATGAAATTTGGATTATTTACGTGCATCTCGATCCATTTAAATTTTTGGGCAGGATGTTAACCACATATTCCTCATTAAATTAATGTCAGATAGCATATGAGAAATTATCTCCATTAAAAAGCAGGCGGCAGTGACATGTAACATATTTGTAGGGTATGATATAATCTTGTCTGTACTTTAAACAGGCAAGTTCAAATGCTTTTTCCCAAGTGTAAGCTGGTCAGCTTTTATTGCTCCTAAAATGTATTTAAAATGGACTTTTTCCTTTAAACTCAACAATACTGACAACACATTTCTTCTCAATGTTGACATTATACAAATGTATAAGCATATGGTTTTATCCCAGAAATCCAGATGAGTGTTTGTAGAATTTACAGTTTAAGATTTCCAGTAAATATTTTTAAAGAAATTTTCATGTACACACAAAATCTCACAGATAAGATAAAAGAACCAAAGTCCTGTTGACTGAGAAATGCATAAAATATCTATACAGGCCCTGGTTTCACAATTTTTCCTTAATTAATACTTTCCTGATTATAAATCTGGTCTTGAATCTTTATAATTTTGTTAATTTTGAAAATATGCAGGAATCAATCTTAAAGTGACATTTTGAAGATCACATCTAGCTAAAAATTGTCAAAATTGCTAAACATTGCTGACTTTATGTTAAGGATAGTCTTAGTTAAGAAATGATTGATTAACTTGGGCCAGAACACTTACTTTGAAGTTTCTGGCAATCCTGCAGATAATTCTAAAAATACTGATAAATAATTGCCTCTAACAACACCATTACCATCCTGTAATACAAAACATACAAATATCAAGAACACTGAAAAAAAACCCATGTAAAACATGCTATAGCTTTTGGCAAATATATAATGGTAAAAACATCACAACAGCTAAGAGTACAAAAATTGGACATGAAAAACATTTTGTCCATATATGGAAATGAATTATGTTTATATAACAATGTATGTCAGAATTCTAAGCATTATTCAAATTTGCTGAAGACAGCATGTTACTGTTACAATATCAGAACAGCTTAACTAAAAGTTCTGGAATTAAACATGGAATGCATTTTGTATTTTGGTCGTATATGGAACTGAACTGTATTTCGTCCATGTATATGTCAGAATTCTCAGCATCATTCAAATTTGCTAATATAACATGTTACTAGCTGTCTGGATTGACAAAAACTCAAAATAGCAGAATGAAAAGTAAAAATATACAGAAACATATGTACAAGTTATTATTTTGTTATTATCAGAAAAATAAATTGATAATTGTTGATGTGAAAACTTCACTAGATAACATTAAATCGAAATGTTCGAAAAAGTAAACAAATCTCATCCATAGAAGTTTTACCTCAAGTTACATGTTGGTGAATTTATGGTGTCACTTAGAGGTTACAAGTCCACCCAATGATTTTTCAAATGTTGGAAAATGAAAAACTAAACACCGCCTCAATAGCTTTATTGATAGAGAGGATTAGGCAATAATTGATTTTCTTCAACATATGAATATTTCACCAAACTAACCACTTTCTTGGTATGCAATGGGACATACAAACCAACTGTACATGTATGTACATGTAGGACCTTAGATATGATTATTTTCTGGGTACATCCTAGGGAAGGGTGTCTATAGTTCAACTTACTGGGTATACTTTAAGTCTCCAACCAAATCCTGACACGTTTAATGGTTGACTGTAGACTGGATCAGCTCTCTGTTGTAATACACTAAAGTTCTTCATCATAAATGTACTAGTATCATACTGTGGTACTATCTCACTAAAAGACATGACAAGTATAATGTTACAACAAAATGTGTTAATCAAACCTAATAAGCAGGTGTTCATGTAAACAAGGTCAAAAGTCAGACTTAAGTCTACAATCATGTTTTAGAAACAGGTCACTATTCTTTGTTTACCCTACTTCAGACAAAGCTAAAATGCAGTATCAGTTCTATAGATTTTCTGCCAACAAACCAGGATTTGTAACACCGAAGAGAAATTGTGATGCACCATAGAAGCTAGGCATCAGTTACATTAGGACAGGAAACAACAGACAAGCTCTGGAAGTTTTAACTCCTGTCGACCTTCAAGGGCATCACATGTACAGTTGTATTGATATACACAAGAGAGACATGTAAGACCAGCTTACAAGAACATGACATCCCCAACAGATTAGGATGTGTTAAACAGAATGTGACATCGCTATCTTGAGTGTGTAATGTTATTGATGTTATTACCATGATGACATTAAATAACACGTTGGTAATACTAGATTTTAAAATTATAAAACTTTAGAACTAAGTGACATACATTTATAGTTTTTGTACCTTTAAACTTGCAATGTTTAAAATATCAATGAAATATTAAAAACTGAAAAACAAATTTTTTATCATTAAACTTAGTTTTCTCAGAGAATGGCTCATATATATACCTTGTAAAATCAGCAGGGACTGGAGCAGTAACAAATGATGTCATGGGCTTCCTCAGCAATACTTGGTTAAATATCTGTATCAATTCAGCACTCTGTTTAATTAGTTCACTTTTACCACTGTTCATTAAACGTTGATTTACTTTCTTAATTAATGATTCCAATACTTCAGTTTCATTTGTCAGCTGCCCTCTTTGACCTGTAACCAAAGATAAAATTGTAAAAACAATTCAAACTTCTAACTTTACCACCATTTCACCCTAAAGGTACCGGTACTTATCTCTTAAGATTTCAATCACATTACAAGTACAGTAAAACCTGTTTTAAGCGGCCACTGATGGGACGGGACAAAAGTGGCCGCTTAAGACAGGTGGTCTTTAAAACCAGGTTGTTTTCCAGAAGTGATATATGAAGAAAAACGAACGAATTTATTTAGTTTTATACATCATTTATCTATATTATATATATTTCATATCATCACAGTATTGTTGATAAGTTTGATGTCTCTGTGTCCAGGATTGCCCTGGATATATTTGACGTCTCAAAGTTCGTTGTTCCTTTCGCACAATTTTGATTACACACGTGGTGGGAGTAGCTAGCTAAACAGTAGGTGCTTACCCTTCCAAAGCACCCGGCCCCGCTTCCCTGGTGGAAGTTCACGTGTCTAACCTAACTTGTCAGTTCCAAAGATTTTACTTTGCTTCTGGATTGTGATTCGGACATGGATTAGTATGTTTGTTTTTTATTATATACATACAAAAAATATATATGAAGAAAAACGTCCGAATTTTTTTGTCTGATAATCGCTTCTTACCATAATGATTTATGTATGGATAGGACTGAATCAAAAACGTAAAAAAAACAAACGGAAGAGCTACTTATCCTCAAAAACCCTATAGACCTTTCCTATTTGTAGAAGACGTATCAGGTACTCCGTTATCATTCTAAGTTAAATAAAAGCATAGATCTATTTTTTTTTGTTTACTCAATCAGCTGTTGAAATCAGGGTTCCTTACAACCAGACACTAATAGCCCTTTACATGTAAAGCAGACAAATTTGGGTACATGTATTTTCTAGATTGTTGTAAAAAGAAAAGACGAAAAGAATAAAATGTTTTACCACCTCTTTGATATCTGTACTTACCGTTTATTTTTGTTTTCTTTTTTTATTTATTTATTAAAACTCAATTTTATTAAACAATCAACAAAAATACAAAATTACAATAATTTAATTTAGGTTTCTTTTCGGTTTGTGATCTGTAAAATATATTAACCGTTATAAAATGCAATATGGCGGCATTGGCGATCACATGCAAGAATTTCAGTTATGTCCTATAAGACGACCCCCATATCAAAAAATAGGAAAAAACAACGTCATATATGCGAGGATTACGGTATATATTAACCATATCATGCAAAATGGCCGTCTAATCCAGGCTCTTCCTTGCTGCTGGTCACAAAATTAGTGGCCGCTGACCGCGTTACATAGGTGACCGTTTATTTCAGGTGAAATATATAGTAAAATTCATTGGGCGGGATGCAACCTGGCCGCTATTGGCAGGTGACCGTTAATTCCAGGTGGCCGCTAAGGCAGTTTTTACTGTAAGTGTACATGCACATAATTCAATTCTCATTTGTTAAAAGCATTTTGATTAGTAGATTTTTCTATTACGTTTTCATGAATGAATTGGCTCTCAGTGATATTATCTCATTATGAATGACGTACAGAGGCATTTGCATTCCTACACCATAGCATTGCTATATTTTACTTGCTACGCCTAAATTGTCATTTAAATTGTTGATTTGTTGTAGAAAAACTTCCAAAAATTTGAATTAGAAGAAAGGAAATTAATTTTTCATTTTCTTATAGAAGTATAAAAGAATTTGACAATTTGCACACATAGAATAATATTTGCGAATTATTCAGTGTGCAAAACGTCCAATTCTTTCATACTTCCATAACACAAAGAAAAATTAATTTCGTTCCTTTATTGGTGTACTGTATTGGTTCAAGTAATAGTTGATACAATTCTGTGCTCTCTAAGCTTAAAAAAAATGTGTAATTGAGTTTATAACAGACAGTTGCAGCTTTAGGACAATTTTCATGGGATGATTAGAGCTGTATACAAAAGTAACTAACCTGTAGACACAATTTTGTCATTAATTCTGGCCCTACATTTTAACTTTCCATAAACATTCATAGAAAGATGTTTTACAATAAAAAGTAGATACATGTATATGACATAAATGACTGATCAACAAATACTGTATAAGAAGAAACATTAGCGAAAGAAACTTTCAGTGTTTTTATCTTCTAAAGTATTTTGCAGCAAGCAATTTTCACGCTCCCTATTGCAGAAAAAGTGTACTACATGTAAGGGAAATAAAAAATCTTCGCTGAGAATATATATTCATGGTACAAGTCACCATAAAATCAGAAATATTTTTATCCTCGACTATATTTCTTCTTACACATTAGCATAAAAAATATGTAAATTTAGTTTCTTTAAGAACAAATGTTAGGATCGGCACACGAGATCATCATGACAGATGAAAACTGATATTCTTAGTCTTACCCATTAATGTGAGTAATTTTGATTTTAGCTGTGACTCCAGTCTGGCTATCATTAATTCTACAGCATTTCTTATTTCTCTTACTCTTTCATCTTTAGCTGTCTTGACTCCATCAATGTTACGTTCCTGTAAATAAATCAAAGTACTGAAAGTACTGAACCCCCAAAACCTGGTTTTAAAAGAATGATTTAGCAAGATTTACATTTTGTGCTACACTCATGTAAGGTAAAAACACAAATTAAACACTTTATATTAGAGTAAACCCTTGATTCACTGCCAACATTTTTTAGTTAAATATTGGCATAATTATGGGATTTGATGATACAAAGAGGGAGATTTATTAAGTATATAAGAAAAAAGACAGCAGAAATGGTTTGGGGACTTCAAAATACTGTGGTGATAAGCAAGGTGTCACATTTATCAAGGAGCATAATATCAAGGCCTGCTTGTTTTTTAAACACTGGCATAATAAAGGGTTTGGTGATAAATTTACAGATTTACAAAGAAATAAAAATAGAAGAAATTGTTTTAGGACTTCAATATACTGTGACGATAAAAAAGATGTCAAATTTATCAAGGGGCATTATAACAAGGTTTACCGTTTTTTTTTTTTAAATATCCAGGGTTCACACTGCCGTTCGCTTTTTTCGCAAAATGAGAAAAATAAATAAATTTGGCGATAAAAACTTAACATCGGCGAAAGTGATGGCAAAATAAAATGTATACATAAACAGGTTCATTGCGCATCGCAGACATGAGCAGAGAGTCATTAAAGCAACAGGTTTCCGTCTCCGTCTATGTGTATATCAAACGATTAATCTACTGAGTTCCGAATGAGTGTTTAATTGGGTCATCGAAGCCATGTTCATGATGTTGAATAAACAAAAGTCCACGTGTGAAGGTGTTAATTACAGGTGGATTAATCCTTTCACGAGATTAATTAACGTTGTCAGCGAGTGATTACCAAGCCGCGACCGGCGTCCATGTAGTGTTCCAAGCGCATTTACGGATAAACACCAGTTATTTAGAACGTATAATTATCGGCGGTAGATCTTTGGTCACTAGTAAAAACAGTTGAGTACTTTTCGATAATTACGAAGCGTGTGCCCCATCTTTGATTAACTGATCAATTCACTTATAAATCAACATGCGAAGTCAAAGAAATCAGATTATTGGCAACATCGCCACTGTGCCATTATGGTTAAACGTAAACCAACTGACGACTTGGAAAATTTGGCTAAAGCTCCAAAGTTGTCATCGTTTGGGTTTAATACGCCTTTGTAGTGTCTGGAATAAATTTTTGTGTATGAGAGTACTTATATAATTAGTGCTTTATTTTACGAATAAAACAAGAACAAAACTGTTGTTATTTTTCATGTCATCAGACACGCATTTTATTAGACAATTTTTTCTCTTAAATTTTTGCCAGAAATTACAATTATATCAGAAAATATCTTTGGCCCATAAAAATTATATTTGGCAAAAAAAAAAAAACAGTTCTGGCGAAAGTTTTGGAGAAAAAAAGATTGAAGTCAGTGTGACCCCTGAATATCTTTGAACATTGGTGATTGTAAAACTACAGTTTTGTCTTATATAACAATGTTCCACTTATAGTTAAACAAAACCAAGTGATTCATAACAAAAATTCTGACAACTGACAAAAAGTGTGACAATGACAAATTCATGATTCACTCACTTAACACCTCAAGTAACGATACTCAAGAATAAAACCTACTAGTAATTAAAAACTTTAAACTCCTGACAATAAAGTGATATAGAATATATACAAGTTAATACTAACCACATCTTGTACAAGGCTTATTAATTCTACATGTCTTCTCTTTAACTGGTTTAATTCTTCTGTTATCTTCTTAACATGTTCTTCATAAACACCATCTAATGGCTTAAAAGTGTGACCTGAATGCTGTCAAAATTTTAAACAGATACTTGTTAGAATACAAACACAGGTTAATAAAATAGCTATACATATAAATCAATAAAAAATCCTTGATGGGGAAACAATATAATTTATAGCCCCATGCCACTCTTTACATTTAATAGTGATAACAGGATCAAAATACAACTAGCCAGTTGCTACTTTTGCCATCTCAATTATTTTCACAGTATTAAAAACATATTGTTTAGGTTTTTCACAATTAACAGGCTAAAATCTGATAGAACAATAGGGATTTTACTATAATTTATACTTATACAAGTACATATATTACACACAATTCTGTGTCCCACTGTCTCTAACATGATATGAAAATATGAAAAATTTGATCAAAGCTAATGCCAAAAAAGTAACATCCTGTACTCCTTTTTTCAAGTTAATTGAAATTTCAATTTAAATACAAATAAGAAAACCATATACATGTAAATCTAATTTTAGTTAGTTATTACCTAACATTTTGATTTTAAAAAGTGTTTGTGGTTAATTTTGTTATTTAAAGATGGAATCTTCATTATATCCAATATACATAATTGACATACTGAAGCTATACTTACTGTTCCACCCCAGAGGGCACATTGATGACATATACACTGTTTACATGTCCAACAATACACAGTTAATTTTTCCTGGTGTTCTTCACATCTATAAACAATAAGGAAAATTATATAACAGGAAAGGGAAAAAATGTAGTCACCAAACCGGGAACCGAACCCAGGACCTTCCCATACCATTAGGACACTCTACCCACTGAGCTACCTGGCCACCTATTTATTTATTACATCCCGCCATATTCTTCTTTTTCACAAATTTCTACTAAACAAGCACAAATGTTTTAATTTTTCACTGAATTTTTTATCAAAGTTTAGGGGAATCAAAACAAAGTATTGCATTCAAAATGGATAAAAAAGAAAAACCATAGAAAACCAATTGTGAACTGATGCAGGATTAAAGATTACCGGTACCATTTTATGTTTTCACTTGTCCCATGCAAAATTTGGGTTTGTTTTACTAATACATACAAGAGTTGCAATTAGATGGACACCACCAGGTAAAAGAAGCAGTGGACGACCGAAGAAGACTTGGAGAAGATCAGTCGAAAAGGAGATGAAAGAACAAGGATGGACGTGGGGCACAATACAGAAAATGTCAGCAGACAGACAGAGATGGAAGTCCTCGGTCAAGGCCTTATGTGCTCCCAGCACGAAGAGGACTAAGTAAAGTAAGTAAGTCACTCATACATAAATGTAGTACTTTTTACAAGCCAACAGCTTATATGAAAAAAGTAGTTACATTTCCAAGTGAAAAATATCCAAAACAAGCATACTGAGAGTATTGCAAAACAATACATAGTCCCCTACCAGTCGCATATTTCACTAATCCTTAAGTTTTAGGTAAAATGTACCTTATTATATGGTACAAAGATTTATAGTTATAAATTATACGTGTTGTTCAAGATGTAAAGCAAAACTTGATCATAGTAAAATCAAAAACCAGCAATGGAGTTCTCAAAAATTCATTATCTGCAAGCATGTAGAAAAAAGTGCAAAAAACTGAAATTTCATTGAATTTTCAAAGTTCAAAGGGCCATAACTCCCATAAAAACTAGTAGAGTGAAACGAAACGTAAACTTGATCTGTAACTCATCATGGTTGACCTGCATACCAAAAAACAATTCATTAACTGCAAGCGTCTAGAAAAAAAGAGTGGAAAACTGAAATTTCAGTGAATTTTCAAAGCTCAAAGGGCCATAACTCCCGTAAAAATTAGCAGATGGAAACGAAACATAAACTTGATCTGTAACTCATCATGGTAGAGTCACATACCAAACATTAGTTCCATTTCTGCAAGCGTGTAGAAAAAAGTGCGGAAAACTAAAATTTTTGTGAATTTTCAAAGATCAAAGGGCCATAACTCCGGTAAAAATTAGGAGATGGAAACGAAACATACACTTGATCTGTAACTCATCATGGTAGACTCACATACCAAAAATCAGTTCATTATCTAAAAGATTTTAGAAAATAAGTGTGGAAAACTGGAGCGTGACAGACGGACGGGCGGACGGACGGACGGACAGACAGCGCGCAAACCTAAAGTCCCCTTCGGCTTTCGCCGGTAGGGGACTAATAAGCTGACTTTTTTATCAGATCTAGACAGACCGTCAAATGTTTACTTACTAAACTTTCATTTTCACTACTTTCAGACATCTAAGGTTTTCATCAATGATGAGCACTATCATAAATGCAAAAACATTAATGTAATGGTGATTTAGTGAAAACATTTTTGAAAATGGCCCACTATGAAAAATCCTCAAATGATCACTGCAGATGAAGGCTAAAAAAAGAGGCCCTGTATGCTAAAAACACTTTTGAATAATTTGAAGAGATGTCACCTATGGCTGCTAAAGAGAAAGCTTACTAGTCCAAGCAATATAAACAGACCAGTACGACAAGAATATAAGACCCTTACACATCCTTCTCTCCATCATCTGATTTGGGTTGAGGAGCACATTCTTTGAGAGTATCTAGTTGTTGAGTGACCTCTTCTGCCCAGCGACAATTCACAAGTTCATGTAAGTGTAAAGAAGCCCTGAAATAAATAAATAAAACTTGTAATACCTAATGATCTTATATTTTATATCACAAGAAATGTCATTGTTTAAAGCTACATCATCATCATTGTTACTATCCACGGCTTTGGAATGTGAAGCTATCGTACCACTTACAGATAACACCTATGTCATGTATAAGTGTTAAGTACATGTGTATTTGTAAAAGTTGAGAGTAATGGTGTTTACCGTCCCAGTCAAGAATACTTCATTTATATTAAAACATCGCCAGCTACGAGAGGGTGCAAAATTTTGCCTGTGCTTTGCTCTTATGGCATTTATCCTGCAACACCTACCATACAAGGGACATTGTTTACTTTAAGTTTCCATCTGAAAGAACAGTGACTTTCATTTTGTAATGTTGAGTGCTTGGCAAAATAACAGTCAACATCCACTTTCAAGTCTTGGGTCAGACGTGGTCGGGGTTCAAACCCACAACCTCCCACTTACTTAGCAAGCATTCTATCAGCTGAGCTACCTCAGTGGTTTAAGTATTTGTCAATATAATATCAGATTCACCAAACTTAAATTTTTCTTAACATTCTCAAATTTATTAATTTCTTGTACTCTGTTTTTATATATAAAGATTTTTTTCTCCAGCTAGGGTGAAAGAGGGAGATAATTAAGAAATATTTACAAACCTGCAATGTGGACACTGTGACCTTTGTTCTGTTAGCCAACGCTGCAAAGTAGAGGACACAGTATTGCTAATACATGTATTTAACATTTCATTTTGGTTTTGAAATACACTGGTACATAGTATTTCCTCATTTAAATGTTAACATTTAAGAATTTTAAAGTTTCAAATTGGTCAATAAAACTCACAGATATTGGCTTAATAATATAATAGTACCTAATAAACATTCACAGAATCATACAGAAAGTGCAAATGGTCTTAGAGCTTTTGAAATTACATGTATATTTTTGTTTTAATGGCATATCATAAAGACTTGAGGTCTTGCCAATACATGTAGACTAGTTTCAATACAAATTTAAAATATAAGATGGTTTTCACTGACAGATTATCAATGTGTTTACAGTCCAATATAGTCTGTGAATTTGCTACAGGATTACAACCGTAAAAACCAAAACTTTGATAGTCACTAACTTGGCTAATGGCTATCCAGAAACAAAATGCTACCATCACTGAAAAAGTTGTTGCCAAGATGAATACCAAATTGATCATAAAAACATTACCTGTAATATTAGTGTATAATTAAAAGATTCTTTTCAAACATAACATAAATCTCAATTTAGATTTATGACAGATTTTTCACTCACTTTTATACAGGTAAAACAACAAAGTTTGGAACAATGGGGACAAAGTCTGGCTTCCACCAATTTTTCCATACAAATAAAACATCGGAACACTTCTGCTAGGCTCTAAAATAAAAGATACATTTTACAATAATGACAAAAATCAATCAATGTCTTTTAAATTCTATATTGTTTATACAAACATCTAAGGAATGGAGCCAAGGAAGGTTCCATGTACCAAAAGGTTTTCCCGGCCGAGGCGATTTTTTTCAAATGTTGACAATTGAGTGCAATGTGGTTTTACATGTTACTGTCTGTGCTACTGTGTTTGTGACAATAAAATTCATAAAATTTTCACAAAAAATCCATTAAATTTTTGTTTGTTATTGTTCACTGTTACATCTTGCCACTCGTCCAGCCCTGGTAAGTGGCCAACCAACAGTTACGTCATTATGAGTAAGTTTTTCACAGGTCCATCAAATATATGTATTAGATCTTAATGGTGGTTTCCATTCCAGAGAGTAGAAATGAAAAAAGGGAAAGAAGAATGTGGCGGATCAGGATAGATACTGTTAGGTGGCCAGGTAGTTCAGTGGGTAGTGTAGTGTCCCTTTAATATTGGAAAGGTCCCAGGTTTCAATTGTAATTATGATTTTTAAGTTGTAGATCGATTTAATAGGGTTCTACATTCAAGTCACTTATACCGAGATGTCACCAGCTGTAAGTGAAGTTACAGAAATTTTCATCTTTACAGTGCACACAGTGCGATGTGCAGGGAAGGTTCTTTTCCATGCCACGCCTTCCGTGACAAAGGGCATCAATTTTTAAGATCTCTTCTGTTGAACCCCATTTTAAATGCTGAGTGACAATAGATCAGTCACTACCTATTATTAAGTCTTTGTCTGACATGGTGGGGGCTCAATCCCAAAAATGAAGTAAGCACTCAACCAACTTAGCTACTGTATAGTGGTTTTAAGTTTGAGAGAGCCAGCATATAAATTGCTATAAAACTTTCTTAAGATTTAAAACATATGAACTCATTAAATGTTAAGGTCTGGTTAATAAGTCACTCAAATTTTTTCTAAATATCCATATTGCTCATTATAAGTAAATGCATTTGTAGCGGTCTCAGTAGCTCAGTGATAGAGCAACTATGGTGCAGGAGGTTTTGGGTTCAATTCCTGGGCAGACCCTGCATGTTTTTCTCTTTCCTGTTACATTTGGGGGGCTCGTCCGACCCTGGTAAGTGGCCGACCAACAGATAGGTCCCAGGGTGGAACCTTGGAGTTTCGATTCAAGGTAGTTGAATAAAAAAAAAAAAAAAAAAGGAAGGGAGGAATGTAGCAATCTGGGTAGCTCAGTGGTAGAGCACTTGCATACAGTGCAGGAGGTCTAGGTTTGATCCCTGGTCCAACCCTGCATATGTTTTTTCTCTTTTATGTTACACGTGAGAATGGGAAATTGTTGTCATGCAAAAAACTTCACAAAACACACCGAGGTGTACAAGTAGGGTTTTCTGGGGACACAAATCATGGACCCATGTTCCTGCAAGGATCTTGCCAGACCGAAAACTGCTGCTGATGCTCTTCTTTCATCTGAAAATTATGTTAGTAAATTGTGTCAATTTAGATACTTCTTACAACATATGATGATAGGTTTATGCTTTGTACTGATGTATGAAATGAGATGGACATAATTTTTCTGAAAAATATCTCACTTCAACAGAGTGTTCCTCGATCCTCTTTTCCTTCCTGCTTCCTCCTGTTGCCATTATTGACACCTTTCAGGTTTCTTAAATGATGTCAAATTTACAGATAACCTGTTTACTCAATTTCAAACGGTTCATGCCAAAAAATTCAGTCACTTCAGCATAGATACAAGTTTTGTTTTATCCTGTGCAAAAAGTTAAGTGTCCGCACAGAATATAGACTAAATATTTATTTTATTATGTAAAAATTTTTAATCGACAAAATATTAATCACTACAATTATTTTTGTTGATATAAAAATACAGATTGTATAAAGAATTTTTCTTAATGAATTGTTTACGTTTTTACTCTAATTTCATCAAATGAAAAATGCATTTTATTTTTCTCCTCCGTCATTTTCCAGAATGAATTTAAACGAAACGAACTATCGTAATACGGGCATTTTTGCTCACCTGTCCCATGAAGGAGGGGGGCATAATTTATTGGGGGTTTCCAAACAGCTTTTGTTTATTTCTATCTCATTATTATTACCGTTTTGTAACTAAATTATATTTAAATAAAAATCCACTTGGTTAAAAAAAACCATTGGCTACATTATTGTAAAATGCCGTGTGCGATTATTGCATCTATTTAATTTCACGAGTAATTGACCAAACCGTTGAACACTAAAACGTCATTTGCATGCCCAGCATTTATTGACATTAAGATGTTTCATTTTCGTCCACGTATCATCCACCAAACAACCATCATTATTCACACAAATAATGACAGGAAATTAACACCCATTCTCAGTAATAAGGCCCAAATAGTGTTATATTACAGTATAATGAATTGGCTTTGGAAAAGACCAAAGAATAAATGTACCAACAGAAACTACACATTATATCTACAATTATCAATCACAGTTTTCTAGTTAATCCATGTATTTGATTATTTTCCAATCTCATAAACCTTCAAAATGATACAAACGTTACTGTTACCGGGTAAGGTTTTTTGTTTTAAACCGTCAAATCTTCAATATTTGGAAAGTAACAAAAATTTAAAGAATTGCTTTTGTTAATGCTGCATTGTTGTCATATCTAAAACTGGTTTCTGATGACAATGCAAGCTATTGGTAAAATCTGGTGCCAAATAAAGATGTGTTACCAGCTGTATGATACAAACGTTACCACATATAAAACTGTCTCCATGGTTATCATATATTAATGTCATACTTACCAATGACGTGGGCAAATTGAAGCTTATCTTACCCATATTTAACGGAACAATAAAATTTTCAACTTAACAGTCGCTATTGGACCTGAACAAGCATGACACAAAATTGAATGGAAGGTTTTATTTTCATCAATACTTACGTTACGTCATTTATATGGTTAAATATTTTATCCAAGTCAAAATTAATATATTGTCAAACGAAGTACTTTGATATAATATTTAAAATATATCATCTTTATTCCGCACAAGTTCCTATTATTTAAACCACATATTGTAACAGTTGAAAAAAATACATACGTTACCGATACATACGTGATAACATCATTTGAAAATACACCTAAATCACGTCAAGTGACCACTATAATTTGTATAGTTCTAGATTTAAATTATAGAAGTGTGCATGTGAAGTTTTAACCACATCGATTGCTGTTAAAATAAAAAATTCTCAAGCAAAAGTGAAACAGTCGAAGGTGACCTCTTTGGATGGCAAGAATCCATTCAAAAATTTCAATTTGAAATAATACATCTGACTATATAGATAATAAACCATGTCATTTCCATTAAACCCATGATGGTATGTCTACCCTTGACCCATAGTCTGGAATTCATTTTCCAAAAAATGATATATACGTTACTATAGGTAACGTATGTAATTAACACAAGTTACGTATGTATCAGTACGATCATTTCAATTACAATGAAATAGTTAAGCAAACGGTCATTAGATACAACAATAAACAAACACATAAAGTTTCTAGTTTAGTTATGTGTAGAGAAATTAAACAATTTTTAACTTCAAATTGGATTTTGAAACGATAGATGTCACTGGTCTAATTTATTTGGATAATTTTCTCATAGATTTGAATACAACATTGTTCATTTTAATATTTGTTATACATACAAATCAAATACCTGCAATTTCATAAATTCTGATTATGAAAGTGTAAATGCAGCGTAAAACAAAACTTCAATGGTCAAATGGGTGGTCAATATACATCCATATATCTGCAGACCCCCAGGTAACGTAAGTATTGGTATCTACGTTACTGGTTTGAATTACAAACACAGTTGCTGTCTAATGTTTCATGATGGATAAATCATGTCTTGAAATTCAGTCAAATTACAGAGATAAAGAAAATGGGATATGATCGGAGTTCTAAATTGAAGAGAAACTAAGAATTAAACTGAAAAAACAAACCTACTGTTCCATGTGTCCGAATCACAAATCCAGAAGCAAAGTGAAAACTTAGAAACTGACAAGTTAAGTTAAACACATGAACTTCCAGAACAGATAGCTGCCAAGGAAGTTTCAGATAGTGGTTATGTCTCTTTGGAACCAGTCCCTGTTACGTCATTAACAACAGTGGTCATACTCTTCTTAGTTTTAGGTTACCTTCTATTTAAACTAGGGGTAAAAACTATACAAGTTCTGACAAGAAGCTAAGAGGGAAGCTTTATGTAATGTATCTAAAGACGTTAAAATTTTAAAAGATAAATCATGAGAAAGAAATTTCAGATAGAAAACTTTCATATTAGAAAGGATAAAAGAGTTACATTTTCAAATGAGAAGTTAACATGATGAAAGCAAACAGAAAGTGATGTATCCATTATTGACTTGACACCCAACAAGCGAAGCTCAGCAAGAAAAAGTTCTTCTTGGTAACACCTTATTGATAAATATTAAATACATGTATAGTGAAAGAATCAACAACAAAATATGAGTGATTTTGAAAGACACCATATACATCTTATGTTTAGCAATATAATTTTCCAACAATAATCGGTAATGGGCCTAAACTGTGCATCATTGCTGGCTGATTTATTTCATATTGCAGCAGAATTTATGTAAAACCGTTTTTAACTTGAAGGATGACTGTAACAAAATCATTTAACTCCACATATATACAGATACATGATGTCTGGTATAGAATTTTATAATTCTAAATTCGAAGGCTTTTGTGAATGTCATCTATCTTAAGGATATTGAAATAAAAGATACAAATGATCCTTCATGTTCTGCTTCATATTGGGACTTGTACCTCAACTATGGCACCCACGTGGACTTTATAAAACGAAGCAAACTGCTTGATTACTAATACCAAAATACAATGGACATTGTTGATTTGTTCTCACTTTCCTGGTGAAAGTTCGTGTGTTTAACTTTATTTGCAAATTTCCAACGTTTGTTCTCTGCTTTGGGATTATGAAATTGGCATAGATCGGTATGAGAGACATTTTAAGTCACATGATTGATTAAAAGATAATTAGAAGAAAAAGAGATCGACTTTAAATAAATTGACTGGTATAGACAGTAAATGTTTGTAAAAGGCACATAGCATGTAAGATTTTTCAGTCTATCCTGAATTTAGAAACAGTATAACCAATCGGGTGGAGAAAAAAGTTGTTAGAAATAAAGGATAAGTCCAGATTTCAGGTTTAAAAACCAAACATGAAAAGTACTACTGGAGAGAAAAATACAGACAGTGGTTCCTTTAAAGATATGACATTTTAATCAGCAATTAAGCCTTTTTCATTCCATTAGCATTGTTTTTTAGAATGTAACTCGGGTATTTTATTGAATTTCTTTAAAGGAGGACATGTCACTGCGTGAAGAAGTTTTAAACTCCAGAATGTAATTGTTACATAGATGACTAAACAGTTACATACGTTACTTACTTAATTAATTATTTTTGTCACTAGAAAAGTGAACATTTACATCGTGATAATTAATAATTTTAAAGGCTTTATATCTCTTGTTGTCTTAATAAAGAAATTGAAGACTTCATTGTAAACGATACCATGTACATAATCTTATTATCGGTTAAACTGTTACATACGTTACCGATAAATAGTTTTTGTCATTTCGCTAGAAAAGTGAACATATCTACCAATATCATGTGTTCTATTGATAAGTTTTACAATTTTATTAAGGAAAACAAGAGTTAATAATTTGTAATATAATATAATTTAGCTGCCTTTATATTGACTCAAAGTCATCTAGAGGTGCTACATACGTTACCGAATACACTGTTTACTTAAGTGAAATTATCTTGAAGATAATAAGATTTGTACAGTTCTTTTGGTTAGCAATTTCATCAAGACATATTTGCATTTTGATTTGAGTGTTGATTAATGACTACCTGTTTGAAATTTTGTTTCTGTTACCAACTTGAGAATACAGAAATAAATTTATTGTATTTTTGCTTAAAAATACTTTAACTTCTGTAGACTACAAACATCGTCATTATCATTTCGATATGCCGAAGTGGTCTCAAGGCACATTTTTAAATAAATAACAATGTATTTCAATTCATTTATTCCGTAAGTTCATATAACTTATTGGTACAATAAATACATTATATAACAATTTAAGTACTGTAACAGTAGATACATGATAGCACATAATCGGAGATATATTAAATAATAATGATAATAATAATAACAGTAAAATTATAATACTAAACAGACATTTATAGATATAACGAGTTAACAATCATTTCGGAATTTGACAGCTAACAGTAACCTAATGTTCAAGCATAATAAACATATAAATACTACTAAAGTCTGTTTACAACCAATTAGTCTCTTGGTTTTTGTCCCTTTTTATGGGGTTAACGTGTGAATAAAAATCATAGCTTTTTGCAATGTGAAAACAAGCCTATGCCGTAATGTGGCCTGTTGTAACCGATGTCTAATCTACTCTCTTTACTTCATATTAAAACTTTTTAATATCCCCTTCGATATCGCTATGTAAATTATTTTAGCGCCATTATCCTAACCTTTGCGGCGATACCAAAAAACAGGAGTGTGGGGGTTTTTCATATGCTAATCAGTTTCTACACAATCTTCTTCGATTCTACGAAGATAGTCACCCCCAACCACGTGTATATATTGATATCACAACCAGTTTTTCGAAACTTTTTTTGAGTTAATGTCTCTAAAAATCTACACAGTTATTGATTTATCCTTATTATTTAATTCATATTTTCTGCTACAACGATCAGAAATAGTTGTAACATACGCCTCTAATTATAACCCGGTTACCAAATTGCTAAAGTCAAAGTTGGCCGACTTTTACAACACGTGTACACCTGATCATGAATACGGTAGTTCTTACCAACCACCAAGTAGATTTGACAAAGTTACTAGATTGCAGTCTTTCTAATTATCCGTATACACGATTTATTAAGTTTAATTAGTTACCTTAATTTACCATTTAAGAATAATGGTACAACGAGAGAGAGAGAGAGAGAGAGAGAGAGAGAGAGAGAGAGAGAAAACGTTGTCTCAAATAATAATTTGCACGCGAATTGTGGCAAGAATGCTATTTCGTACAAAAATCTTGTAAATAAAAGTTTTTAGTACATGACATACTCGTACGTGCAGCATTATAACACCATATGTATATTGATAACTATTGATAAATTTAAACAATTTTGAGTAATTTTATAAACAAATTTATGAAAACGATATCCGTCCTTGTCAATCATGTGTAGTGTTGCGTATCAACATATTGTCGATAAGTATTTCTTATGCAAATTAGCTCAGCATTTCCCTGTCCGAAATGGTATCGACCGAAATGTAGGACTTAGACAAAATAGCCGTTGCTCAAAATTGACCAAAATTTACGGAGTATGGAGCAAAACTGAGAAAAGTTTAAGAATAGAAATATTAAAAATTAGTTACGGCATGAATTGTATAATAAATGTACGATTTTACTTTTAAAATAAAAAGTTTCGTTTTAGAGAATTTTACGAAAAACCGAGAGACTAAAGGATCGTAAATGGACTTTACCTGGTAAGAATATGATGAACTTTAACTACGGTCACGTAAATATCAACTCATTTAAATACAAATGGTATGTATGTAACAATAAAGTGAAATTACAACCAAAATAGTAAATTGGTGTTAATAATTTTGTTGTTTCTGAATCTTCTGATATGTCCAGTCTCTGAAAATACCAGAAGTTCATTGCTTGTAAGACTTTTATTTTTCATCATCTTGAAATAGTGAATTGGGCCTTATTACTGAGAATGGGTGTTAAACTTCCAACAGCAAGGTTATTGACAAATTACTATGAGCTAAACCACCGGATCTCCCGAATACTTATCTACTTGAACCTCGTTTTAAAGTCAGTTAATCAATACCGTATGATACTCTTATTTTAAGAGTGTGTTGTAATTTTGTAAAAGAAAAAATAAAATAAAATAAAATAAAAGAGTCGTGTTTTATAGATTTTAAACATTTTATGAATAAAAGAAAATGTCACTAGCTCAATTTAAATGTTTTTCGTGACTTCCATCTAAAGAGGACAGTTTCAATAGAAAATGCAGACATCATTTACAAAAGCTTTTCATTTCTCATAAAAGGTTTTATCGTGAAAAGAAATCAAGTTCTTAAGAAAGTAATCACTCATTCGTCATTCGCCGGGTGTTGCGCAAATGAATTGAAATAATTTCAAATTGTTTTTGCGGTACTATATGACAGTACTGACGTACTGATAAAATATGTCTAGGTTTGTAAAACGGTTCAATCTCCATATTGGATTGTATTGCCACTGTGATTATGATTGTTATAACGCTACAAAAAATACTTAAAATCCAACGCTTGCTTGCTTGCTTGCTTGCTTGCTTGATTGATTGATTGATTGATCTCCTGCATTGTGTTAAAACGTTCCAATAAAAATATTTCACTTATATCAGTACGTTACCAGCCGCGATAGATGAAGCGGCAGAAATCATTTGACAGAGCGCCCAGAGCATGTTCAAGGAGATTTCCCCACGCCTATACCAAAACATGGGGCATTAGTGTTTAAGGTCTCGTCCGAAGGATCCGAACCCAATGAATTCGATGCGGGAAACATACAAACGGAAATCGATGATTGCCCTGTCGTTTGACGATCACGGTATTCCGTGATTTCAAGACTTCGGTGATTGCTGATTTTTAGCTCACCTGGCGAAGCCATGTGAGCTTATGGCATGATAAAGCGTCCGTCAGTCCGTCACTGTCCGTCCGTCCGTAAACTTTAATCTTCTCCTCTGAGCTGAAACTACTGGGCCAATTTGAACCAAATTTGGTGTGGAAGGTCCTTGGGTGGTAATGAGTAAAAATTGTGTTCGGTGTTGCCGCCCTTATCCAAGATGGCTGCTGTTACTATAAATAGCAAAAACACATAATTTGTTGTTTCAGATTTATTTGTTGGCCGATTTCATCAAATTTGAAATATAGAAAGTAGATGTCTGGCCATTTAACATATAAAACGGGTTTTTCCGTAAAAATTTTCGTTGCTACGATATTAGCGGAATATGCAAATTAGGTGTATTTTTAGCATGATTCTTTGAAAATCTTCTCCTCTGAAACTGCTGGGCCAATTTGAACCAAATTTGTTGTGGAAGGTCCTTGGGTGGTAATGAGTAAAAATTGTGTTCGGTTTTGCCGCCCCTTATCCAAGATGGCTGCTGTTACTATAAATTGCAAAAACACATAATTTGTTGTTTCAGATTTATTTGTGAGCCGATTTCGTTCAAATTTGAAATATAGAAAGTAGATGTTTGGCCATTTAACATATAAAACGGGGTTTTCCGTAAAAATTCTCGTTGCTACGATATTAGCGGAATATGCAAATTAGGTGTATTTTTAGCATGATTCTTTGAAAATCTTCTTCTCTGAAACTGCTGGGCCAATTTGAACCAAATTTGTTGTGGAAGGTCCTTGGGTGGTAATGAGTAAAAGTTTTGTTCGGTTTAGCCGCCCCTTATCCAAGATGGCTGCTGTTACTATAAATAGCAAAAACACATAATTTGTTGTTTCAGATTTATTTGTGGGCTGATTTTGTTCAAATTTGAAATATAGAAAGTAGATGTTTGGCCATTTAACATATAAAACGGGTTTTCCGTAAAAATTGTCGTTCCTACGATATTAGCAGAATATGCAAATTAGGTGTATTTTTAGCATGATTCTTTGAAAATCTTCTTCTGCTGGGCCAATTTGAACCAAATTTGTTGTGGAAGGTCCTTGGGTGGTAATGAGTAAAAATTTGTTCGGTTTTGTTGCCCCATATCCAAGTTGGCTGCTGTTACTATAAATAGCAAAAACACATAATTTGTTGTTTCAGATTTATTTGTGAGCCGATTTCGTTCAAATTTGAAATATAGAAAGTAGATGTCTGGCCATTTAACATATAAAACGGGTTTTTCCGCAAATTTTTTCGTTGCTACGATATTAGCGGAATATGCAAATTAGGTGTATTTTTTAGCATGATTCTTTGAAAATCTTCTCCTCTGAAACTGCTGGGCCAATTTCAACCAAATTTTATGTGGAATGTCCTTGAGTGGTAAGGAGTAAAATTTTTGTTTGGTGTTGTCGTTCCATTTCCAAGATGGTTGCCATTACTATAAATAGCCAAAGCGCATAATATTCCATTTCAGATTTATTTTATTTTATTGACTGATTTCGTTCAAATTTGAAACATAGAAAGTAAAAGTTTGGTCATCAACTAGGTTTATGGTTTAAATGAGATGGTATGTTTTCAGCTCACCCGGCCAAAGGCCAACTGAGGTTGTTGTGTTGCGGTGTGTTTCTTCGTGCCTCTGTAAACATTACTTAAATGACTTCTCTGAAATCAGTAAGTCAATTTCAACTATCACAGAAGTCCAATAGATCCAGGTGAGCGTTACATGCCCTTTTGGGCCTCTTGTTGGAGTATGTCTCAAGTGTTTACCCGGATTGAAATTATTTCCATGCAGGTGTTCTTTTCCATCGTTCTTTAAATAGCTGATCCAAAATTATTTGACTTTAAGTTTTAAAAACATGAAGTCAAGATTCACACCTTGAACACTGCCCAAAGGGCTATACATTTTACTCAAGATCTTCAATTGTTAGCACAACATTAATCTGTTTAATAATAATGATTGCATCTTCAAAGTTGAAACGTTTTTGCCTTGCATGCAGTGTACAAAATACTACACATGTGTTCAGAAAAGTGACACCAAAGACATGCAATTATTATTGCCAATACTTTTTAGCTAGTCAGGCTAGGTATGTTTAGTCGTGTGTCAACTATAAAAGTCTTCAGTGTTCAGAAAAGTGACACCAAAGACATGCAATTAGATTGAAACGTTTTTGCCTTGCATGCAGAGTACAAAATACTACACATGTGTTCAGAAAAGTGACACCAAAGACATGCAATTATTATTGCCAATACTTTTTAGCTAGTCAGGCTAGGTATGTTTAGTCGTGTGTCATCAGATACAACTATAAAAGTCTTAATAAAGGGACGCAACTCACCTATACATACAGTTATGATATTAGTCTTCTTGAGTCCATGTACCCTGATAGAACAGATAAATACGGGAAAGTCAGAGAAAATGATTTTTTTTTAATTTTAATTTTATTTTTATCTTTTTATACTTATGTGTGATAATGAGATGTTAAAAACTATGAGAGAGAGAGAGAGATTGTGTCGGGAGAGATGAGAGAGACTTCATCAATGATATCATGTAAATATGACAAGAATTTTCATCTGTAGTACACAATAATAAAGCAGTTTTTCAGATAGAGTACTGGACAGAGTTAATAAGCGATATCCGGTTTACAGGTGATTGACATAGGTGATATGCACGTAATCTATCCTCTCTGAGGCAGGATCGGTGCCGGGATACATTTCGAATATGCAAATGGGTTAGTATGAAGGGGATTTTCAATTAATGAGGAATGTCCCTGAATATACAAGCGAGGTATTAATTAAATTCAGAAATATCACATTTTAATTAACGCTGTAACCGTAACCGGTCCTTTTCTAGCAAAAATTACTACCAAACCAATCACAGTCCGCGTGGAGAAAAGGAAAAAGAAAAAGTCTCGCAGTCGAGATACAGCATAAAAAGACTTTTCGAAACGTTTATTTATTTATTTGTTTATTTATAATAGTTGACATTAAAGTGAGGTATAAAACAAATATATGCCGCTCTAATATTTTTCAAAGAATTTTGAGGTAATTTGCCATTGTCGGAAAATTATAAGAAAAATCTTAATTTGAAAAAAAATATGAATAATGTGAAATGATGTGAAAGTGATACATTTTCTATAATATAAAAAATGTTAAATTTGAGGTAAAAACAAGCATCCACGTGCATTTTTTTAATACATATTTACTATATAAATCTATGCGAAAATACTGTTCCGTAAAATCATACCAATTTTAAAGTAATTTTGAAGTAATTTGCCATTACCGAGTATAATTTCGAAAAACATCTCAATTTTTTCATCTTTTCAAGCCTTTAATGTTCAAAGCCGGCTGTTGCAAAGTCGGTTACAAGTATCATAGTAATGGATTTAAAATAAAATCATGCGGCATGAAAAAATAAACGTAAGGCCAACAGTACAAGTGTTGGACGTCACATGAATTTATGTTATGACGTCATAAATAAATTTCTCAATGAAACGGCACCGGGTGGACGTTTATCAGTGGACAGCCAGGACAGAAATGCGACCCGTCTAAAAATTCGTCTGCTAATTTTGATCCTGTTCCGTATATTTTATTCTGTAATTTCGATTCACACAATATTTGTTAATGAATTATCGTCTTGCTTCGGTTACTAGAAATGTATTTAGAGCTCAGTTTCAGCTGACACGAAGCTACAGAGAGGTTGTCACAATGTCACAGGACATAGGGGACTATAAAAACAAGGTTTACAAAGTCGTGTTGACTGGGGGTAAGTAGATTTTTAATTATGACTGTTAACATGCAGTGCTCGTCTACTCTCCTGTTCACATTGCAAAATCTTAACTCATTTTAGATCGCACGTGGTCATTGATTAGCAGGATGTGTTGATTGCTTTATCCATAACCAAATAAGGTCATTTTAACAACACAACAAAATATAACACGTGTAGTAGATGAGCGTGTACCTACAGTTGGGATATCAGGTTTATATACAGAGAATTAACATAAAACATATTTCAAATCAAGATCTTTCGTCATTGTTTATGTTTTACCGAGCCAAAACAGAATTACCTCCCTTGTGGATGTCATTCATTCAGAGAGCCCTTTCAATACAAGTGTTGCCTGTGCATTATTTTATTGGAACAGATATCAATATTGTGTATTGCTTTGTCACTCAAAATCCTAGCTATGCAATTAGATATGATCCATTATTTCATATAAAAATGATGTTGGTTTGGGGATTGAACCCAACACCTCCATCACTGAAGGGTATTATTTTACCATAAAGGACCCCAGAGACTGCTACTTTCCAGGAATCCTCCATTATATTCTCATATATATTCATGGTCTCAAATGTTGAAAATGTCACTCAAAGTATTCGAATGGACTTGATAAGAGTTCCACCACCACTGAGGTCCACACTGACCACCACACTGTTACCGGAGAAAATGTTGGACCGGGGATCACATCTGAGACCTTTTATATTATAGATACATGTAGTTCCCTACCAATTGAGTTACTTATACCACAAATAAAAAATCAGAACCAAAGCTAATTATGTAATTCAAATAGTAAACCTTTTAAAGTTTAATTGGAGATGTTCATCTAATTGGTCACTGAGCTCTTTAACAATCCTACTGTAGGAACCACTGTGACTGTGACAGTGAAATTCTCTTTATATCCATAGAAAATCAAATAAATTTGAATAAAGTTTGATATTTTTCACTTACTTGTACCTAGTCGTAACAGGAAATCTGTATGCGCATCCGTGATTGTCATAAAGTATATATATCTGTAAAAAGGAAAATGTTGGTGGTATGGGGATTTTACACATGCAAAAATGACGATGTTTACACCGGAAGTGATGTCCTTGGTGACGTTTTACGTCATATGCGCAACAGAAGCCGCCATTTGCATGGTTTTTCAACATGTTAAATCCCCATAGCACCAACGTTTCTCCCTATGCAGATATATTGTGGGCTAATCGCGGATGCACATACAGATTTCCCGTTATGACTAGGTACAAGTAAGTGAAAAATATCGATCTTTATTCAAATTTATTTGATTTTCTATGGATATAAAGAATATTTAACTGTCACAGTCACAGCGGTTCCTACAGTAAGTCCATTCCATAGCTTACCACTGACCATGCAAATTGAGAAGCATTGTAAATTAAAAATGAAAATAATTATTAATTAATGTCTTAAGTCTCTTAACACCTCCATATGTAATTTACCAGACAAGACAGAATTCTACTTATATAGAATTTGTATATCACTAGATCAGGAATGTCATTAGAAGCTGGTAGCCAACGAATAAATGCCTGCTATTCTCTAAAAAGATGTTGGTTATTTTATATTCCAAGTAATTAAATCCAATGTGTAATTAGATTTTTTGGTGTCAATGAACTGCTTATTACTTCTAAAAATTAACCTGCTACTTAAAAAAATTAATGACATCCCTGTAGAATAGATGTCTGCACTTTTAAGTCCCCTACGGGGAAAGCCAAAGGGGACTTTAGGTTTGCGCTCTGTCTGTCCGTCCATCAGTCCGTCACGCTTCAGTTTTCCACACTTATTTTCTAAAATCTTTTAGATAATGAACTGATTTTTGGTATGTGAGTCTACCATGATGAGTTGCAGATCAAGTTAGCGTTTCATTCTGGTCCGCAAATGTTTACATGAGTTATGGTCCTTTGAACTTTGAAAATTCACTGAAATTTCAGTTTTCCGCTCTTTTTTTCTAAATGCTTTTAGATAATGAACTGATTAGTTCATTATCTAAAAGCATTTAGAAAAAAAGAGCGGAAAACTGAAATTTCAGTAATCTGCAAATCATGTAGTTGATCTGCAACTCATCATGGTAGACTCACATACCAAAAATCAGTTCATTATCTAAAAGATTTTAGAAAATAAGTGTGGAAAACTGAAGTGTGACAGACGGACAGACAGACAGAGGGACAGAGCACAAACCTAAAGTCCCCTTCGGCTTTCGCCGGTAGGGGACTAAGAACACAATAACTAAGTATTTCTGAATTTACAGAATTTTAAACAAAACTGAATGGAACAAGATCAAATAATTTGTAGAATTAAAATATGATGGAGATTTTGCTATGTTCTAGAATATCTAATGTGTTTTGATTTTTCACAAAATCAGGTGTTTGTCAAGCATATTTCCCATTTCTTCCCAAGGTCCTTTTCACAAAAATGACAGAAAATATCTGATGGCTGAGTCGTTTTTAGCTCACCTGACCATAGGTCATGTGAGCTTATGGCATAGCGCAGCGTGTGTATGTGCGTGCGTGCGTGCGTGCGTGCGTCGTTAACACACATTTTCGACTTCTCCTCTGAAACTACTGGACAGATTTTAATGAAACTTGGTAAGAAGTATATATGGGCCGGTGCAATTCAGATTTGTTCATGGCGTTGCCATGGCTACCATAACTAGGTCAAGGTGACCTAGGGTGCAAAAATCTTAAAAAATCTTCTTCTCAGAAAGTATTGATTGGATAAAAAATCTGATGTGATATTTGGCTTCTCTAGAGTCTTAAGCCTATAGTTTGTTCATTTTTTGAAATTTGGAGAAAAAATAGGTTACGCGTTTTTGCGTTTAATTTTGAAAAAATCGTAAAATAGCTTCAAATTGTTAAAACTTGACTATTTGACCAGATAATGACATGGGGTTTTTAGTTTTGACATATTCTTGTAATTACCTTCAAAATGGTGTCAAGGTCAATTATGAAGGTCATGACCTAAATTTTTACCTTTCTAATATTATTTATTATCTGGAAAACTATAAACTTTTTATATAGGCATGTATATTAGAATGTTGTAGGTATTGATACAACGATCATTTTGATGTATAGAAAAAGGTCATGGGTCCAAAGGTCAAGGTCACAGTAGCAAAACAATGCCAAAATGGTTAATTATCTCGAAAACTGTAAACTTTTTGTATAGGCATGTATATTGGAATGTTATTGGTTTTGATGTTACGATCATTTTGATATATAGATTAAGGTCATTGGTTTAAAGGTCAAGGTCACAGATGCGAAAGAATACTGAAATGGTCTATAATCTTGAAAACTATGAACTTTTTGTATAAGCATGTATATTAGAATGTTGTAGGTATTGATACAACGATCATTTTGATGTATAGAAAAAGGTCATTGGTCCAAAGGTCAAGGTCACAGATGCAAAACAATATCAAAAAGGTTCATTATCTCGAAAACTATAAACTTTTTGTATAGGCATGTATATTGGAATGTTGTTGGTTTTGATGTAACGATCATTTTGATATATAGATTTAGGTCATTGGTTTAAAGGTCAAGGTCACAGATGCGAAAGAATACTGAAATGGTTCATTATCTTGAAAACTATGAACTTTTTGTATAAGCATGTATATTAGAATGTTGTAGGTATTAATACAACAATCATTTTGATGTACAGAAAAAGGTCATGGGTTCAAAGGTCACGGCCAAGGTTGCAAAACAATACTAAAAAGGTTCATTATCTCGAAAACTATGAACTTTTTGTATAGGCATGTATATTAGAATATTGTTGGTATTGATGCAATGATGATTTTAATATATAGATTATGGTCATTGGTTCGAAGGTCAAGGTCACAGATGCGAGTAGCAAGTTTCATAAATATCTAAATATTCACATCGGAGTTAATGCTCCTTAAATGTAGTATTTATTGTGTTTTTGTGCTGTTAACGTCCCAGGTGAGCGGTACAGGCCCTATTGGGCCTCTTGTTTTCTTCTGCATTTATCTTTGTATTGTTATTTGCTTCTTGTATTGACCTGTTCATAAAAATGAATACATAAATGGAAATCCCCTTTTGCAATATAAACCAATCAGGATATTGGCATTCTGAATTTCTGACTACAGTTGAGTTGGTTAAATGACATCATTCCATTATTGATACCTTCATGACATGACATCATTCTTGGTACTGTGAGAGTGGTACTTTCACTGTCTTTTGAAGACAAGGGTTGTGGGTTCAAACCTCACTCTTGACTTGGAAATTTTCTGAGATGATTTTCATCTCCTGCCCATATTGGAGCTGTAATAAGCTCAATACTAGAGTAGTCTTTCAGAAGAGACTCAAAACTGAGGTC
The DNA here is from genome assembly GCA_021292105.1 of Anadara kagoshimensis. Lineage (NCBI taxonomy): Eukaryota > Metazoa > Mollusca > Bivalvia > Arcoida > Arcidae > Anadara > Anadara kagoshimensis. Next base: position 30,519,203 of record CM037874.1, on the reverse strand, counting down.
TCATGTCTCAGTGCATGCTAAAGACACCTCTGTAGAGTTTGAAAAAGAGTAGGCTACCTGTGGCTGTTACAAAGGATACTTACAACAAGAAGTGATTGAAACAGACTGGGCAATAATATACATACATGTACATTTGTTTCGTGAATGTAACCTTGACGTTTGACAAAATTTACACTAATTATTGCCAATGATTAACAAACATCTTGTTTTATTCTTCTCTTGTAGGACCTTGTGGTGGAAAAACAACAGGACAAGCACGACTGAGCGCCTTTTTTGAGAGTTTAGGATGGAAGGTAATTGATTTGTAGCTTGTTTGTCCATTTATCTGTCTGTTTATTTTTTGTAGTTTGTGTGTCCATTTATCTGTCTGTCTATCATAATTTTGTCCTGAGTATATTATCAAAACTGCAAGAGGTATCAACATAAAACATCATAGGTAGATAGATCTTGATAAGAAGTACATTGTACAAGAACAATAATTCTCTTTAACATATGCCTTAGAGTTATTCCCTTTTGTTATTTTCATAAGAAGCATAGTTCATAGAGTAGAAAAGGTGTCCTCCTGAAACTCTAAAGGTTACTAAATTTCACATATTGGCTTTGTAAAGAGCAAAGTTAAGAACAGTTGTGTTGTGAAGCTAAATAGGTATGCTTGAATTTATGTTTAGTGTACAAATGTACAATGTTTGATACTCACTCAGCTGAAATATTTAGAAGTGTTAGAAGAAATAGAGATTTTTTTTAATTTAGAAAGATAAAAAAAGTAAATATGAAATCAATAATCTGGAGATTTAACATATACTTCAAAGACTAGCTGCATCAATTTCATATTACCGGTAATACTTTTCAGTTAATTTAACTCCTTTGAAGTTTCATAAAGTAGCCTGCAAGTATTGAATAATATCATATGTATTATTTAGAAAATTGTAAACTAAGTGAAAGTAGGCAACAAGCCTAATCCAAATAAAAAAAAGCAGACCACTTTTGTCACTTTGCTGGCTTTATTGAAATCACTGATGCTTTGTTTATATTATTTGATTAATATGATTTTGATTCCTATGATTGATTTATTTATAATTTGTCAATGTGTTGAGTTTATAGCAGGAATTCTGCCCTGCAGAGATATAGATTTTTATGTTTTATATGAATTAATTAGTCTGCGATTGATGGCTTAATCACTGTATAACTAATGATATCTCATTAGCTATAGTTGATATGATTTTATTACCAGATGTATCTGTATAATTAAGATAAATAAACTAATAATGTATTAACTAGTGATTTCTGGATATATCCGTTCTTTCTGTCTTCGGGACTTAAATCATTGTCTTCTCTGTGTGCCACAGACACCATCGTTCGTCATATACCTCCGAGTCTGACCAAGATCTAAGAATTTAAGTGAGTCTCATTTTACTTCTCTGTGTTCAAAACTGTAATGGTAATTGGCTGTAATATATATTAGTTGTGGTATGAGGTGTGGGTGATCAAAATGGGAAGGTATCTTAAATGTTTAACTTACATTTTAAAACCTGTATCCAAATTCCTTGGAACCAGCTGTGTTTTAACAGTGGGGTTTTACTTCTTGAAAGTCAATATTTGTTTTCATTCATTGTTGTGACAGTTTTTTTATGTTTTGGATTTAATTTTATTTTACAAGATCTAAGTTGAGAAAATTAAAAACATAACAAATTATTTTATTGGTTAGATATAGTTTGCTATATTGGAACTGTACAATGATAAAACCAGATACTGCACATAACTGAATAAAACGGCACCAAAGTCATTTATCTGGGATAAACATTGATAATAAAATCAAGGCAATAATATCAAAAATATTTTAGTTAGAGCACTTTAGTCCTATTTTAGTTAGCCTTTTATTAAAAATTAATGGTTCCAATCACTCGGGGCACATCCTAGTTTGAGAAAGTTTGTCAATTTTCTTGCTAAAGGTCGGTTCCTACACTATCCCAGAACTGACCCCTTTCGATATAATTGAAAGAATCTTGACTGGGGTGTAAAACTCCATCACTCAACTCAATTCTTAGTCTGTGATAAAAAAAACACATTTAATCAATCTTATTAATAGAACAACATTGTCTTGAGTTGTAAGTTGTATTATCAACTGTCAGAAGTCTTGACTTCTTCAAGTAACAAGTTATATCAAAATCTGCTTCAATGTAAGGTTTTTTTTTTTTTGAGTGAATCAAATGATAGCTTTAAGCTTTTAGCTTAATGGACATTTTCAGACGTTTATATATCAGATTACTGATAGATCATAAAAAACATAATCAAACAATTGATTGGTCCTGTCCAATAAAGCATTTCTATCTCCACTTTACCAACATATATCTGACAAAAACAATATTTAGACTGCTGACAAGTTGTCAATAATTATATTGATGTAATCATGTATATTTGGTCTGTGTTTACTTTCAGTTTGTAGGCATAGATCTTGCTTGATATTTGGTCTGTGTAACAAGTTATTAAGGCTAGGCTATTTTTGGGCTGTAGTTGAAATCCATTACCAGTGCCAAAAGGTGGGGTTTTCCCAATCTGATCGCTGCCGCCCTGCCCCCTCCCATCAGTTTTTCGTAATTAAAATTTTATCTTGGAACTGAAATTGAAACCATAAATTTATGCAATCAACAAAAATACTGACTTAAATACTAGTATATAACTTAACTATTCAAAAATGTGTTTTGATGATTATAACTTGCAACAATATTTTGTGTGTCAAGCAAAAACGGTACAGTCGAACCTGTCTTAAAGTCCCCTCTATATAAAGGCCACCTGCTTATAAAGGCCAGTAGAATTGTATCCCCATTGTTCTTTATCCATATTATTTGAACCTATATATAAAGACCACCTGCTCACAAAGACCACTTTTACTGATTCCCTTGGGTGGCCTTTATAGACAGGTTTGACAGTACTTATTAGTTTCTTGTCAGTGAACTGGATGAGACTATACTGCCTACACTGCGAAGGACTTTTAGAGGACAGTGTGCATATAATATATTCTTCTATAGTCATGACAGTTTCAGTATTCCAGTGTTTCTAGCTACCTGACACACTTTAACTGTAACATAGTCTTAGTCATAATTGATTTATCAGGCCAGAAATCCATTCTAGTAATTGAAATTGTTGAGCTTTTGACAGTTTTTTGTGTCTTATTGTCTTGGATAACCATTTTATCACTAAGGGTTTTTCCTCATGTAAGACCTAGGGCTTCAATGATAACTTAAGTACCATATGTAATACTATGTATCACATGATATTTGCTTCATGATATGATACATATTTACGTTCATGAAGCAAACTACTGACAAAACTGAAAGTAATATTGTACTGAAAAAATATGGTTTGATTCATAAATTACTTTTAGCAACTGTTATAAGATGAAGAAAGGGCCAATAAATGTATAGTAAATTTGGGATTGGTGTACAACAATGTACCATGACAGGGATGAAACCTAACTATTTTGAGTTAGGGGCCCAGCTCACTTAATTAAAGAAGTTGTAATAGTAAGAAATAGATGAAATGTGTAAACATTAAGGGGCCCAGCCTGATTTTTAGTAGCCATTGGCTACTGGGCCCCTGCTAATCTTCATCCCTGCATGAAGTGCTTTGTCATTCTGTGATATCCCTGATAATACTGTAAAGGGGATTATTTTCACTTGGTGAAAATTTTTGTGATTTCTAGTGGTGCGCGGTATTATCGGTATACCGGTATATCACAATACAATTTCATAATACATATGTATCGGGATATGACAGATCCGATCCGGTAATACCGGTATTTTTAAAAGTCAGTAACCTGTCTTTTTATAGCTTAAATGAACACACAAACTGCTGTAGAGGCGTCCGATTTGTTTATAAACTCAACTGACTGGAATTTATATAAATATTAGGTCTTACTATAGGTAAAGCTATCAAACCAGATATGAAACAGCCAAATACGAAACTTGCTCCATAACAACGTGTTATTAACAACATGGCCGACAACGGCGAATTCAACATTGTAAAAGGCTCTTTGCCTTCCTCAATTCTAACATAATATATTATGATACGTATCGTGATACAGCATCTGTGTATCATAATATATCGTGATACAAACATTTTGATAATACCCATCCCTAGTGATTTCTGAAATCTTTGATTTTGCATGAATGTAATTTTCGCGTCACCAAATTAAGTGGGTGTATATTCTATATATTAGGATATAATACCTGAATGGTAGACATTTTCACCTGGGTAAAACCGTAAAATGTTGGCTTATTTCGAGCTATAGAAATTATCGCAGAAATTTTAACCATGCTAAACTTCCCCTTTACAGTATGTCAGTATTTGTTATGAGTTTGTTCTTTGTTTTAATTTTAGGTGTATAGAGCCCCAGAGACAGCCTTAGTGTTAATGAGGTGAGTTCTGAACATTTATATCACTGTCACATACATGTACATATTTATATACTGTGTAGATTAACCTGGTCTAGAGGAAACAAAATTTGCTCAGTTTATGAAGTATAGTGTAGATTAACCTGGTCTAGAGGAAACAAAATTTGCTCAGTTAAGAAGTATATAACATGAGCTTTTTGTGTATTTTTTGACAGCTGTCACCCCAGATCAAATGGTTGATTTAAAGGGGATATCTTAGAAATGTCTTTGCTCTATCTGTGTCACCCCAGATCAAACAGTTAACTTAGAGGGATATTGTAGAAATGTATTTGCTCTATCTGTCTGTTTATACATTGGTTGATTAAGCTACCTGCAACTTTAACTTCACCAATTTTTTTCATCCCATTGAGTTCATATTTACACAGATATTCCTTGTGTAGATCTCTACTGATTTGCTTAATACCAGTATCATGGATTGAAGTATGTTGAGATGTTTTTCAGTGACATCATATGCACATTCTGAGGCTGCGGTGGCCTAATGGATAAGACGCCAGTCTTCAAATCCAGGGTCTCTCACCGCTTTGAGTTCGAGTCCCGCTCGGACCACATGTGGGAAAGTGAATTTTCCTTACCATTGGCCTTTACTGATTCACCTGGTATCAGTATAATGGACTGGGGGAGTGGTACGGTACGCTTGTCTGCGGCATACCGACTCTGTGAGCTAGCAGGGTAAAGTCACCCTGAGTGCGCGTTAGTACAAGGCAGACCATACAACACACTCGCACTTCACATGCATACACGAAATTGTTCATAGATTAATCCATAGAGATTAATAAATTAGTTCTCGTCACGAATAGCTGAAAAATTGCTGACCAACCAACCATCATATGAGCATTCTAAGGCTGATAAGTGCAAGTTTTCAATGACACTAGGCCTATGCATGTATCATCTGCATAAATAAAGATTTAATATGTTGCAAAGTTAGAGGCCATGTAAAAAATCCTGATGTGGGAACAATTATTGGTAAAAATCAATTTTGTAAGATTAAGTCGAGGAGAATCTAGAGTCAGAGTGTACTATATGGATCTCAGTAATCATATTTTATGACTATCACATCTATTGCAGATCATTGATTTCTCTATAGTATTATTTCTGTTTTATGGGATTAAAAAAATTAATCACCATCTTTGTTCAAAGATTCAAAGAAAGGGGATCCAGTTAATTTAAAAAAAAAAGATTGAATTTGATCTATAAGACTGTACATAATTAACATCGCTGGCCATGCATTCTGACTGATTCTGACACTGGCCACCATCACAGTACCAAAGCAGTGTCACGACAACTACCGGTAATGATGTACTAGTGTCAGTGACATCATTAAATGGCACAATTTCAGACCATTAGTGTTCATTCTTTTTGCTTCTAATTCAAGCATGCCGGCCCTTTGTCGGAACATTGTGGACATGGTTGGCGATCCATCAATTGTTTAATGTTATGAATCTTTAACCTGAACCATAAAAATTGGTATCAGGTTTCACAATCATTCCTTAACTACCGTAAGATTTCACTTACCCTAACTTGAATTTGGCAAATTTTGGCAAGCTCTTTTTGGAACAACAAATAAATATTTTTGTCAAAACAAAACGTGGATATAATCTTTAAATTGACATCTTAAATTCCCAAATATCTTAACAATTGACAAAATTATAATGGTTTTTAATTTGCCAAATTTAAGTTTAGAAAATTATTAAGTTAAGAAATGATTGTGAAACCGGAGCCAGAAATAACATACAGATTTGCCTTGAGAATGGGCCCAGATTTTTGTGCATTTTTAGTGCATGTATCTGGAGTTGCACTACATCTAACAAGTGTATTTGGTAGTCAAAATATTACAGCATTGCCTTCAGTATTTTTTTCATCTTTTTGTAAAACTGACATAGTTTTTGTTATATCGGTCAATATTGCCTTAAGGGCCAGTTTTGATATTTTTTATATAAAAATAAAGCTATCTAGAACTTGTCATATTGTACATGTATCAGCATGATCCATGTAACACATATATGTTAGATGTATCAAATTTTGATGGGATGGCACATGTAGATTTTTAAAAAAAGATAGAAAGGTCAGATTGTGTCAAGTTTTTATGGGAGAATGAAATTACAGACTGATTTGTTTTGACAAATACTGCCATCCATAAATAAAAATATACAAATTTATATATGTCATAGGTTTATATGATAGTCATCTTGTCAAATTCCATTCATAAAATTAAAGTATTGAAGTTTTTTCCCTGGTGTTTGAAAGTGATATACATGTACATGTATCTACATTGTAAATGTTGACAAACAAAATTGTTTGTCTTTTAAATCAAATTTTTGGGGGGAATTTTTTAAAATTTAGATTAAAAAAATGGTGAAAATAATATTTTATATAAGATAAAAACACTATTTTAGTTGAAAAACACTCAGCATTAAAATGGTGTTTTCAACAATTTTAATTTGTGCAGATTTTCAATCTGTTATGATATGAAAGTTTTAAACATGTATAATAATTCATGAATGGCAATGTACATGTGGCAACAAGTGTGAAGTTTTAATTAAATACATTGTAGATTATTTTGAGATACCGTAGTAACAGAAGTTAAGGAAATTGAGATACCGTAGTAACAGAAGTTCAGGAAAATGTAGAAATACATTAATTAATCAGTTATCACACACAACAAGCAAATCTAAAAAAAAAAAAAAAAAAAAAAATAAAATTTCAAGGACAATTTTTTTAAGCCTTATCCCTGAAGAAATGACTTTTTAGCTCACCTGACCGAAGGTCATGTGAGCTTATGGCATAGCGCAGCGTGTGTATGTGCGTGCGTGCGTGTGTGCGTGCGTCGTTAACACCTATTTTCGACTTCTCCTCTGAAACTACTGGGCAGTTTTTAATGAAATTTTGTCAGAAGTATATATGGGCCGGTGCAATTCAGATTTGTTCGTGGCGTTGCCATGGCTACCATAACTAGGTCAAGGTGACCTAGGGGTGCAAAAATCTTAAAAAATCTTCTTCTCCGAAAGTACTGATTGGAGAAAAAATCTGATGTGATATTTGGCTTCTCTAGGGTCTTAAGTCTATAGTTTGTTCATTTTGTGAAATTTGGATAAAAAATAGGTTACGCGTTTTTGCGTTTAATTTTGAAAAAAATCGTAAAATAGCTTCAAATTGTTATAACTTGACTATTTGACCAGATAATGACATGGGGTTTTCAGTTTTGATATCTTCTTGTTAGTATCTTCAAAATGAGGTCAAGGTCAATTGTGAAGGTCGTGACCTAATTTTTTTTTACCTCTGATTATAATTATTATCTCGAAAACTATAAACTTTTTGTATAGGCATGTATATAAGAATGTTGTAGGTATCGATACAACGATCATTTTGATGTATAGAAAAAGGTCATGGGTTCAAAGGTCAAGGTCACAGATGCGAAACAATACCGAAATGGTTAATTATCTCGAAAACTATGAACATTTTGTATAGGCATGTATATTAGAATGTTGTAGGTATTGATACAACAATCATTTTGATGTATAGAAAAAGGTCATGGGTTCAAAGGTCAAGGTCACAGATGTGAAACATTACTGAAATTGTTAATTATCTAAAAAACTATAAACTTTTTGTATAGGCATGTATATTAGAATGTTGTAGGTATTGATACAACAATCATTTTGATGTATAGAGAAAGGTCATGGGTTCAAAGGTCAAGGTCACAGATGCGAATCAATACCGAAATGGTTAATTATCTCGAAAACTATAAACTTTTTGTATAGGCATATATATTAGAATGCTGTAGGTATTGATACAACGATCATTTTGATGTATAGAAAAAGGTCATGAGTTCAAAGGTCAAGGTCACAGATGTGAAACAATACTGAAATGGTTAATTATCTCGAAATCTATAAACTTTTTGTATAGGTATGTATATTAGAATGTTGTAGGTATTGATACAACGATCATTTTGATGTATAGAAAAAGGTCATGGGTTCAAAGGTCAAGGTCACAGATGCGAAACAATACCGAAATGGTTAATTATCTCAAAAACTATAAACTTTTTGTATAGGCATGTATATTAGAATGTTTTTGGTATCGATACAACAATCATTTTGATTATAGAAAAAGGTCATGGGTTCAAAGGTCAAGGTCACAGATGTGAAACAATACCAAAATGGTTAATTATCTCAAAAACTATAAACCTTTTGTATAGGCTTGTATATTAGAATGTTGTAGGTATTGACACAACAATCATTTTGATGTATAGAAAAAGGTCATGGGTTCAAAGGTCAAGGTCACAGATACAAAACAATACCGAAATGGTTAATTATCTCGAAAACTATAAACTTTTTGTATAGGCATGTATATTAGAATGTTGTAGGTATTGATACAACGATCATTTTGATGTATAGGAAAAGGTTATTGGTTTAAAGGTCAAGGTCACAGATGCGAAACAATACCGAAATGTTTTATTATCTCGAAAACTATAAACTTTTTGTATAGGCATGTATATTAGAATGTTGTAGGTATCGATACAACGATCATTTTGATGTATAGAAAACGGTCATGGGTTCAAAGGTCAAGGTCACAGATGTGAAACAATTCTGAAATGGTTAATTATCTTGAAAACTATTAACTTTTTGTATAGGCATGTATATCAGTTGAAAGGCCAGCTTCGATTTTTTCCGTTAAACCCGCGATTTAATCTTCAGGGCCGTTCAAGGGGGGTAATTCAAATTTGGTCGGCAGATGGCGCTTTGTCGTCACCTCGAAGAATTTGCATTTTAGGGTTGACGCAATAAATCATTAATTAAATGGTGTTTTTAACTTAAACTATATATATTTTTGTATCCGTTTGATAGCAAATTGATTTTTCTAGACGATCACAACAATTAAACACTCCTTATAACTAATAAAAATGCTGGAATCATAGACATAAACTGCGGTATCGTGAAAGGTCAAAATCAAGTGGGCGGTGCATTCGGAGTTTATGCCCGGTAAATTGAATTGACAGAATCGCATCCCACACCGATTGGGTTAAAAATTATAGTCGTAATCGGTAGCATTTAGAACACCGGTCATTTTGATACCGGATAGAAACCATCACTCGCACCGGTTATTGCACAGGAAGATTGTCAAGTTGACCCTGCGTGCCGATGATTTGGAAAACAAAACTTGCTATTTATTGCGTCTAGACATCTTCTAATTTGTTTATTTTTACTCTAGATATTTGTTGTGTGTTTTTAATATAATCTTTAAACATTTTGTTTAATTTTAGTTTAATTTTGTAGAAAAAATCCCACGAAAATCAAACATCCAGATCGCCCAGCTGGCCCCATGTAGTCACTATGTGACTCAGAAATCAGCTGATATTGGATTTTTTTTTACACTTTCATTACATTTAGAGTCACAAGAGGGACAGTTTGCTAGAAAACCATCTGAACAACAATTATCTGGTGTTGATTTAACTGCTGCAGTGCATGCAAATTTTAAAACTGTGATTTTAATGTTTCAGATCAGAAGTTGGCAGTTGTATCACATATTTACAGGTAGGCAGGCTGACAAAGAGCATAATTATAGTTTGTTAAATTTCAGAAAGTTTGCAGAAGAGGAGAAGTCATGATATGGAAAATTACATAAAATGTTTTCAATTACACTTTTCAGACTGTAAATTACTTTATTTTTTTTTATTTTTTTATTTTTTTTAGTAATTTGAAAAGTTTTGCCACTTCAAGGGGTTGAAGATGGATTTTAAATGCCAAAGTTCAGTTTAGTTATTCAGAAACTGGTGACGGTGTTTGCAGATATTGAGGTACAGGTTGCAAATGCACAAATTGCAAAAATGTTGTAATTAATGCAATTCTAGATCCTTCAGCTATCACTACTGCTACTGTTGCTGATGATTCCACAGCTACAAATACCTATAAATAGGTTTTTAAAACATTGATGCTAATTTTGAATGTTTTCTCTCCACAGTAACCACAGCCAGTATGGATGTACCAGCAGAAAACATACTTGATAACACAGAAAATTCAGAAATGGATCACAAAGATTCTTGTACTACATGTATTAGATTTACTGTTCAAACATTTCATATTTTTAAAGTTGATACATGTACATGTATTTGAGCTTTTTATGAAATTTATCACAATATAACCCATTCACTTTTATTGTGCAAGAATCTATGTAAATATCTTTTACCGTATTTTAATTTGAGCCAAACTTTAAATCATGGATCATTGCTGCACACATCATGGCTAGTTCTGACAGTCCCACAGTATCATTCTTGTGTGGTGAATGATGTTATACTGGTACTACATTAAATTATTCTGTTTTAATTAATTTCTTTTTTATTTTCAAGAATGCAGAATATGTGTAGTTTATTTTCATATGATTTTATGATACATCACTAGGTTTCCATAAATTTGAAATAATTAGTAGCCAAATTTCCAAAATTTGTGAAAATATAGTCCTTTTTAAAGTATCTCTTCACAAATTTGCTAAAATAGGTTACTTTTTGAAAGAATTCCTCAGAAATTAGTAGCCAATGGCAATTTTGGCTACCAGGAATGGAAACATAGACATCATACATGTATAATCATTTCAGTTGATTTTCAGATTACCAATACTTATACAGTTTATTTTCAGATTATGCATTCCTACAAGTTAATTTGTAGTTCATTTTATTTACAGATAACTTTTTTTATATTTATTGACAGGTGAAATGCATATTTCAAATTTTATTTACAAATTTGCCAACATTGTATTTTCAGATTATTCATAGATAACATTTTTATTTGTAGATTAAATATTATTAATGCTATTGCTATGCTAAAAACAAGACAGAGACTACAGAATAAACAATGACTATGTTTGTTTGTTTTTTTTATTGCAGATAACATTACATGGTCAACACACAGTACAATGTCAATAAAGATGTTTTGCTTGCATTTTAACATTATCATTACTTTAAGGAAAAATAAATGCTAATTGACATAATAAATGCATAATTATTTTTGTGCATTACACTGGCACCTGTCCAACATAACATTTGAAATATTGGTAGGGGCATGGCCTCTTACTGTATAGGTTTGAATCTCATTCAGGACAGTTTTTGTGTGAGAAAGTTAGTCAGTTTGTTGTGGAATGTCGTTGGTTTTCTTTGGGCTCTACAGTTTTCTCCCCATCTCTAAATATGTTTGATAGTGAAAGAATCTTGACTTTTACTCTACTCCTTACCCAAAAGACATGAAGCATCCTCTGGACTGAAGGTAGATACATGAACTTGATCCATGTCATTTTGGAGACAGTCAGAATTAGATTAATATTGCATCTGTGCAATAGTACTTTAGCTGCAAAAAGTCTACCAGCAGCACTTGATCTGTGAAAAAATGAACCACAGATACTAAAGAATTAACTGTTACACCCGGTAAAACTGACCTGACCATCTTATAGAAAGAGATTTTAATTTCTAGTTATTAACTTGGGGTGTGGAAACAGTATTTCTTCCTGTTCACTGTCATGGTGCTGCTGTTGAATTTTTATTTAAAATCAGCACATAGCAACTAGTTGTCATATGCTGATTTTAAATTCATTATTTTAATAAAAATTTAAAATCAGCACATGACACCACTGAAAAGAAAATTATATAACTTTCTCTTGTGTATCAAATTTGAAGAAATATTTCCCATGGAAAATAATTTTATTTGATTAAGATTAAAATGTTAAATGAAGCCATTTTTTTAGATTTTATTTATTTTTTTATTTTTATTTTTTTATTTATTTTTTTTTACATTTCCCTACATTAAAACAAATATCAATCAATAAGACAGTAAAATCACTTTATTTTTATTCGCATACATGCGAGAGACATTGTAAACAAGGGAGATAATCATCATACGAAAAACAAAACAAAACAGAAGCAACACCTGCTGATTTCTTAACTGACAGAATCGCATCCCGCATCGATTTCGGACATGTCTTTCATATGAATATGTTCAGAAATGAATATATTTTCAGAATTGAATTATTAGAACCCATCACTTGTCCTAATATTTAATAATTTGTGTCTGAAGCACGAATGTCGGCCGACAGATGTGAACCAAACCCCGCAAAAGGAGCCACACCTGCCGTTTTCTCAACTGACAGAATCGCATCCCACACCGATTTCGGACATGTCTTTCATATGAATGTGTTCAGAAATGAATAAATTTTTAGAAAATAATTATTAGAACCCATCACTCGCCCTAATATTTTCAAAAAATGTGTCTGAAGCGAGATCGTCGGCCGACAGCTGTAACACAACCTCCACTTTCAAGACGTATTACTCGTAATTTTCTGTATATAATTGGTTCTTTTTTACATAAATTGAAGGAAAAAATATTTATTGTTCAAAATATTTGATGATTTTAAGTAATAACGATCCCATTTAAAAGTATACTTAAATTTTCGAGACCTACTACCATTTCCGATTGCGTACCAAAATTTGAACTGAAAATCACGTGACTAAAGTGATTAAAAATCAGCCATATTGGAAGCTGGCCTTTCGACTGTATATTAGAATGTTGTAGGTACTGATACAATGGTTATCATGATGTAGAGAAAAAAGTCATTGGGGTTTAGTATTTATGTTTTCTTTAAATCTATCAGCTAGCCATTAGTTATCAGGTGAGCGTATCAGGCCCATGGGCCTCTTGTTTTCTGTTTTTTTTTATTTCTCTCATATAAAAATATAAGGGGAAAAATCCATATATAATCAATGTTGAATTTCAACTGATATAATTTTATACAGGTTTTGCATTTCATATGTAACTTTGATTGCAATGTAAGGTTTTCAGAGAAATTATCAGGACAGTGTATTTTTACAAAATATTGCCACTTTAGAATTGGTAAATTTAAGCAAATAAGTATGGTAGGTATGGTGAGGTGTCAGGAATCTCACTTGGACATTTTTGGGGCCATTCCCAATGGCTAAATGGGTAGTTTTTCCAATTTTGAACAGAATATTTCCAAAAATTACTGTAAATAATCACTGTATAAATATAGAAAAAACTTGAAGTAAATTGATGACAGAGTAAAATTTTGGCATATTCCATTGAAGGGGAAAGAATAAGAATAGTCTCTTTATTCCAGAAGCATGTGTTCTTTTGTCAGGTTTCTGATTCAGTTAACTTAGCAATGAGTAATGTGTTCTTATTACACAACTGTGGTATTGGAACCTGTTATTATTAAAACAAAAGTGAAAGTAGATAACAATGATGTCTCACAACACAAAATACTATAGGAAAAGATAGATAAAAAACATCAGGAAATGTGGCAAGATCAAAATATTTTTTAACAACAGATTAAACATTGCCAGCTAAAGGCTTTGCTACAACGAATTTGAATCTTTTTTTTTTATTAATTTATATATTTTTTTTATTTTTAATCATTTTTCCCAAACTAGGTGAAACACCATGTATTTTCCCAATTCCAAGGGCCCCAGCCCCATTCCTAAAGAAGGACAAGAGATCCCTGGGTGCCTATGATGCCCCAAAATCTTGAAATTTCTGATGATTATTAATTCTGTGCTGTAAAATTAAAATTGGTATAATATGTAATTTACACTACTGAGCTAGTATCTATGCTGGTGATATATCACAAACTCAGTAGGCAATAATTGTGTATTATTGTCAGAAATATACTATAGTCTAAATTTGCTGCTAGTTAAAATTTGAAATTCCTCAAAAACTAAGGTATACTCCCTCATGCAAATTATTTCCTTAGCTAAATTTGGTAAAGTAGATTTGTATTTTTTTCAACATCTTGAAGAAGTTTGGTTTCACAATTTTAATCCAAGCTTGGTCCAAGCACTACTGATGAGAGATAGTATTCTGAAATAGCCATATAATGCTGTTAAATTAAAATTGGTTTAATATGTGATTAGTGAAATACAGTCCAACCTGCATTAAAGGCCACCTCTATATAAGGGCCTCCTGCTTACAAAGGCCAGCAGAATTGTAACCTATGTTCTTTATTCATATTATTTGAACCTGTATATAAGGCCACTTTTACTGGTTTCCTTGTGTGGCCTTTATAGACAGGTTTAACTGTCATGGATATAAAGTCAGCTAGTATGATAATTGTAATTTTAGTATGCACTATTTATGACATCATAATCTTAATCAAAGTTGCCTAAATCTTGTTCCTTATGACAAAATCTAGATTCAGGTCATGATTTGCCAATAATTATCTATGGTCAAATCATAGAAATAACCTTGTGAACACAATAATGATCACAATTTTTTTGCCAAGTCTTCATCACACTTACCCAGAGTGATCCCTCTTGACAGAAGTTAAGGCAAAATTAATATATATAGTTCAAAAGTTCACTAGATTAAATCATAGAAAAACTATTTGATATGTCTAGCCCAATCTTCTTCAAAATTGCTCAGAATACTTGTAATCTTCTTGTCAAAAGATAGGTGGGCTTCTGAAAGTTATTGAACATTCTTGTTCAAAAAGTAGGTTACTAATCCATATACATGTATTGCAAACTCTTTAGAAGCCAAATATTTTGGCCAACTTTTATCAACCTTTCCCAGATTTTTTTTCTTGACTAGACTAAGTTTTCTGATAAATCATGTTGAATCAATAAGTAAGTCATAAGTTTAAAATATTGAAAAAATCTCTAAATTTTCAGTAGGTTATACTACTTTAAATTTGAGCTAAATGCAAATTATTGTCAGATGAGCACCCAGGGACTTCACGAGTCTTGTTTTTCAAATATCAACGACTCAAAGAAGCAGTTTAAGTATTTATGTTACCAAGGAAACAGTATGACAGATTTGTTCTTTTAATCAATCTAAATGCATCAAAATAAGTTAGATGTATAACAAAATATAGTATTGTGTTGCTTTTAAGATAAATATGTCATATGGTATCGCAAAGGAAAAATTGTAATTTTTAATACATACATATATACTTTTATCACTATGGCTTGATTCTCATCTGGTTTTCTGTGACAAAAACTGGATAAAAATAAGATGTAGTTTTTATGATTCCTTGACAAACTAGGATACCATATATCATTATAACAATGTTATTATGATGTTCAATATAATGCAAGCAATATTCTGAAGCAGTTATCTGGACCCAGTTGTTCGAATCTGGACCCAGTTGTTCGAAGCTTGATTAGCCTAATCAATAATTAGCAGAAATTTAAAACATAAATAAAATCAAAATATCATTGAATCAATAGTTTTATTAGAATTTGCTATAGTTTGAAGGATTTTTCTTCATTTTCAACATTTAAACATTAAGTTCACAATATATCTGAAATCAGATAAAATTGAAATTTTGACTACTGGTAATCAAAAACTAATCAGGCTTCGAACAACTGACCCCTGAACAAGACAACTTTATAAAGATCTATATTGCTTGATATAACTGCCATTTCAATATATGTAAACATTCGAAGGGTAATATTATTTTTTTTACAAGGTCTCTTCAAAGTAGGACTATAACCAATATTATCTTTTTTATAAGGTCACTTCAAAGTAGGACTAAAACCAGTTACTGGTATATAAATATTCACACAGATTTTATATAGAATAAGTTAAATTCACCTTGCTGTTGTTTTTTTTATTTTCAAAAAAGCTACATTGGGAAAGATTTTATTGTTCAATTTTTATGATGCACAGATTGCAATCTCTGTCAGGCCATTCCTATAAAATTCTATGTTTGACATCATTGCATGCATCCCTTGTATTATTTTTTTTTGAAAAACAAACAAATTCCATCAAATGCGAAAATACATATTTGATCGTAAAATTTGGTCATTTTTCATGTCCATTTCGTTTTCCGACTTTGAAATATCGGGTACACTCTGGTTTGTTTGGAAGTTTGAAGTAGGTATTGACATGAAAAGATCAAATGATGTACTTCATAAAATTCAGATGAAAATTCCAATTTATCACACTCGTGCAATGAGTTTAATTTCTATTAAACATTTAAAACACAATGTTTTTAGCTCACCTGACCGAAGGTCATGTGAGCTTATGGCATAGCGCAGCGTGTGTATGTGCGTGTGTGCGTGTGTGCGTGTGTGAGTGTGTGCGTCGTTAACACCTATTTTCGACTTCTCCTCTGAAACTACTGGACAGTTTTTAATGAAACTTTGTCAGAAGTATATATGGGCCGGTGCAATTCAGATTTGTTCGTGGCGTTGCCATGGCTACCATAACTAGGTCAAGGTGACCTAGGGGTGCAAAAATCTTAAAAAATCTTCTTCTCCGAAAGTACTGATTGGAGAAAAAATCTGATGTGATATTTGGCTTCTCTAGGGTCTTAAGCCTATAGTTTGTTCATTTTGTGAAATTCGGATAAAAAATAGGTTACGCGTTTTTGCGTTTAATTTTGAAAAAATCGTAAAATAGCTTCAAATTGTTATAACTTGACTATTTGACCAGATAATGACATGGGGTTTTCAGTTTTGACATCTTCTTGTTAGTATCTTCAAATTGAGGTCAAGGTCAATTGTGAAGGTCGTGACCTAATTTTTTTTACCTCTGATTATAATTATTATCTCGAAAACTATAAACTTTTTGTATAGGCATGTATATTAGAATGTTGTAGGTATTGATACAACGATCATTTTGATGTATAGAAAAAGGTCATGGGTTCAAAGGTCAAGGTCACAGATGTGAAACAATACCGAAATGGTTAATTATCTTGAAAACTATAAACTTTTTGTATAGGCATGTATATTAGAATGTTGTAGGTATTGATACAACGATCATTTTGATGTATAGAAAAAGGTCATGGGTTCAAAGGTCAAGGTCACAGATGCGAAACAATACCGAAATGGTTAATTATCTCGAAAACTATAAACATTTTGTATAGGCATGTATATTAGAATGTTGTAGGTATTGATACAACGATCATTTTGATGTATAGAAAAAGGTCATGGGTTCAAAGGTCAAGGTCACAGATGCGAAACAATACAGAAATGGTTAATTATCTCGAAAACTATTAACATTTTGTATAGGCATGTATATTAGAATGTTGTAGGTATTGATACAATGATCATTTTGATGTATAGAAAAAGGTCATGGGTTCAAAGGTCAAGGTCACAGATGCAAAACAATACCCAAATGGTTAATTATCTCAAAAACTATAAACTTTTTGTATAGGCATGTATATTAGAATGTTGTAAGTATTGATACAACGATCATTTTGATGTATAGAAAAAGGTCATGGGTTCAAAGGTCAAGGTCACAGATGCGAAACAATACCGTAATGGTTAATTATCTCGAAAACTATAAACTTTTTGTATATGCATGTATATTAGAATGTTGTAGATATTGATACAACAATCATTTTGATGTATAGAAAAAGGTTATGGGTTTAAAGGTCAAGGTCACATATGCGAAACAATACCGAAATGGTTAATTATCTTGAAAACTATAAACTTTTTGTATAGGCATGTATATTAGAATGTTGTAGGTATTGATACAACGATCATATTGATGTATAGAAAAAGGTCATGAGTTCAAAGGTCAAGGTCACAGATGTGAAACAATACTGAAATGGTTAACTATCTTGAAAACTATTAACTTTTTGTATAGGCTTTTATATTAGAATGTTGTAGGTATTGATACAACAGTTATCATGATTTAAAGAAAAAAGTCATTGGGGTTTAGTATTTATGTTTTCTTTAAATCTATCAGCTAGCCATTAGTTGTCAGGTGAGCGTATCAGGCCCATGGGCCTCTTGTTTATTTATTTAATGAAAATGCAATGTGCATACGAACAGAAAATATGATTTTGTTTTTTCATTAAAATTTGTTTGTTTGCCTCATACCCTCCTTCCTTTAAAAAAAATTAAGTGAGGTCAAACATGTAATTTTATTGGAATGGCCTCATTAGTAATGTCACAGGATCACCTTGTTTACCAACAGAGCTTGTCCTGTATGATGTTTCTCAGCCCAGAACATTAATTTTAACCTACATTTGTTCACTTTCAAAGAAAATAAAAGCACTTGATTGAAGTGTTTGATAAATACAGTACGGGCCTATGGGAATTTAAACACTGAATTAACAGATTTAACTGAATTTAGGTTAAGCTGTCGAGTGGTCTGGTCGATGTGTTAAAAGCTAGTGGCCAAAAAATCTGCCAAGAGATTGATAGTGACACTCTGAAGCTGCAGATAAGCAGTTAACTAGGGGCCAAAATGAACTGCCAATTCATCACTAATTCCTTAGCTATCCATTTTGCTTTTAGAACAACAAATTGATAAATGAGAGATGTTGTTGTTGAATGTTGTTTAACGTCACATCAGGAATTTTATCAGCTATTAGCGACGAGAACTAATTTATTAATCTCTATGGATTAATCTATGAATAAGGTTGTGTATGCATGTGATGTGCGGGTGTGTTTTATGGTCTGCCTTGTACCAAGGTGCATTCGGGGTGACTTTAAGGTGCTATCTCACCTAGTCAGTACCCTGCAGACAAGCGTACCACTCCCCCACTCACATTATAATGACACCTGCTGAAATAGTAAAGGCCAACTGCAAGGAAAATTCACTTTCCCACATGTGGTCTGAGCAGGATTCGAACTCATAGCAGCAAGAGACAATGGATTTTCAGAAATAAATGAGAGAGCCCTCCATATAAAATTAAACAAATATCGAAAAATATGGAGAATATGAGAGATAGGGAGAGAGAGAGATTGCCAACAGTAAATTGCTTTAACTGTCAGCTTTTCACTATTGATAACTATTGTACTTCAAGTTTAAGAGTTTTTGAAAATGAAAATATCAATCATTTATGTAACATTGTCTTCTTCTTTTGTAATTTTTTTTTTCGAAAACCTTAATCAATACGGCTAATAAGTTCATACAGTGTAGCATTGACATGGAGCAAAGTTTTGATAAATTGGATTTTATTTTTAAAATGCACGTAATGACATAAAAAGCTAACTTTGTTATTCAAAACGCATATACATGCAGCTAGCATGTCTACATTTGTATTGATGATTTGAGACCCTTGATTAATTTTAAGGAGTGTGATCTGAGTTAGTGTTAAAAGCTACATCAGCATTATTGCAGCTATTTGCAGCTCTCTAAATCTGATTGTCTTACGTGATATATAAGGGTAAAAGTGAATTATCACCGGAGAAACGAGAGCCTGTAAATAGTTATGTAATCTGTGTATAATCTGTATCTATGTTTGTGTTTTGGTGATTCGTACAGGGAAGTGTGTTATATAATAGATTTACAAGTTTGTTAACTCTGTATCGACATTTTAGAATCAATAATACAATAGTTACTGAATGGTAAAATATTGGTAACTAATAGGAGTGTACACTTAAATCAGCTGTTTATATTTTAAGTTTTTTTTGAAAGAATTTTCACCAAAAAACTGAGACAAAAAGAAAAGTTTAAAGTTTTTTTGCACATCACGCAAGATAATCTATTGAAATAGCATTGCTAGATATTCTTGTCTGGAACCTCCATTGTCAGATAGGCTACTTGCTGATTTATTCACTTCTATGTAAGTTGTCTTTGTTGATTTTCTTACTTTTATGTAGGGGCCTTAGTGGTCGAGTTGTCTGAAGCACACTAATCATAGTGCTTCTCACCACCTAAATTCAAATCCCGCTCGGAGAAAGCTCCTAGTTTGAGAAAAAAATGAACCCTCATTCTGGAGGTAATACATTAGAATTCTGGTTGAGATTTTTCTATCTTACACCACAAGTAGTAATTAAATATATTTGACTGTTTCTGGTAATCCAACCGACACCACTAATTTTTAACTGTATGCCAAAGTTTTTATATTGAATTTAGAGTTATATTTCTTTCCATCCATCTGCCTGTCTGTCCCACTTCTTGTCTGGAGTAATACTCCAAACTATGAATCACAATTTCATAATCTTCAATTTCATACTACCAGTATGCATCATAATTTTACAAAACCTAAAGCATCAACATTGATAGAAGATTATATATGCATTACTAACTCGAAGCTGTTTGCTAAATTTCCTTGAATCTATAGCCCTTTGAAGTTTTCAATGGGAAATTCTTGTCAAGAGTCAATCTCCAAAACTATTCACTAGAAGTTTAAAAAAATGGACATTATCAACGGCGAAAGGAGAAGGGGATATTATGAACCTGATTTGGTTTACTAATTTTCCTTGGTGTTATAATCCTCTGTTTATCAAAGTATAAAAAAACACACTATTTTGCAAGTAACAACAGATAGGGGATGCACATGTTATAGAATATAAGTGCAAATCACATAAAATAGGTACTGGATCAGAATCCTAATTTATTTTTTTTATCTTATAAATTTCCCCCTGCTTAATGACAAAGAAGTCTTGTGTTTTTAGTGTTCACAGAAACAATGAAATCTATAAAGAATAAGATTTGGAAAAACCTAAGTCAACTTGACATTTTCCTGATTACTTGCTTGGTTTAATCTCTGACAATTTACAGATTTCATTCAGCCAAATACACTAACATATTATCAGAACAGGGATACTCAAATTGATTTTCCTGAAGTGAAGTCTACTTTAATATTTAATATGTTAAGTGTTTTGGAGGTAGTTTGATTTAAGAAATAAAGTCATTTTCCAATGTCTTTATAAACTGAATTTGAGACAGCCCATTATACTTTGTAAGTTCATAAAGACATTGGAATATTACCTTATTTCTTATGTTTACAATATTTATAAAAAATTATTTTATTGCAGTCTCACATTTTCCATGTTAATTTGAAAACAATTTTGAAATGTGCTGTTGTGCACCTTTTCATAAAATGGGTCAGCTCCTGCCAGTCAACAAGAGCATCGGACATCTGACATTATCACGTCAGCGCCTAGAGCAATGTCTCTAGAAAGTTGCAAAGTATAGTTGATGTCAAATACTTTATTGAAGCAAAGATATTGCAATATATGGTTTAACCACAGTGTCAATCTGAGTAATTAAGCTCAGTCTTGTATGCTCTGTAAGGTGATGATGAAGCATGATGATGGTGATGATGCATGATTGCCTGCCTGCTCCTAAAACTAACCAAACTTGCTGTGATGCCAGGGTGGTTGTATAATGTTTGTTCTCACATATGAATAAAGTTTGTATCGCAAGATTACAGAGCAAGGATTTAATTGACCATAAAGATTTGATGGGAGGCAACGATTCTCATAGGTCTCTGCTAAGCATGGTTGCTGTACAAAGTACTGACCTAGTGTGGTGAGCTAATGTCATATCCCAATGTGAATCTTATTTGTGATAAAAATTAAATGATCTTATGAAATAATTTATATTTTTTCTTTTTTATTTCAGTGGTGGAATTAAATTTACAAATTTGAAAAATGATGAACGTAAGTATAATGACTCGTACCGTATGGTATGACAGAATTTAAAATATTTTTAAATCACGTATATGAGTTGTAGCAAAACATGTATTAAATTTTGTGCATTTATAAGAAACTAAATACAATGTTTTAAGTCAGTTTTAAAACACAAGTTTTGGGGTTTTCCTTATGAAGTATCCATACTCAGTGATTTTGTTTGCCTAAAATTACTACCAAATAAAGGTTGCTTCCCCTGGGGGGAAAATGACAAAATTTTCCCATCACCACTAATATTCTCAAAACAACAGTGATGTACTAGCAAATTAATTGTAGTTGTCTCTGCCCACAAAATGTAAGATATTGTGACAATATAACATCTTTGCAATGAGGATCTTAAGCTATTGTGAGCATGTCATAATGCAATTTTCTATATCTCAGTACTTCAATTTTTCCCAATTTAATAGGCAGAAAGTTTTTAAAAAATGTAGCAAAATTGCTGCCATACTTTTAATTAATATGTTTTATGAATCCAGGTGATTTTTACAATAACTTGCAAAGCATGTCATTATGCAATTTTCTATATTTCAGTACTTCAAATTTTCCAATTTAAAAGGCAGAAGGTAGTTTTTAAGAAATGTAGCAAAATTGCTGCCATACTTTTAATTAATATGTTTTTATGAATCCAGGTGATTTTTACAATACCTTGCAGAGGTGACCAGCGGTCAAAATAAAGTAGTCTCCAGGTGTTAAATATCACCCACTGATACACTGTACAATCAATGTCAAATATCATATTGTTGTTAAAAACAATTCTACCTTGGTGGTGACCAGTAAGAAAGATCCTTTTAGCTGTTTTTGTATAGATTTACTTCTAGTTCTACTTCTGTTACTGGGCAGGACAATGAAGCATCCCATACAATGGTGATGTATAACTACAGTCCAACCTGCCTTAAAGGCCACCTCTATATAAGGGCTACCTGCTTATAAAGGCCAGTAGAATTATATCCCAATTGTTCTTTATTCATATTATTTGAACCTGTATATAAGGTTCACCTGCCCATAAAGGCCACTTTCATTGGTTCCCTTTGGTGACCATTATAGGCAGGTTTGACTGTAAATGAAAAATATCAATATTGTTTAAAAAAAACAATTTTACATATATCAACTTTAAACATGAAAATGAAATGAGATCAGATTATCTTTTAGAAAAATAAAGATCGAAGGTTAATGGTACTTGTAAACCAGTAATGGTCATAGCAACCATGTCTGATTTATGATCAGTTTCTTGAAGTAATCATCATATATTATAAACTCTTAGAAGAAAGGTCAACATCAAATTCCTTAACAACCATATAAAATATCTAATTAATTTCCTTAGCAACCATATATATTTATGACCATTGTCATGCAATTTACTTGTATTAGCTATGGAAAATACACTTTTCAGAGGATATTCATATCACGAGGATCTATTGTTTCTTTTATTTCCTCCCACCTGTTACATAAATATCTCTTAATATGACAAAATCTCTGTGATTTAAAACAAGTCTCTCTAAATCAAGTCTTTGTATCATTAATGTCAAGAATAAAATTGTGTTCTGCCTTTACTAACTAACCTAATTGTTTTAGACCCACCCTAAAGTTTTATTGACATGCAATCAAACCTTAAAAACTGATGTGCCTTGTCATGTCACTACTCTGTCTGCACATTGCCCTGGGTGCACTGCAAAGGTAAAAAAAATTTGCCACATCATTTATAGCTTGGTGGTGTCTAGATGCTACTGAAATATTCTTGACTGGGATATAAAATCGATCTAAGTCATGTGTGCTCAATAATATGACATGGAGATATCATTTTGTTTTATTACACCTTATGTAAAAATCTAGCAATTTCATTGGATAAGAGCTATGTAACAATTTGTACTGTCACATAAAATTTATAATGTCACATAGCGCTGCGCGTGACTATGTGACAGTACTTTTGTTCGAGTCGCCTACCTTCACTGGATCACGTCGGCGCTTTGAACAAAACATGTTTTCAGTTGTGTCTACAGCAAGTGTCTCATTGTTATTGATATTGTTTACATTCATCTGTAACAACAACGGATGATGTTTGCCGAGGTTGACAATGACTGTCTTGGCAATTTGTTAAGAGTCTAAAGACTCTGCATCAACTAAATGGATCATTCAGCGGGCCTTGGATATGTTTCTTAAATTTCTTGGCTCAAATGACTGCATTTGAGGCATTCCCGGTCGATAAATTGAATTAAAATTGGTATAGACATTACTAAGGATGAGGATGCACATCATGTATTGGTAAAATAAAACAAACATTCGGTGTAATAAAATGAATATTACATTTCTGACAGGGTGCCAGTACATATATTGTCACCTCTCGAAAAGCATTTTCAGCCTCGGCTATTGCCTCGGCAAACAATGCTTCCTCGAGGTGACAATATGTACTGGCACCCTGTCAGAAATGTAATATTTATATAATGTTTCTCACTACAATTAATGTTCCTTTTAAAGTTATATTGCTAACTACATTCAGAAATCTGTATAAATAGTTAAAAAGTATTTGTCAGTTCATTTATTTAAGAAATAAGGTATTTTTCCATTGTCCTTATGAACTTGCAAAGTATAATGGGCTGTCTTAAATTTTTGCATAAAAGGCTTTCCTTATTTCTTATATTTACAATATTTAAAGAAATTAATTTTATTTCCATGTTAATTTAAAAACAAATTTGAAATGCAATGTTGGTGCACCTTCTCATTAATATTGGTCGTCTCCTGTCAGTCAATAAGAGCATTTGACATCTGACATCATCGCGTCAGTGTGTGGAGCAATGTCTCAATGAAGTTGCAAAGTAAATCAATGTCAAATACTTTATTGAAGCAAACATACTGCAATTGTAAATATTGCGATTTAAATGATATTCCCATGCTCTTGAAATCTCATGCCCTAGCATTAATTCTCTTGTTTCTATTTTGTTCAAACATTTTTCGATCTGTTAGTTGATATACAAATGAACTCTGATCATATTTGGTATGTATAGTCAAAATAACTCAGATTAATATCAAAACAATGATACAATTATTTGTGTTTTATATGACATGTTATTTTGATATGATGATACGTTTACTGGTTTGTTTTTTTGATAAATTCACATTTATATCATTATTTACCCCTATTTGTTATTTTCATTTTGGAAGAATTAAAACATGCTTATTGATTTGTTTTAGAATTATAATATTATTAGTTTAATTAATTGATTATAGTGTAATGTTTTCGGGATAACCCTCACTGAAAAACAACCTAGTGCTCTAATCAAGATTGAAGTTGTGATCTGATGACATGTCATATATCATTTATAACTTGCTGCATATGATATTAAAGTCTAGTTACCCCCTTGTAACTTAATTAGTATCACTTTTTTCAGTTATATGTTCTGTAATCAACAGTGCTTATTTCAGGATTTTTCAGATAAGACCATTTTCAACAACAACAAAAAACAAAACAAAAAAAAACTTAAATTTTTTCAGTTCTGTCTTATTTTGTTATGTATTATAAAGGGGGTTTTGTGATAAATTGAGGATGACTCATAAAGAAAATCATAAGAGAAATTTATATTTTGGAATTTCAAAATAGTGTAGCAATGAGCAAGATGAGTTAACTGAAATATTATAACAAGGTTTAACTGTACAATTTATATAAAGCAAGGGTTTTTTATGAGGTTCTCATGTCATGATGTAATCATGTAGTCTAATAATTTTTAAGAAACATATTGCGTTGATACAAATTATTCAGTAATAATGCAAAAAAAGAATGTTGGATGTGTCATTTTCTATCCTTCTTATTGGTTCATTGGTCTAAACTATTATCCTTTGGGTTTGAAATCCACATGTTCAGTCCTATTGTGAATGCAAGAAAAAATTGTCAGTTTGCATAATGGAGAACATTGGTTTTCTCCACACTTTCTAGATTTCTCTACTGTTTCATAATGGACTGCCTCAATATAAGTAATATAATTTAATTTATGTGTAAAACATCATTGGTACCAACCAACCGTTTTACTTTCCTGAATTGGTAAAGTGAGTATGTACTTAAAGTCCTTAAAGCGTATAAGTTGTATGGACTCAGGTGTTATTATATTTCATCAGCATGATTTTCAGTTCTAAAGTTTATGTTTATGCCATAGTTTTATGTCTTAAACTTTAATTTTCAGTTAAAAACAAACCTTCATTAGATGATGCTGCTTGATCTTTGTGAAGTTTTATTACACAGCTTATACATTTGAAGATCATTTGATCTTTGTGAAGTTTTATTACACAGCTTATACATTTGAAGATCATTTGATCTTTGTAAAGTTTTATTACACTGCTTATACATTTGAAGATCATTTGATCATTGTGAAGTTTTATTACACAGCTTATACATTTGAAGATCATTTGATCTTTGTGAAGTTTTATTACACAGCGTATACATTTGAAGATCATTTGATCTTTGTGAAGTTTTATTACACAGCTTATACATTTAGGATCATTTGATCTTTGTGAAGTTTTATTACACAGCTTATACATTTGAAGATCATTTGATCATTGTGAAGTTTTATTACACAGCTTATACATTTGAAGATCATTTGATCTTTGTGAAGTTTTATTACACAGCTTATACATTTGAAGATCATTTGATCTTTGTGAAGTTTTATTACACAGCTTATACATTTGAAGATCATTTGATCATTGTGAAGTTTTATTACACAGCTTATACATTTGAAGATCATTTGATCTTTGTGAAGTTTTTTACACAGCTTATACATTTGAAGATCATTTGATCATTGTGAAGTTTTATTACACAGCTTATACATTTAGGATCATTTGATCTTTGTGAAGTTTTATTACACAGCTTATACATTTGAAGATCATTTGATCATTGTGAAGTTTTATTACACAGCTTATACATTTGAAGATCATTTGATCTTTGCGAAGTTTTATTACACAGCTTATACATTTGAAGATCATTTGATCTTTGTGAAGTTTTATTACACAGCTTATACATTTGAAGATCATTTGATCTTTGTGAAGTTTTATTACACAGCTTATACATTTCAAGATCATTTGATCTTTGTGAAGTTTTATTACACAGCTTATACATTTGAAGATCATTTGATCATTGTGAAGTTTTATTACACAGCTTATACATTTGAAGATCATTTGATCTTTGTGAAGTTTTATTACACAGCTTATACATTTCAAGATCATTTGATCTTTGTGAAGTTTTATTACACAGCTTATACATTTGAAGATCATTTGATCATTGTGAAGTTTTATTACACTTGTTTCTTTTTATTCACAGCTTATAAATTTCAAGAAAATCTAATTAAAACCATGATGCAGATAGAGAATACATACTTTGAACTAGCCAGAACCTGCCAACAGAATTGTCTAGTTATATGTGACCGAGGAATAATGGATGCAACAGCTTGTGAGTTAATTATATCTAGATTTAATGACGGTCATTAACAATTTTAATATTTCTACTGACTTTACAATAAAATACTCCTACTGTTGTTGTTTCAGAAATAGTAGAAGTGATATATGTGTGTTAAATGGGTAAAAATTAGTGGTGTTATAAATGTACTATATTGCTCTTTTTAAACATGTCTCTTCTTATTCTGTTATCATCATCAGCATTCTACAAGTAAGTACTGTAAAGGGGGAAATTTTCACATGGGTAAAATTTTTACTTATTTTGCACTAAAGAAATTACTGCAAAAATTTAACCTATGCCAAAATGTATAACATACATATCTTAATATATAGAATATTCACCCACTTATATTGGTTACGTGAAAATTACACCTACATAAAATGTCAGATTTTAGGAATTGCGAAATTTTCACCCTGAGAAAAATACTTTTACAGTAAATGGAAGTAATTTGTAACTAAAAAACTTATACATGTACTTGGCAATAGCCAACAGTTCCAAATACATTGTACAATACAACAATAGTCCATGATATAAACAATAAAATCGGACAAGAAACAAGAAAAGACAAACACATAGTGGTATTATTAATTATAAAACTTACTTGGTGGACATGTATTGGAATAAATGTCCAGCAATGTGGTTATAATTATGATATTTAGAATTACAATATACATATCAATACAAAGTGCATAAAACACGATATATCAGCACTTTGAATTATAGAAATTTCCCTGTTTGGTTTGACATATACATACTGGAATCATGAAAATGTGGCATGCACTGATGGCATTATACAGCATGGTTTATTATCGTTCCAAGTCTTCTGTGACCTCTTTTATTTTAAGTTCTCATCTGCAAGAAACATGACTTTCATTTCATAATGCTGAGTGCTTGCCAAAATAACAGTCACTACCCACTTTCAAGTTTTGGGTCAGACCCAGTAAGGGTTCGAACCCACAACCATACCACTTACTGAGTGAGCACTTTACCAACTGAGCTATCACGGTGGTCCTGCTAGTATTAATAAGGTTCTAGTGAAGTTCTTTATTTGGCTTCTGCATATTTTTCCTTCATGTTACACATATAATTACAAGTACATGTAATACAGTTTGATTTTAATTAAACCTTTGAACTATGATTAATTCTTGGTCTAGTTACCAGTATTTCCTACTTGAATCATTTTGGTTCATTAATTAATTATCAGAACCTTTTTCTGTCATTATTAATCTAGATTTACCGAGAGACCAGTGGGTGAAAATGAAGACAGATAATCAGTGGAATGAAGTGGATATACGGGACAATCGTTATAATCAGATCATACACATGGTATCAGCAGCCAACGGAGCGGAACCGTTTTACACATTAGAGGGCCATGAAACAAGGCATGAAGATTTATCAGGTGCCAGAAATCTAGACTCAATTACGGCACAGGTGTAGTACCTAAATGTTTTTTTTAAAAAAATATGAAAATGAAGAATGAGGAAATTTTTATTAGTTGTGAAGTTAAATATCTACTAGGGTCCAGTTGTGCAAAGCTGATTAAGGTGAATCATTGATTAAGTCTTAACTAGCAAACCAGATAATATGCAAATTAAGATTTACAGCACAGGTGAAGTACCTAAATGTTAAAAAATATATAAAATGAAAAAATGAGGAAATTTTTATTAGTTTTATGTAGTTAAACAACTACTAGGGTCCAGAAGTGCAAAGCTTATCAAAGTCAGTCATTGATTAAGTCTTAACTAGCAAATCAGATAATATGCTAATTAAGATTTGATTAGTACATTAAAGCATGATTATAAAGACCACTCATGAGACCCATGTAATATGGACTTTGTACACAGTTGACCTTTTAACAATTGCAGGGATGAATCTTAACTATTTTGAGTTAGGGGCCCAGCTCCCTTATGAAGAGAAATTGCAAATTGCAATACATAAAAAAAATCTTTAAAACTTTGGGGCTCAGACAAATTTCTGGAGACCATATGCTACTGGGCTCCTGTTAATCTAAACCCCTACAGTTGAATCTGTCTTTATTAAACACCCGCAACAAAGCAATATTTTTGGTATTTTCTAGTGCAATATTCATGGTATATCCTGATAAAAAATTAAGTCTATACTGATTTTTATGCACCCATTTCTAGAAACAGGACATCAAATGGTAAGGCATTCATACTTGCCTACCCTTATACGATTGCCAGTTAAAACTTACGACGAAAAAAGAAAATCAAGTAATTTTCAGAAATTGGAGCTGAAACCATTTTCTAGTCCATGTATAGTGGTGAAATGGCAACTTCCTCTAATTTAAGCAAAGAGCAATGTGTAAATACTGTCCAAGTGTGCAAGACAGGGAACCAGTGTAGTACATTTGTTTAAAAATGACTTCTTAATGGTATGGGCATGAAAGTGACGATCTTTAGCTTCCAATCAGGATCTTTAGCTGCAAATTAAAATGAAGAAGAAACAATGGGATCAAGAATTCAAACCCAAGTATTATACAGCATATCCATGTTTTGTCAAGTCAAATATAGGAATCCTTGGCTTATGATAGATTTTGTAAAACTTGCGATCAAAGTTTACCCAAACTTACTCCTAGTCTCAGGAAAGGGTAGGCAAGTATGGGCATTGTCCGTTGCGTTTGCCAGAAGAGGAAGTAACTATGTGCAAATTTCTAAAGAGTTGTGCCTATTTAAAATTCTAATGTTATTTTTACCAACAGTTTTAGAGCAAAACTTCACAAAAATTTATATGGGATCTGCCAAAAAAATAAAGGGAATAGGTCCTGGACTTACATTACAAAATGTAATTTTAAACCCCTGATTTCTTTCAAGCTAAGTTGAATGTGACAAGAATGAGACATATATATATATTATATATGTATCAGTGCTTTAATTTTTGTTCCAGGCATGGGTTGGTCATCCATATTATGATGTTATAGACAATGCTACAGGATTTGAAGAAAAAGTTATGAAAATGATCTCGGTAAATATATATTAGAATGTGTTTTGAAGAAATGGTGAATTTTATTTAATAAAGAGACAAACTTTTAAGTGAAAATAGATTTACCATTATCACATTAAACCCATGTGTAATAGATGATAAAGCTTTCCAAGCATCATCTTAATGAAGTAGTTGAATTGATATGATCTAGGAATTTATCCCAAGTCAGGAAATCACTTTTACCCAGGTGAACCTTCCCTCTTACATAAATGTGTTGCTCTTTGTTATTATACCCCACCTTTCAAAGAAAAAGTGGGATATTAAATTCAAGTTTCCACCTGTCCGTCAGAAATTTTTGTCTGCGCTAATTCTCCAAAAACATGAAACACTACATGTACCAGTATTTCATGAAACTTTGTGTAAAGTATCAACATTGATAGGAGATGCACATATCGTTAACCAGAGTTATTTTTTCTTATTATTCTTGGAGTTATTACCCTTTAAACATAAGTGCAAATAACAAAAAATAATCTACTGGTGGGGATCCTAATTCACTGGATTTACTTGTTAAAATTGTTTGCAGTATGACAGTCCATGTGTGGTTACATGGAAAAATTGTTGGCAGTGTAACAACTCATGTGTGTCACATAAAACTGATAGGATATCATTTCGTATTCTGGTCAGCCAGATTAAGCCCAAAATCTAACTTTGAAGTTTTGATGTTTGGATAATTAGTTTATATAGAGAAATATAAGTCTTAATATCTTGAGAGTCAGGTTGACCCACCTGTCACATAGAAGACTTCTGTTAGAAGTGAGAGTTCTTGTGGCCTTTATTCCAAACATCTGTTAGAGTTTCATTATGTGGTTGATGTTACATTATCTGGATGTAATTTATCCAGACTTAAAAAATTGCAACATCACCAACATTAGGAGGTGGTGAATCAATGGTTAAGAGAGACATTTATATTGCTGGGGTTATGGATAATATAAAGGATAATTGTTCATATTTAACATATTTATTTTGACTATTATTACAGGCAGTTTGTAATCGTCTTGGTATAGACGCCGGTGATAGATTAAGTACTAATAGCAAAAAGAGAAAGTTCCTTATTAAAAATCTTGCAGATCTTAAAGTAAGTTGAATTCATACAGATGAATCTACTTTAATCCAAAATCTTGTGATCAGAAAACAGACAGGATTTATGTCCTTTTACAACCTTGAGGTTAATGTTTCAAAGAAAAATCTTGTTATATCGTTAAATTAGCCCTCAAAAAGTTTTTATGGCCGGCATCACAGTATTGTTGGTAAGTTTGATGTTTCGGTGTCCAGATTTCCCTGGATATATTTGACTTCCCATTGTTCCATTTTCCTTTCACTCAATTTTGATTACACACATGGCAGGTGTAGCTAGCTAAACAGGAGGTGCTTGTCTGTGCAAATTCTCTCTTTCATGAAACTTGGTGCAAAGCATCAACATTGATAGGAGATATGCATATTGTTAAACCAAGTTGGTTTGCTCATTTTCCTTGGAGATATTGCCCTTTGAACATATGTGCAAATTACAAAAAAAAAAAACAAAAACAACTGCTGGTGGGGGATTCTAATTCACTAAATTTACTCATTTCAAAATATAAAGTATATATAAAAGTCTTTTAAAGCTAAAGTTGAGCTTCAAATAGCTTTACAAACAAGGGAGACCAGGGCTCGACATTAACATTAGTCCGATTGCCCGGGACAATAAAAGTGTCGTCGGACAACCCAACTGGACAGTGATGTTGTCCGACGGGACAAGTAATATTTTCCGCCACCCTTCAGTATCATTGATCACGTTTCTACAATGAATATTTAACAGTGTAAACAACGATATTATTGACCGGAACTTGTATGTCAAATACTTTGAAACAAGGTCATAATCTAACTCTCCTTTGCGCTTAACATCGATATGTTTGCTTTAACAACATTGAAGTGTTCGATTTACATAGATTGTTTACACATGACAACAGGAGAGGCAATGGATCTGTCCAAATTTGGGTTTCCGTGTGGTCCTCTTAAAAATAAAAAAAAATTTGAGGAGGAAAAAATATATCTACAACAAGGTACGAACAAAAACAAGTTAGCTTGTTCCAGGAAAGTTGGTCAAGCGAGTTGATATTTACAACTGTGAACAGGTTTATCACACAGTTTATCATTAACAATGGACACTAAATTACTTTAGGTTTGAATTAATAAACATACAGGTTCTAGCTTTAAGTCTTTAAGTAAATGTAATTCTGAATTTAGCTGTAAAATTTCGGACAAGTTTGTTTTGCCGAAGGACAACCAACTTTTTCTTCTACTTGTCCGTTTGGACAAGTTAGGAAAAAAGTTAATGTAGAGCCCTGGAGACATGTTTTCTGTGGATAGTTTAAATGTCAGAACTTTACTGATCTACATGATGGAATATTCTTTGATTGTTAGGGGGCCTTGATGACTATGTGGTATAAAGTATGCACTTTTGTGCCTCTCGCCATCAAAATTAGAATATTCAACTTTAAGAATGTTTTTCAATTCACTTGCTACAGATAAGTGGTTTCCTTGGGGCACACCATCTGAAAACTGACTGCCTCAGTGCAAGTGAAACAATCTTAACTTAGTCATAAGACACAATTGCTCTATTCCTCTGTATTTTTTTATCAGTGAATTGGGATTTACTTTGTAACTGTATTATTGAATGTTACATATTTATATATATTTATTTATTTCAACTCTGACTTTCAGAATTTTCCAGCTTATCAACAGTTTATTGTGGTACATGATTATTTGGTCACTCCTAGTCGTAAAATGCAGGCCAGAATACGACGAAGAGGCCAGAATGGTAATTATCAACTGTATATATTTCACATGTACTTGTATCAAAATTATAGGAAATTAATACATTTTATATGTTACATACAAGCTTCTAAATATGTTTGATTCATCACATGTTGAATTTTGTTTTTTTTTTTTGCCACCTATCATTATCCTTTGTATTTAAATCTTAGAAGAGAAATAAAAAAA
This sequence comes from Anadara kagoshimensis, assembly GCA_021292105.1. Lineage (NCBI taxonomy): Eukaryota > Metazoa > Mollusca > Bivalvia > Arcoida > Arcidae > Anadara > Anadara kagoshimensis. Next base: position 30,485,971 of record CM037874.1, on the reverse strand, counting down.
CAGTTTTATACAGTTTACCCAGGGTTCAGATTTTTTTGACATAGGCAGATTACAGTGTATATAGAGGTAAACGTATATATGAAAAATTAAAATGATATATTTCATATTTATTTCAAAACAGTATATATGTGCTTATTGTTAAAGAAATGAATATTCTATGTCAATAAGAAAAAATTATTTATTGTTGAAGCAATATAATATACAATTGAGGTCAATAAAATACATAATGAACTCAAATTGGTGCTAAAATTGTTTTATTATAAAATTGTTAAAAAAAAAAAAAGGCAAAACTACTTGGTTTCAGGTATTAAATTGCTTTATAACATAAGAAATGGAACAATAACAACTTTTCAACATATGGATATATATAATATCACTTCACTTTAAAAAAGATGTAATTTATTGTAATATTTTGACAATTGAACAAAGCGTCTTTTTCTTCAGTCTACAATGACGCAAACCTTCCACCGTTTGCTGCCATTGTTGTTACGATGTGTTGTCCTTCCAAATCTTCCTCCTATTTTGGAAGCGCCATTAACAGCAGCTGCTTTTCAGATTTTACATAATCAACATTGAATCTAAGGAGATAAGCAATTTCCTGTCAATCAACTTTTCTTGCACGTGCCAGGTCATTACATTATTTAATTTGATCACGTGACGACTTTTAGCCCAATGAAAGTGCATGAAAAATATCATTTTATAATAAATTTGTTTTTTATGTTGTTTTAGGTTTCTGGACCTATACTCACACTATTAGACGACCTGAGATTAATAAACAAAGTGTAGAACTAAGAATGGCAATAACTCAACGAGATTATAAAGTAAGTACATTTTACTGTAAACATATTTATTTTCGCAGTGTACTAATTTTCGCTTATTTTTGCGGTCAATTGTTTTTGAGCGAAAATTAAATTATGCTTACTGTGTTATAGTGAATATGTAAATAAGGAGAAAATTTAACTATGCAAAAATGTCTAAATTTTATATTCCTCAGAAAATAAATACACCCAAAATTAAATATGTTTACAGTACTTATTCGATTATACAATAAGTTCAGTTAATTTTGTCTGTACAAAATACAGGAGAACACATATCAAACTTGAATATGAATATGAAACATTTATACCACACATAGAAATCATTGAGGGGCATATAGTAATGCATTCTGTCCGTCTGTGTCACACTTTTGTTCATAATATTTCTCCAAATCCTGTGATGAACTTTTAAAGGAATGATCAGTGGGAGATGTAGTTGTGTATTTCAATTTATTGTCCTGGTTCAATGATTTCCTAGAAATGGAGTCCCTTTTGAAATTTTTTGATAAATTTATGTTACAATTTTCTCTCGATGGGGGATCTTGCTTTCACTGAAAGCTCTTGTTGATTTTTATGGTTTAAGGTATTTTGATGTACTAAATATGCATATGGTTGATGCTGTTCATCTGACAGCTTGTCTGTTTCTGAAGGAATAGCTATTTCTTGTGTTCATCATTAGGTTTAAGCTCACTTGACAAAAAGAGAAAAGATAACACTTTATTTCAACTAATCTTAAACTAGTAATTTGAATTTGATATAATTGGGTGAAAGGTCAAAAGACAATGGTGTTTTTTTTAATATCATTTACCGGTATATAAATAAACTTTAATAAAGCCACCAAAAGTAGCAGAGTGGACTCATATCATTTCCACCAAAAATAGATCATGTTGACTTTGTATTTAAAAGAAGTGAGACCAAATCTTCAATTCTTATGATACATGTATTTCCTAGAAAGTAACTTTTTATATTGCATTTAATATAGCGGCTTAAATTAGGTCATAGATTAATATTTTTTCCATAACAAATGTTTTCATTAAATCATTAAACAATTCTATTTCAGATTTTAATGGCACAAAAGGATGACAGACATCATTCAATATTCAAAAAGAGATTTTGTTTTCTATGGAATAATCAGTATTTTCATTTAGATGCTTATGAGGAGCCATGCCCTGATAGGTAAACTGTATACTTCTATACTGTTATTTATTATCAAACAAGTGATATGATAAAATCGTAGCGTGATATATACCATTTTTAGCTCACCTGACCAAAGGTCATGTGAGCTTATGGCATAGCGCAGCGTGTGTATGTGCGTGTGTGCGTGAGTGCGTGTGTGCGTGCGTGTGTGCGTCGTTAACACCTATTTTCGACTTCTCCTCTGAAACTACTGGACAGTTTTTAATGAAACTTTGTCAGAATTATATATGGGCCGGTGCAATTCAGATTTGTTCTTGGCGTTGCCATGGCTACCATAACTAGGTCAAGTTGACCTAGGGGTGCAAAAATCTTAAAAAATCTTCTTCTCCGAAAGTACTGATTGGAGAAAAAATCTGATGTGATATTTGGCTTCTCTAGGGTCTTAAGCCTATAGTTTGTTCATTTTGTGAAATTCGGATAAAAAATAGGTTACGCGTTTTTGCATTTAATTTTGAAAAAATCGTAAAATAGCTACAAATTGTTATAACTTGACTTTTTGACCAGATAATGACATGGGGTTTTCAGTTTTGACATTTTCTTGTTAGTATCTTCAAATTGAGGTCAAGGTCAATTGTGAAGGTTGTGACCTAATTTTTTTTTACCTCTGATTATAATTATTATCTCCAAAACTATAAACATTTTGTATAGGCATGTATATTAGAATGTTGTAGGTATTGATACAACAATCATTTTGATGTATAGAAAAAGGTCATGGGTTCAAAGGTCAAGGTCACAGATGCGAAACAATACCGAAATGGTTAATTATCTCGAAAACTATAAACTTTTTGTATAGGCATGTATATTAGAATGTTGTAGGTATTGATACAACGATCATTTTGATGTATAGAAAAAGGTCATGGGTTCAAAGGTCAAGGTCACATATGTGAAACAATACCGAAATGGTTAACTATCTCGAAAACTATAAACTTTTTGTATAGGCATGTATATTAGAATGTTGTAGGTATTGATACAACGATCATTTTGATGTATAGAAAAAGGTTATGGTGTTAAAGGTCAAGGTCACATATGTGAAACAATCCCGCAATGTTTAATTATCTCGAAAACTATAAACTTTTTTTATAGGCATGTATATTAGAATGTTGCAGTTATCGAAACAACGGTCATTTTGATGTATAGAAAAAGGTCATGGGTTCAAAGGTCAAGGTCACAGATGTGAAACAATACTGAAATGGTTAATTATCTCGAAAACTATAAACTTTTTGTATAGGCATGTATATAAGAATGTTGTAGGTATTGATACGACGATCATTTTGATGTATAGAGAAAGGTCATGGGTTCAAAGGTCAAGGTCACAGATGTGAAACAATACCGAAATGGTTAATTATCTCAAAAACTATAAACTTTTTGTATAGGCATGTATATTAGAATGTTGTAGGCATTGATACAACAATCATTTTGATGTATAGAAAAAGGTCATGGGTTCAAAGGTCAAGGTCACAGATGTGAAACATTACCGAAATGGCTAATTATCTCGAAAACTATAAACTTTTTGTATAGGCATGTATATTAGAATGTTGTAGGTATTAGTACAACGATCATTTTGATGTATAGAAAAAAGTCATGGGTTCAAAGGTCAAGGTCACAGATGTGAAACAATACCGAAATGGTTAATTATCACGAAAACTATCAACTTTTTGTATGGGCTTGTATATTAGAATGTTGTAGGTATTGATACAACCATCATTTTGATGTATAGAAAAAGGTCATTGGTTCAAAGGTCAAGGTCACAGATGCAAAACAATACCAAAATGGTGAATGTTCTCGAAAACTTTAAACTTTTTGTATAGGCATGTATATTAGAATGTTGTAGGTATTGATACAACGATCATTTTGATGTATAGAAAAAGGTCATGGGTTCAAAGGTCAAGGTCACATATGCGAAACAATATCGAAATGGTTAACTATCTCGAAAACTATAAACTTTTTGTATAGTCATGTATATTAGAATGTTGTAGGTATTGATACAACGATCATTTTGATGTATAGAAAAAGGTTATGGGTTTAAAGGTCAAGGTCACATATGTGAAACAATCCCGAAATGTTTAATTATCTCGAAAACTATAAACTTTTTTTATAGGCATGTATATTAGAATGTTGCAGTTATCGATACAACGATCATTTTGATGTATAGAAAAAGGTCTTGGGTTCAAAGGTCAAGGTCACAGATGTGAAACAATACTGAAATGGTTAATTATCTCGAAAACTATAAACTTTTTGTATAAGCATGTATGTAAGAATGTTGTAGGTATTGATACAACGATCATTTTGATGTATAGGAAAAGGTCATGGGTTCAAAGGTCAAGGTCACAGATGCGAAACAATTCCGAAATCATTTTGATGTATAGAAAAAAGTCATTGGGGTTTAGTATTTATGTTGTCTTTAAATCTATCTGCTAGCCATTAGTTATCAGGTGAGCGTATCAGGCCCATGGGCCTCTTGTTAATATATGACAAAGATAAAGAAAGTTGATGAGGTCAGCATTGACAATTACCACTTGCCTGTTCTATCGTAGCCATTTTGAAGTGAGACACACACAAAGGTTTATGTATGTCTGGTATACATTTAGCATGCCCCCTGTGGAGATGTGTGAAAAGTTAAATCCCAGCTGAATTTCAGACTTTGTTTGTTGCAATAATTTTTCATTGCTGCAAAATATCTTGACTCAATCTTTGAATTACTGCCAAAGTTAGAATATTTCACAAAACTCATTATGTTCCTTTTATATTTAATTTTGATTATACATATGGTGGGTGTAGCTAGCTAAACAAGTGGTGCTTACTCTCATACGGCCTCACTTCCCCTGGTGGACGTTGTAGCTAGCTAAACAAGTGGTGCTTACTCTCATATGGCCTCACTTCCCCTGGTGGACGTTCACTAAATTTGCCAGTTTACAAAGTTTTAATTTGTTTTTGGATCATGATTTGAACATGGGCGGGAATGTTTGTTTTTGATAGACATGTAAATCATTTATTCTATTTCACACACTAATCTTGTAAATCATTTGCTCATGTTTTATTTCATATTTTATACAGTTGTAAAGGACTGGTGCTGTTAGAAACGTACACAACTCTAGAAGGTGATTCATTAAAACTCCCTGACTTCCTGGATGTACAAAAGGAGATTACTGAGGATCCAGCATTTTCCATGTTCAATTTATCGCTAAAGGAATAGATGGATAGATAAATAATGATATTCTGTAGGTGCTGTTTTTAGGACAATGACAGTAATGATCAAATACATGTATTTAGGTAGATTTATCTTTTTTTTATTCTCTGGACAGAAATTAACAAGATAGTGTAAATGCCACAATTTTTTACATTCGTTTTATTTTTGCGTAAATTCAAGAGAGTAACGAAACACCAAAATAAAACTTTCAGGACCATTTTATTTTGATGTAATTCACTAACATTTTCACTGACCAACATCCAACAACGCTAAATTATATGTATGTGAATGACTTAAAATGCTGATTCTCACAGAAATTAAACTATCGGGGAATATCTCCAGATTTACAGTACATACACCAGGGTAATTTTTAATGTTTGCATAATGAGGAAGTCTAGTGTGTCCAAACAAATCAAGACTTTCCGGTGTATGATTGATGACTTTTCTTGGCATTATCATTCAAATATTAACAGTTTCAATCAACATGTAATTTTAGTTTACTATGAACCTATTAGCCTCTCAGATGGGGGCTTATCTAGGTTCCTTAGGTATGTAAATGCTGACCAACTCTTTGACGAGGCAAGATCCATCACAAGGTTAAACATCAATGTTTCATTTTAACATATGATGGTCTGGAGTAACAAAAGATAAATATCAAATGTTTAGACATACTGTGCAGTCCCTGGCATTGATGATAATTGAATAAAAACTCATTTTGTAATGTGATACAATATTTGTACCTCATGTGTCACAGCTGGTTGACCAATATTTTTTCTTCATTAATGATGTCAATTTAAACAAGCAAAGAGTTTGAAGATGATATGTATCATGATACACATTTACTTTTAAAAAGCAAACTACTGGCAAAACTGATAGTGATATTTAACTTAAAAAATGATAAGATTTGCTTTATAAAATATTTATTATAGCCACTGTTATAAGCTGAAAAAGGGTCCCTATTTTGGATTTGAATGTTGTTGGGATGCCCCTGAAGTTTGGTCTCCACTACTAACTTTCAGCCATGCTGTTGGTTTTCCCAAGTTACCTAAAATCAGTATACAGTTACACTCTAGAGTGAAAAAGAAATGGTAAATTGGCATACTGTGAAGTGACTTTATCATTTTGTTATGTTCTATAAACTCATAACTGCCCAATTGACGGATCGCCGGCCATACCCTCAATGTTCCAACAAAGACCCAGCATGCTCGAATTGCACACAAAAAGAATGAAAACTCGACTTTAATTGTACCATTTAATGACTTCACTGACACTAGTACGTCAATGGTTGCCATGATGCTGCTTTGGTACCGTGATGGCGGTCAGTGTCAGAACATTAAAGATGTGGCCAGTGATATTTTAATTTTCTTTGCAGTATACAGTACTTTTACACCAAAGAAATGAAGTACATTTATATTTGTAATAGGATTTTATTTTTCAATTTCTCCACAGATTGTTTCCTTAATATGAATTATTGAATATTTTACGTTTATAATGGAATTAAATTTTTTTTAATTAAAAAAATGAAATAGTTTTAAAAATATATTTTTTGAATGAGAGTCATTTGTTTGGCACAAAATACTATGAAAATTTTTACATTTGGAAATTGACATATTTTTGTGACAGCACCTGAATATGTAGAGAATTGTTGGTAAACAGCGGTAGATTTTCTAGGTATGGGTGGAGTAATGGTGTTAGACTCTATCCACAGTATATCACTTAATTGAGATAGTCAAATTTAGGATAGTGAAGGAAATAGGAGTTCTTGAGAAAAGCCTTCTTCTTTAGCATGAGAAGTGACAAAACTGTCTCCCACTAAGATCTGCCTGAATGAAATACCAAACTAAATGTGTGGTGGAGGGGGTTGGGGTTGGGTGGAGATATAAAGTTTTCTACTTAGCAGTATATTTTAATTTTACCTCACTCTAAATTCTGACAGTACCTGCATGCTTAAAATTAATCCAGTGATCTGAACGAAATGATGTGTTAAGAATCCGAGTAATTTGGAAAAATAAAACGGTTATAGTCATCATCTTTTTTTGTAAAAATCTTGGGTTTTATATGTATTGTATTTATTTTTATTATACACTTATATTTGTAATTTTTATAACATTTTTTTTTTTTTTTTTTGTTGTGTTGGTTGATGTATTCTGTAATTTTTGAAATCCAATTAACATGTATATTTTGACCATTAATTGGAATTGATTGTTATTCATTAGTTTCATTTGATCATACCAGTTTAATTTTCATCTAGATGTTATTTGCTTTTTGTCCATAATGTAGCCAAGCAGAAAAGTAATGGTAGGTAAAAGACAGAATGGAAAAAAAAGGGGGAAAAAACAGCATATTCTTATTATCCCCTGCCTTTAAAAGAAAGGGGATAATAAATTTGAGTTTCCATCCGTCCTTCCATCCATCCGAAATTCTTGTCTGCGTAAATTCTTCAAAAACTATGAAGCACTGTTTCATGAAACTTGATACCAAGCATCAACATTGATAGGAGATGTGCATATCATCAACCTGAGTAGGTTTGCTCATTTTCCTGGGAGTTATTGCCCTTTGAACAAGTGCAAATCACAAAAAAAAAAACCCTGCTGGATGGGTATCCTAATTCACTGAATTAACTTGTTACCATTTATAATATCTTGCCAAAAGTGATATTGAATGTTCATGCTTATTTAAGTCATAGATGTATTTAGCGACAGGTTAAACATTTACATGTACACTTGTTTTATGTCATGTTTGAAGAAAAAGAACTTTTTTAAACCATGTTTTCTATCAAATTAGGAACATTTGAATTTGGCTTGATTTTTTTTTATTTTCAGTATAAAATGTAAGTGTTTATGCTTCATTTTTGGATTTAAGTGAAAGGCCTGCTTATTACTGTAGGATAAATTCATATCTTGCTGCAAATCTTCCTGTAAAACATTTTTAGTTGCATTTTAAAAGTTCTGTTCAATGAGTTATTAAGGGCTTTGAAAATAACTGATAAAAGCTTGATGTTCCACGTGTCTATAGGTGTGTTCCACATGTCTTTATAGGTATGTTCCACATGTCTTTATAGGTGTTATAAACCTAACTAATTACCTGTACCTAGTTACACATGTTGCATTTATTCACAGAAACCAAGCAAAGCATTAGGACTTTTAATGTTTGTAAATATTTATTTTAAACCTCAGGATCCAGTTGTCCAAAGGCTCTGGTAGCTGATCTAATGTATTTATTACATTCCATATTGTTTAGATCTGAGATAACAAGGATATTGATATGTTTATTATGAAAACATGCTAAAATTACTGGTATTGAAATAATATTAAATCTAGAAGATATTGTATCTGTAATACCAGTAATGGTAACCGAGACCTTGGGATACAAATTCCAACAAATTCCAAAGCCAGCAAGTTTATTTTTTTCTTTGGAATTGAAATAACTTGTATACTCTTGAATCTATAGAAGATATTTTATCTGTTATACCAGTATTGGTAACCTAGACCTTGGGATTACAGATTCCAAATTCAGCAAGTTTATTTTTTCTTTGGAATTGAAATAATTTGTTTACTATTGAATCTGTAGAAGATAATTATAAACATATTGGCATCTGTTATACCATTATTGGTAACCTAGACCTTGGGATTACAGATTCCAAATTCAGCAAGTTTATTTTTTCTTTGGAATTGAAATAATTTGTTTACTATTGAATCTGTAGAAGATAATTATAAACATATTGGCATCTGTTATACCAGTATTGGTAACCTAGACCTTGGGGTTACAGATTCCAAATCCAGCAAGTTTTTTTTCTTTGGAATTGAAATAATTTGTTTAATATAGAATCTTAAGAAGATAATTATAAACATATTGGTATCTGTTATACCAGTATTGGTAACCAAGACTTTGGGATTACAGATTCCAAATTCAGCAAGTTTATTTTATGTTAACAGATGTGTCTCAGGGTAATAGATGAATATTTAAATACAATAAACCAAACACTGATTGGACTAGGAAATAAGTTTATAATTTAGGTCGATCAGGTTGTACTGTAAATTAGGAAATTTTCACATTGTCAAATGTTTGCAAATAAATTGTTGACTCGGGGATATTGCAATCCTAAGCTTATCAAGGCCTTCAAAAAGTTTGATGTCTCTGTATCCAGGATTGCCCTGGATAAATTTGACGTCCCATAGTTCCATGTTCCTTTCACACAATATTGATTACACACGTGGCGGGTGTAGCTAGATAAACAGGAGGTGCTTATCCTTCCGCAGCATCCGGCCTCACTTCCCTAGTGAAAGTTCACGTGTATAACCTAACTTGTCAGTTCCAAAGTTTTTACTTTGCTTCTAGATTGTGATTCGGACAAAGATTAGTATCTTTGTTTTTAATTTGAATAAGATGAGGTTTTAGTTGTGTTTACTTTTACGTTCACATTGTCAGTTGGCAGTGTACGTAGATTATATTATTAAATATTGCTGATAATTTTCTTCCTGATTTTTGCTACACAATAATTAATGTGAAAATTTCTTAATTTATAGTATAGACTATACATACAAACATATAGGTGTTTTTTTTTTAGATTTTTGTATACTGTTACATGGAAATTAAAAAAAAAATTATGTAAAAACCACATATTCAAATGTGTTTTTGTCAATAAAAAGAAATAGTTTATACATGTAATATGAAAAGAAAAATTAAAAATAAATAAAAACCTAATAATTTTATTGGAGGATGATATCTCATTTTATTACCTCTCTAAATTCGTGACCTTGAACTTCACCTAGTCTCAAAAATATTCAAAATGAGTACCTGTTCATTATAATTTAGTACATTCAAACTGAGAGTATTATTTGAACAAGTTGGAGATGCAAAACAGGATAAATAATTGACAACTGTCATTTACTTGAGGCATTTATATAAACAAGTATCAACCAACCAAATATTGTTTGAAAAACCAAATATTGTTAAAAAAATGTAAAGTTGAACATCTGAATACATTTTATTACTTGATCATGTTATATTAAAGCATCATCTGTTGGATCTGAAAAGCTCATCCTGCCAAAGGGTGCATCTATCATTGCGTACATACATGTTGTATCTCCTACATACACAGGCTGACCAATCAAATTTATTTTTCTAGATTGGAACATTTTTAGTGTGCAAGGTTGCCATATACCGTAGGTACTTTTTAATCCTTAAGTGTTTGATTTGGTACAATTTCCATACAAAAAGTCAGAATTCTTAGTACGGTACTTTTAATTTTGAAAAAATGTCAAAATGGTAAAAATCTGTCTAAATTGACTTTTCATTTTGCCCATCTATCTGTTTATCTGTTTTTATGGTACAATAAGAAATTGATGAATTGGTCAGCCTGCATACTTGGTCTCTGTTGTGTAGATTGGTAGTTATCCCTATAGAACCTATAGATTGGCTGATGTAAAAACCAGTATGCCCTTTTTGGACTTTTTGGTTTTTTTGTGATCCATAGAAAGTCTGTTACAATGTCTTTTATCTATTATCTGGCAGCTATGTAGTGATATTAGAAGCCACAATTTATATTCTAAATGTTTTGTTAGCTATATCACCTCTCTTTTTTGTTTTGTTGTTTTATGATTTACCGGTAGATTTTTTTTTTGGTCTTTCTTATGTTTTCAGTATTACCATTTAGCTTGTGTTCAAAACTCATAGATGTATATGCTATATGCACCAAATCATGTCATATTGATCAGCAACTAGTAAATAAAACTGATAAAGGCTGTCACACTTAAATAACATCAATAGTTGCATAATGATATCATTTATTGAAACTTTAGCTTGTTACATAACAAGATGATAAAACACAATATAAAAGACTCTAGATTTAATTGATTCTTCAAGTAAGTACTAAGTAGCCTATACTTTTACCAAATATATTACAAAATTACTCGAACCAGTTTCCTCAAAATTTAACTCAATTGAGCCAATAGGCTCACAGGCTGACCAATCAAATTTATTTATTTGTCTAGTTTGGTACATGTTTAGTGTGCAAGGTTGCCATTTAGGTACTTTTTATTGCTTTGTGTTTGATTTTGGTACAATTTCCATACAAAAAGTTTAAATTTTTAATACTTTTGATTAAAAAAACACCACAAAATGGAAAAAATCTGTCTAATTTGACCTTTTAATTTTATCCACCCATTTTTGTTTTTTATGGTACAAATCTGTCAATTGGTCAGCCTGGGCTCAGATGAGCAACTGCAACCACTCCATGTCTGTGGTTCCCCAAATTGCTACTACTTTTCGGTTTTGATAATTCTGTGACCAAGTATAAATAAGATTTGTGTAAGCATTCATGTTGGGTATTTTATGACAGCCCGAATGTGTGTTCCGGGACAACCACTCACAAATTTCAAGTAACTGGTTTACTGTTTCATTCTTTTCTTGTGTAGCTTTAAATGGTCTATAGCTGTAGTAAGTAGATATTCTTGTTTTTATCTGATCATTACATTAATAATTTGTTTTAAGCAATGTCCTGACAAATGATTAGCATTAGTTTGCATTCCAAGTACAAGAGCATTTTTTTAGCTAACCTGAGCCATAGGCTTTAATTAATGTCATTGACCATTGAACCTCTGCATGAGATATATACTCAGCCTCAGGTGAGCGTTAAGGCCCATGGCCCTCTTGTTTTGCATCTCAGATTGAAAGTTCCATTAAAAGAGCAGTGAGAGATACTGTAAATGTATTTATTTTCAGTGTACTTATTTTCAATTATTTCGTGGTTGTTTGTTTTGCGCGAAAATTAATACTGAGCGAAAATTAAATTATGCTTATTGTATTATGGTGTATATTTAAGAAACACAAAGATTTAACTACACAGAAATGTCTAAGATTTGTATGTCTTGAAGAAAATAAATATATGCGAAATAAAATATGTTTACAGTATTTTCATTGTGCACCCCTCTGTACAAGACAACCTTTGCTCTTTTTCTACCAAGATTTGTAAACAAAATCGGAGGTGATTCAATAATTGAGGACATGTTGGAATGGAATTGATGTACTAGTATTTTGTGGTGCAAGAAATAGAGCAAAATCAGCAAATCACTGCTTGTGGCACCAAAAAGGAAATCTCAACCCTTGTTTAATATATTTGGTCCAGAACTTGACAATCTTCCTTCTGGACCAACTACTGGTACTGTAAACCTCTTTATATTAAGGCAAACTTAAGCGATTCATTGGGCAGGCGATATAAGCACATATTAAATTTAGCACACAAAAATTTATGTGCTGTCTGAGTCACTGATACTTTATTTGAGTGTAATTTATATTAGCGGAAAGATCTTGCTGCCAAAACTGCTAAAATAAAAATTGCCGCTATAAAAACATCCTGGTTTACAGTATATTTAGAACTCAGATTTAAATTTCTCTATCTGGTACTACAAGTAGTAATAGATTCTGTTAGTATGATTGTTCAGAATGTGTGATATGATTTCACTCACTTTTGTTTATTTCATTCTTCTTTTTTGGAAGTCAAATGCTAAAAAACTGGTTCGAAACAGCGATCTTAAACACTGTTTGTCTAATTTATAAGTTATAAGATTTAGTCCGGTGAGAAAGTGCTTTAGATTTTTAAAGATATAGTGTTAAATTAAAACCAGCAAATTTTTTTTAAAAGTCTCACAAATTTTTTTTTTTTTGGCAATTTCCATGAATTTTTCAATGTTAAATGTAAAATTTGTTGAAGATTTTCTTAAAAATAATTAGAAAAAGGAATAAGGAATTTTGTTGTTTTTTATAGATAATGCTGTTCACCTTATGTTTTCAAGACTGTTATAAGGCGGACAGTATTTTAAAAACTATTGGAAGAACCTACAAGAAATTTTACATTTAACGGTGAAAAATTCTTGGAAATGGACCTAGAAACAAGATTTTGAGAATTTTTAAAAAATATATCGTTTTATATGAAATAAAGAAGGATTTAACAAAGTGTCCGAATACTTCTTGCACGTCTATGTTATTCCTGTTTATATAATGTCTGATAATTTCAAAAGTATTTTAGTCAGAAATTCTAGTCTGGATTAGATAAATGGTGAGAATGTTTAGTCTTATGATTCTTACTTCTGTTTAAAACAATTATATTTCATAAACTAAACCTGTGGAACTGTTACCATATCAACAATTATTATTTACTGGTAAATAAAATTAGAATATTTATTTTGTTTCAATGTAACTTTTGTTTTGCATTGTGTCAATTTTTTTATATAAGTTGATGGATTAGTTTGCACAAGATTTTTTTTACTAATTTTTGATTGCACAATTTTAACTCATATCAATATTAAAAATGTAATTCAGCTATAGAACAGATACAAGTCTTATTTTAAATAAAGATATAGTACACACATGTTTCAGTCACCCTTGCCTTAAAGACTACTTCTATATAAAGACCACCTGCCAGTAAAATTTTATCCCAATTGCTCTTTACTCATGTTATTTGAACCTGTATATCAGGGTTACCTGTCCATAAAGCCACTTTCACTGGTTCCCTTGATTGAATTTTATAGACAGGTTTGACTGTATTTGCTTCCAAACTTCCTTTATTTAATGTTGAAGAAGTAGGGCTGACACACATGGTTTTGTTTTTCTGGTGTTTTAGCAAGTATTGTTGTTCATTATAATCTTCCTGGCTTGGCCTGACCATGGCTTTAAAAATAGGTCATAACTGTTCTTTTGCCAAGCTCTTGGCATTTAGAAATGGAAGTCACTGGGTCTTTCAGAAGAGATATTAAAACCTGATGTCCTGTGGTAGGAGTGACATTACCCTCCCAATACATTGCCCTGAGGACATTGCAAAGGTTAAAATTTATGCCACTTCATCTATAGTAGCTGGTTCCAGTTTCACAATCATTCAGTAACTAAGATTTTCCTTAACTTAAATCTGGCAAAATTTTAGATCTTTATAAGTTTGTTAATTTTCTAGTTATTCGGGAAATTAAGGTAAAAAAGAAACATACTAATCCATGTCCGAATCACAATCCAGAAGCAAAGTAAAAACTTTGGAACTGATAAGTTAGGTTAGACACATGAACTTCCACCAGGGAAGTGAGGTATCATTTCTAAGATCACTTGTAGATTAAAACATTTTTATTTAGTTTTAACATTAAAAATTATCAGTAGTTTCAAAAATTGATTACCACAATTTGCTTAAATTAAGGAAAATCTTAGCTAAGGAATGATTGTGAAACCGGGGCCTGCAGTCTTAATAAAAGTGAAATATCCCATTCAATCCCTATAAAGAACAAGTTTTGAACAACAGTCTTCACATCAATGTGTATGTTGTTTTATCCAATTTCTTGTATCAAGTACCAAAGATTATCCCATTCTGTTAAAGTTTTACGGTGTATGCTTTCTGTCGTGTGCCATTAAGTTTTACTTATTTTCAACTTCTTGACCTAGTGAAACAATAATAGTGAAACTTGACATGGATGTAACTTGGCCAAACCCCTTTCAAATTCACAGAACAGATTGGCTTTGACCTACATCCAAGGCTGTAAACATCTTCTTCTCATGAACCGAAAGACCTACAAGCCGAAAGCTCCGTTGAAGTCTCAGGATATTAAGTTTTACCAAATTTGAGAACTTGGTTGACCTTGACCAACTTTCAATGTACCAGAAGTAGTCAGGCAACCACCAACCAGAGGGTTCATGGCTGATCTAACGATAACAACAGACACATATATTCAAGGTAAGTGGATATTACACGCACTAGAAGAAACAGCATCATGGGCAAGAATGACATTAAAACCCAGAAAGTCGAGATCATTAATAATGAAGAAAGGCAAAGTTACACAGTGGTTCAACCTAACCATCCAGGGTGAGAATATTCCATCTATAGTCTGAAACCCTATTAAGTGCTTAGGCAAATGGTTTGATGAAACTTTTGGAGATAAGGACGTCATTCAGCGGATAGAACAGCAAGTTAAAGAAGGAATGAGGAACATAGACAAGACAGGACTATACCCGGAAAATTCAAGACATAGATTTACCACATTGCCTTTTACCAGTCCCACACTTATCCTAGCCGTTAATGTTGTATGAGATAGTGGAGAAATTGGAGAGAATCATCAACAGACACCTGAGGAAATGGTTTGGAGTACCACCAAGCTTCACATCGATAGGCTTATATAGCAGAACACCCAAGCTACAACTTCCTTTGACATCAATAGTATAAGAGTTCAAGACCAGCAAGGCTATGTTATGACTTTAAAGGCTTCAAGAGATGATAAGGTGAGATCAGCTGGAGTAGAAGTAAGGACAGGGAGGAAGTGGTCAGCAACACAGGCAGTAGAACAGGCGGAGAGCAGGTTAAGAAACAAAGACATCGTAGGAACAGTGGCAATGGGAAGGCAGGGTTTAGGAACCTCTAAGAGGTGTTATTGGAACAAGGCTAACACAACAGAAAAACGTAGTATGGTTCAAAAAGAAATCCGAGCAATTGAGGAAGAAAACCGACAAGCCAAGGCAGTAGAGATAGGAGTTCAGGGAGCTTGGACAAGATGGGATACAGACCAACCAACACTATCCTGGTCAGACATCTGGAAATATCCACAGTTCCAACTACAATTTATTTTACGTTTAGTGTACGATTTGCTACCAACACCAGCAAATCTTCAGAGATGGGATCTTATAGAAACACCAGATTGTCCCCTCTGTGGTAAAAGAGGAACCCTACAACATATCTTGTCCTCTTGTCAGGTTGCATTATCACAGGGAAGATACACCTGGCGTCATAACCAGGTTCTACGAGAGATGGCAAGCGGAAAAACAAAGGGAACGCACACAAAGATGAAACAATAAAATCCATTTTGTGAAGAAAGGTAAATCAGTGAAGAGAAGAGCAAATAAGAAGTTTGGAATACTGGACCAGGCAGATGACTGGAAGATGGTTGTAGACCTTGACCAGAAACTGACATTTCCTGAGATAATTCCAACCAATCTCAGGCCTGATTGGTGTTGTGGTCACCAGGGGAAAAAAGATCATTGTAATAGAGCTGACAGTTCAATGGGATGAAAGATGTGCTGAAGCCCACGAGAGGAAGAAGGCAAAGTATGATACATTGCTGATGAAGTGCAGAGAGAAGGGATAGCGGACCTGGAATTATCCAGTAGAGGTTGGATGTAGAGGTTTTCCAGCACAATCAGTTTGAAGAATGTTATCTGGGTTAGGAGTGACAGGTTGAAGTAGACGAGCAGCAGTCCAGAAGATGGCCCAAGCAGCAGAAAGATCGTAATGCTGGGTGTGGATGAAGAGGGACATTAGTAGCTGGATACCCACCACCAACGCGCAGTGACTGATCACCACTTTGGACCCCCCCCCCCCATCCTAAGAGTGTACCGAGCTAAACACACAATGAGGCATGGCCTCGGCTGAGGACGTTGGCGGTGCAGCAGCAGTACCATCACAGCTGTAAGTTATGTAAAATCTTAAAACAACTTGTCATGAACTAAAAGGCATAGAGGGTTGAACTTGCATATATTTAACACTGGTTCATGAAGTGATATGGAGTTGGCAAAACTGTTTGACCTTGCTCTTCATTGAAGGTTACAGTGACCTATAGTAGTAAAATGTTAAAATCATTTTGTAAATCAAAAGATCTAAAGACTTTTTATATAGATAGCGCCAAGGAACAAATCACTATTAAATTTTTGCAACTGGGTGACCTTGACCTCCAGTTTTGCATTGATCTAAAATAGGAAAGTCTGAAATGTTTTCGTTAATCAAACCACTTAGAAGCTTGAAACATCTTGTGTAACATAAGGATTAAGTTTGGAGAGTTGGTTGAGAATGACCCAAAACCAAGGTCACAGTATCCCCAAAGTGTTAAAACATAAATATATCTTCCTGTCATGAGTTGACAGGCTTATAATATATATTATAAGACCATCTGCACTAAGTTTGTGAAACTGGTTGACCTTAAACTACATTCAAAGTCATAGTGATATAGAGAAGCAAAAAGTTTGAACGTTTTGCCATTAATCAAACTTTATATTTAGGATCAGATCACGAATCTCTACAAACTCTTAAACTGATATACCTGAATTCACTTTCACAGATGTATAAGCAGAACAATAATTTTGTCATCAATCTAGCTGGAACTTTTATACATAGCATCTTAACTGGTTTGTTTATCTCGACTGTCAAGGTCATAATGTTTTGAAATGATTAAACATTTTATGTATGTCTCTTTTCTCCGTGTTTTTTGTTTTTAACAATGTATATTAGGTGAATAAGTTGAAAATTTTGTCAACATTGCTTTTTATGAAATAATAAACAAAAATGTCGCAAATATTTCATGAAGTGTTTATTTTGACAACTGACTATGAAATCATATTTACTTCTCAACATAGAATGGTAAAATTTGATTTGACCAGAATTAACGAAGGCAGACTTATATTAGTTTCCTCTATTTTAAATATTTCATTTACATGATGTTACACCATACATGTACAGAAGTTAAAAATGCTGCAATATGGAAAAGCTGCATCGTTCCATCACAGCAGCTCGGTACTGAAGCCAGAAGTTAATTATACGGGAATTTCCCGTCTATAGGTAACACGTATGTATTATGACGTCATAGAAAATTGTGGAAAAATTCCATAGACCGTGCGTCCAAATCATTTGACGCCGCGCGTGCACCACTTTTCTCAAGGCCATTGAAGGGGTCAAATCGACAGGAAGTGAGCTCCATATGGGGGAAAATCTCGCCCGTCTCGTACATCAGAAATGAAACCAAAAAACGATTATCGTGAAAAAAATTCATTGAAACAAGTAATAATTTAAATAGGTTGATCGAATACCAAATATTTACGTTTCTTTCGCCATTCTGGCTGATCTCCAAGTGTAGCGTTTCAAGATTCGCGATGACGTAATTTCTTTTGAATGGGTCAAAGTTCAATTCAGATCGATAACCACGGTAAGCCAACCCACCATCCTAGAATGTGGCTTGCAAAATGAGGAAGCAGTAACTCAAATTTTAAAGTATTATCATGTATAACACAAGTCAGGATGGAACCAAAAACCTCCCACTCTCCAGGAGGACGCTACACCATTGAGCGACTAAGGCGGTCACAAACATAACAGATTGTTGACGAAGGAAATTACAAGCCTAGGCTTATCAGGGCCCTCAAAAAGTTTTATGATTGTCATAACTGTATTGTTCCATGTTCCTTTCACTTATTGAATTCTAAAACGTTTTTATTTGACAAACGTGTGCCATAACTGATCATTTGATAGCTAATTATATTTTCACTAATTATAATTGACATGCACTCACCCTATTATAGACTTGCCCTGTCATAGTTAATGTTACCTTGTGTACTATAAAGCCTCAGTTTGATTTATTAACCTCTTTTTCGTTTGAACTCTAAAATGTAAACAGCAAAGTGAACACTACTGAGATTACCTACTCACTTCATGTCACCTGTGACTGTTTTCTATACAGATAATACCTTTTAAAAATTCAGTTGCGTTCATTTTAAAATTTCAATTATCGAATTTGTTTTCGCGATAAAGGAACCAACTACAGCCGAACCTGCCTTAAAGATCATCTCTATATTATAAAAGCCTGTAAAATTTTATCCCAATTGTTCTTTATTCATATTATTTGAACCTGTATATAAAAGTCCAGGTACACACATATCAAATTCAAGCAATTTCAGTGGTATTGGAAACAATGTTCATATTTTTTGTTTTTTAAAGACATAAGATCATGAGATATTTAACACATGTAAAAAAAATATTAAAATCTGATACAAAATGACTGACAAAGACAGGGGACGTAACTCATTCATTACAAAATTGTCCAAACATACCCGAAAAGGGCACTTTCACGTTAAAATACAATGCATTCAGAGATTATTTAGGAAGGAAAACATTATATCAATTGAAAGAACATTAAAATGGCTCTTTATTGGTGCAATAAAAGGAATAGCACATTCTGTTCGTTTTCGAGATAAACGAAATTCAGAAAATGGTCCTAAATTTGGCATTACGAAACTCTATCGGTGGTTCATGTTGTTTCGCTTTCTTCAAAATTTATATTTTAACAATCAATTATTTCCACTCTTTCATTCTTAACATTGCTATTTCACTTTAAATGCAAAGCACGAAAGAGATTGGTTTATGTTGGCATTATGATTTTCACTGACTTATTTTTGTTTAGACCGTGGTCAAACATACGTAACTGTTTACTGAGACCTTAGCTATATCGATGATCAGCGGTTAAATGTTTATCTCCTGATTTAGTATCCTTTTCATATCACTACATAAATTAAAAAAAATAATGATTATAATTTAAAATTGCTTGAATTTTCAAGTGTTTTAATGTAATTTAGTACACATCTATAGAAATAGATATGCTGAATATGATGATGACCGGCATACAAATATTCATAATGCTAATTATAATTGCAATGCTGCTATCAATGTTTTTATGATAAGCTTTGATTTGGATCGATGGCGTCCTTAAAATCTCAATGTCACGCCTGGTTTACGCATTTTAGATGGCAAATCAATCGTAGAAGACCTTGGTCATAAACTGTCTAAGTTTGAAAATCTCGTGTTTGTTTAAACAACTCTAGACCCATGTATAAGAATAATCATATGTTTATAGAATTTAAGATTTTATTTTATTTTAAATTTTCTTCAAGCTTCATAGCAAATTGATTAAAACTTAATTTTTCATAGCATTAAGTGACATATTTTGTAAAATGATTGATATTTCATCACGAATCATAACCTCACGAAGTATCCATTTTTGACATTAAATTTGCTTGATAATTCTATTAAAAAGTTACAAAAATATCAACACATTAGGTAAATAAAATTATATATAATGGCAATAATTTACGAAAAAGATACAAGGCAAAAAAACATTAATTAGAAAATCGGGATTCGAACTCACAATAACAATATAATCGTGTTACCAAACACGTTACACGCACGGCCACCGATACATTGAATAATATGGTTAACGTACTTATATTTTATTCTGCTATAATTGCCAAAAATGATAAAATACTGATTAAACTTTATTAAAGTAATATTAACCATTCTAATTTTTGTCTAAATATGTATTGAACAATGCTTTAAATCAGATATGACATTCACTATTGCCGTCCATCCCCATACAAACTGGGTGAATGCAATCGTGTGGATACATTTAAACTTTAATTTGAATTTCATCAAATTATGTCCGATTTTCGAATTTAGCATAGAATAATAACATTTAGATTGTGTTTTGGGACGTTTTTATTTGACAAACGTGTGACATAACTGATCATTTGATTGCTAATTATATTTTTACTAATTATAATTGACATGGACTCGCCCTATTATAGACTTGCCCTGTCATAGTTAATGTTACCTTGTGTGAACTATAAAGCCTCAGTTTGATTTATTTGCCTCTTTTCGTTTGAACTCTAAAATGTAAACAGCAAAGTGAACACTACTGAGATTACCTACTCACTTCATGTGACCTTATGTGATCTGTTAACCTCGATAAAATCAAATCGGTGTCATTCTAGATTGATTTTGAATTGTTTTGAGTATTACTGAGTAGAAGTGAACACATTTCAGATAACAGAAGACCGTTAGCTACTCGTCTTACTGTTTTCTATACAGATAATACCTTTTAAAAATTCTGTTGCGTTCATTTTAAAATTTCAATTATCGAATTTGTTTTCGCGATAAAGGAACCAACTACAGTCGAACCTGCCTTAAAGATCATCTCTATATTATAAAAGCCGGTAAAATGGTATCCCAATTGTTCTTTATTCATATTATTTGAACCTGTATATAAAGGTCACCTGCCCATAAATGCAACTTTTACTGATTCCCTTGGGTAGCCTTTGTAGACATGTTTGACTGTAAATTATGTTTGAGGCTCTGTTCACAGTTTATTTAATTAGTTACAAATCCTGCCTCACGTATGAAGATGATACCCATTTTATAAATAAGCTGTGTTTAATTATTGCAACATATATGTGCTGAATTTATAGCATGACAAGTTTAAATTTACTCAGTAGATCATTGGATCTTTAGCACACCTAGATGACTTTTGAGGTTTTTGACTCGTTAAACAATTGCTGCTATTTTCCAACTCAAAATCAGGTACACACGTATCAAATTCAAGCAATTTCAGTGTTATTGGAAACAATGTTCATATTTTTTGTTTTTTAAAGACATAAGATCATGAGATATTTAACACATGTAAAAAAAATATTAAAATGTGATACAAAATGACTGACAAAGACAGGGGACGTAACTCATTCATTACAAAATTGTCCAAACATACCCGAAAAGTGCACTTTCACGTTAAAATACAATGCATTCAGAGATTATTTAGGAAGGAAAACATTATATCAATTGAAAGAACATAAAATTGCTCTTTATTGGTGCAATAAAAGGAATAGCACATTCTGTTCGTTTTCGAGATAAACGAAATTCAGAAAATGGTCCTAAATTTCGCATTACGAAACTCTATCGGTGGTTCATGTTGTTTCGCTTTCTTCAAAATTTATATTTTAACAATCAATTATTTCCACTCTTTCATTCTTAACATTGCTATTTCACTTTAAATGCAAAGCACGAAAGAGATTGGTTTATGTTGGCATTATGATTTTCACTGACTTATTTTTTGTTTAGACCGTGGTCAAACATACGTAACTGTTTATTGAGACCTTAGCTATATCGATGATCAGCGGTTAAATGTTTATCTCCTGATTTAGCATCCTTTTCATATCACTACATAAATTAAAAAAATAATGATTATAATTTAAAATTGCTTGAATTTTCAAGTGTTTTAATGTAATTTAGTACACATCTATAGAAATAGATATGCTGAATATGATGATGACCGGCATACAAATATTCATAATGCTAATTATAATTGCAATGCTGCTATCAATGTTTTTATGATAAGCTTTGATTTGGATCGATGGCGTCCTTAAAATCTCAATGTCACGCCTGGTTTACGCATTTTAGATGGCAAATCAATCGTAGAAGACCTTGGTCATAAACTGTCTAAGTTTGAAAATCTCGTGTTTGTTTAAACAACTCTAGACCCATGTATAAGAATAATCATATGTTTATAGAATTTAAGATTTTATTTTATTTTAAATTTTCTTCAAGCTTCATAGCAAATTGATTAAAACTTAATTTTTCATAGCATTAAGTGACATATTTTGTAAAATGATTGATATTTCATCACGAATCATAACCTCACGAAGTTTTCTCTCATGAAATATCCATTTTTGACATTAAATTTGCTTGATAATTCTATTAAAAAGTTACAAAAATATCAACACATTAAGTAAATAACATTATATATAATGGCAATAATTTACGAAAAAGATACAAGGCAAAAAAACATTAATCAGAAAATCGGGATTCGAACTCACAATTTTGACTTTAGCAAAACAATATAATCGTGTTACCAAACACGTTACACGCACGGCCACCGATACATTGAATAATATGGTTAACGTACTTATATTTTATTCTGCTATAATTGCCAAAAATGATAAAATACTGATTAAACTTTATTAAAGTAATATTAACCATTCTAATTTTTGTCTAAATATGTATTGAACAATGCTTTAAATCAGATATGACATTCACTATTGCCGTCCATCCCCATACAAACTGGGTGAATGCAATCGTGTGGATACATTTAAACTTTAATTTGAATTTCATCAAATTATGTCCGATTTTCGAATTTAGCATAGAATAATAACATTTAGATTGTGTTTTGGGACGTTTTTATTTGACAAACGTGTGACATAACTGATCATTTGATTGCTAATTATATTTTACTAATTATAATTGACATGGACTCGCCCTATTATAGACTTGCCCTGTCATAGTTAATGTTACCTTGTGTGAACTATAAAGCCTCAGTTTGATTTATTTGCCTCTTTTTCGTTTGAACTCTAAAATGTAAACAGCAAAGTGAACACTACTGAGATTACCTACTCACTTCATGTGACCTTATGTGATCTGTTAACCTCGATAAAATCAAATCGGTGTCATTCTAGATTGATTTTGAATTGTTTTGAGTATTACTGAGTAGAAGTGAACACATTTCAGATAACAGAAGACCGTTAGCTACTCGTCTTACTGTTTTCTATACAGATAATACCTTTTAAAAATTCTGTTGCGTTCATTTTAAAATTTCAATTATCGAATTTGTTTTCGCGATAAAGGAACCAACTACAGTCGAACCTGCCTTAAAGATCATCTCTATATTATAAAAGCCGGTAAAATTTTATCCCAATTGTTCTTTATTCATATTATTTGAACCTGTATATAAAGGTCACCTGCCCATAAATGCAACTTTTACTGATTCCCTTGGGTAGCCTTTGTAGACATGTTTGACTGTAAATTATGTTTGAGGCTCTGTTCACAGTTTATTTAATTAGTTACAAATCCTGCCTCACGTATGAAGATGATACCCATTTTATAAATAAGCTGTGTTTAATTATTGCAACATATATGTGCTGAATTTATAGCATGACAAGTTTAAATTTACTCAGTAGATCATTGGATCTTAGCACACCTAGATGACTTTTGAGGTTTTTGACTCGTTAAACAATTGCTGCTATTTTCCAACTCAAAATCAGGTACACACGTATCAAATTCAAGCAATTTCAGTGTTATTGGAAACAATGTTCATATTTTTTGTTTTTAAAGACATAAGATCATGAGATATTTAACACATGTAAAAAAAAATATTAAAATGTGATACAAAATGACTGACAAAGACAGGGGACGTAACTCATTCATTACAAAATTGTCCAAACATACCCGAAAAGTGCACTTTCACGTTAAAATACAATGCATTCAGAGATTATTTAGGAAGGAAAACATTATATCAATTGAAAGAACATTAAAATTGCTCTTTATTGGTGCAATAAAAGGAATAGCACATTCTGTTCGTTTTCGAGATAAACGAAATTCAGAAAATGGTCCTAAATTTCGCATTACGAAACTCTATCGGTGGTTCATGTTGTTTCGCTTTCTTCAAAATTTATATTTTAACAATCAATTATTTCCACTCTTTCATTCTTAACATTGCTATTTCACTTTAAATGCAAAGCACGAAAGAGATTGGTTTATGTTGGCATTATGATTTTCACTGACTTATTTTTGTTTAGACCGTGGTCAAACATACGTAACTGTTTATTGAGACCTTAGCTATATCGATGATCAGCGGTTAAATGTTTATCTCCTGATTTAGCATCCTTTTCATATCACTACAAATTAAAAAAAATAATGATTATAATTTAAAATTGCTTGAATTTTCAAGTGTTTTAATGTAATTTAGTACACATCTATAGAAATAGATATGCTGAATATGATGATGACCGGCATACAAATATTCATAATGCTAATTATAATTGCAATGCTGCTATCAATGTTTTTATGATAAGCTTTGATTTGGATCGATGGCGTCCTTAAAATCTCAATGTCACGCCTGGTTTACGCATTTTAGATGGAAAATCAATCGTAGAAGACCTTGGTCATAAACTGTCTAAGTTTGAAAATCTCGTGTTTGTTTAAACAACTCTAGACCCATGTATAAGAATAATCATATGTTTATAGAATTTAAGATTTTATTTTATTTTAAATTTTCTTCAAGCTTCATAGCAAATTGATTAAAACTTAATTTTTCATAGCATTAAGTGACATATTTTGTAAAATGATTGATATTTCATCACGAATCATAACCTCACGAAGTTTTCTCTCATGAAATATCCATTTTTGACATTAAATTTGCTTGATAATTCTATTAAAAAGTTACAAAAATATCAACACATTAAGTAAATAAAATTATATATAATGGCAATAATTTACGAAAAAGATACAAGGCAAAAAAACATTAATTAGAAAATCGGGATTCGAACTCACAATTTTGACTTTAGCAAAACAATATAATCGTGTTACCAAACACGTTACACGCACGGCCACCGATACATTGAATAATATGGTTAACGTACTTATTTTTATTCTGCTATAATTGCCAAAAATGATAAAATACTGATTAAACTTTATTAAAGTAATATTAACCATTCTAATTTTTGTCTAAATATGTATTGAACAATGCTTTAAATCAGATATGACATTCACTATTGCCGTCCATCCCCATACAAACTGGGTGAATGCAATCGTGTGGATACATTTAAACTTTAATTTGAATTTCATCAAATTATGTCCGATTTTCGAATTTAGCATAGAATAATAACATTTAAATTGTGTTTTGGGACGTTTTATTTGACAAACGTGTGACATAACTGATCATTTGATTGCTAATTATATTTTTACTAATTATAATTGACATGGACTCGCCCTATTATAGACTTGCCCTGTCATAGTTAATGTTACCTTGTGTGAACTATAAAGCCTCAGTTTGATTTATTTGCCTCTTTTTCGTTTGAACTCTAAAATGTAAACAGCAAAGTGAACACTACTGAGATTACCTACTCACTTCATGTGACCTTATGTGATCTGTTAACCTCGATAAAATCAAATCGGTGTCATTCTAGATTGATTTTGAATTGTTTTGAGTATTACTGAGTAGAAGTGAACACATTTCAGATAACAGAAGACCGTTAGCTACTCGTCTTACTGTTTTCTATACAGATAATACCTTTTAAAAATTCTTTTGCGTTCATTTTAAAATTTCAATTATCGAATTTGTTTTCGCGATAAAGAAACCAACTACAGTCGAACCTGCCTTAAAGATCATCTCTATATTATAAAAGCCGGTAAAATTTTATCCCAATTGTTCTTTATTCATATTATTTGAACCTGTATAAAGGTCACCTGCCCATAAATGCAACTTTTACTGATTCCCTTGGGTAGCCTTTGTAGACATGTTTGACTGTAAATTATGTTTGAGGCTCTGTTCACAGTTTATTTAATTAGTTACAAATCCTGCCTCACGTATGAAGATGATACCCATTTTATAAATAAGCTGTGTTTAATTATTGCAACATATATGTGCTGAATTTATAGCATGACAAGTTTAAATTTACTCAGTAGATCATTGGATCTTTAGCACACCTAGATGACTTTTGAGGTTTTTGACTCGTTAAACAACTGCTGCTATTTTTCAACTCAAAATCAGGTACACACGTATCAAATTCAAGCAATTTCACTGTTATTGGAAACATTGTTCATATTTATTGTTTTTTAAAGACATAAGATCATGAGATATTTGACACATGTAAAACTTGTGTCGTGGCATATTATTATCGATTTACTATCCCTTACGGTGAATGAATGAATGAATGAATGAATGAATCTAACTGATATTGACTACACACGAGGCGGGTGTAGCTGCTCACCCTTTCAGAAAACTCGATCTCACTTCCCTGGTGGAAGTTATTGTATTTAAACTAACTTGTCAGTTTTAAAGTTTTTTACTTTACTTCTTGATTGTGATTTTGACATGTATTAGTATGTTTGTTTTTCATTGGTATAACTGCTTCATTAATTGAATGGGGCAATCTTGAACTGTGATATGATACACATCTTGTTTTAGAAACAGGAGTAGTTATTTATGCAATCCATAAATCAGTAGATTAAATTATTCACATGGTATGGTAAAATGTGACTCCAGATGAGAAGACATTACAACGTGAAAATGTCGTGGTATGGATTAGTATATTTACTATATTGGGTAGTTGAATAGCTTTTTGTGTCCCTGAAAAGATCATACCAAAACTCGGTTCTGTGTCACAAATGTACGGAAGCGTATTAGGGCCACATTTTTAATTTACTTTTTTTATTTTTTACACTTTAATCTGTAAAATTTACACTTTAATCTGTAAATTTTACACTTTATTCTGTAAAATTTACACTTTAATGTGTAAAATTTACACTTTAATGTGTAAATTTTACACTTTAATCTGTAAAATTTACACTTTAATCTGTAAATTTTACACT